>MJUT01051393.1:99635-115471 GCA_002080005.1 Gigantidas platifrons
ATCCCCTCTAACTATGTTCATCTTTAATATATCCCCTCTAACTATGTTCATCTTTAATATATCCCCTCTAACTATGTTCATCTTTAATATATCACCTCTAACTATGTTCATCTTTAATATATCACCTCTAACTATCTTCATCTTTAATATATCCCCTCTAACTATCTTCATCTTTACAGGTCCAAATTTCATATTTCTGTTTGACGTCACAAACAATGAATATTTTATAATAACATTCTGCATGTTTCCTTTTTATATGGAAACTGTAGAGACATATAAGAAATAATTTCCTGCGATTAAATAGTAACCGGATGTGTGTTTAACGCCACTTTAACAATATTTTCAGTTGCATCATCACGTTTAGTTTAATTTGTGGTGGAAACCGGGATACCAAGATAACCCCACATCATACAAACCGCATCGGCGATGTAATGGTTAGCATGCGGGGTCTCGAGTTTGGTAGAGAGCAGGTTGAAGCTCTGGTCGGTTCAAACCAAAGACTATAAGATATTGGTATTTGCTTCTTCTACTTTATTCACACAGCATCAAAGGGTAAGAGTAAAACCCGTTGTCAGGAATCGGGGAAATGTGTCCGGGTGAAGTGACATGTCCGTTGACAGTTTTGTCAGTGAGCTAAAACTATAAAGACCAAATTTAGAGTTGTGGTCTAATGGAAAACAGGCATCATTATTTCACCGAAATGCAACTTATTCTCACTATGATATAGCTAAAATAGTGTTCAATAGGCGTAAGACAACAATCACTCACTCACTAACCATGCAAATAATCAACAAATCTAAAATAATAACCACAGGTACACGTAGTGCATGTTAAAAACCATTAATTTGTACAAGTACAAGTTGAAACACAAGATAATAATGCATATTTAATTTTTCTTCTGCATGAAAAAATTTCATTTTCATAATTGTATAGATTTTTATAGGTTAAAGTTCTGCGTTTGGTTACTTAGATATCATTAGCTGAAAATAAGGGTTAGTGGGTAATTTCACATGGTAATTTGTATATATGAGCTCAGTTTATCTGTAAATTGGATATATTTCTATAACCCACGTGGTCCCTAACGTTTAAAAAATGCAGTATACAAGTCAATCTAATACTTCTTTTTGAAAAAAAATATATCATCATTCATTTAAAAATAGTTTTTTTTTTCAAATTTGCATGAAATTTGAATAATCTGACAATACTTTAATAAACGGGTATTGATGGCAAACGTTTTGTTAATTATAATGTAATATACACTTTATAATTATGGGTTCGAAATCTAAATAAATTATTCAAAATTTTACCTATATTTATGATCTTGGGTATTTTGAGAGTTTCAAAAGAAAACATCACTCAACCTGTTGAAATAAATGGCAGACTGTAAAAGAAGTGTAATCTATTATTTCTGTTTTATCAAAGCCAATCGATAAGGTGTTCTGTAAACAATTTCTCTTTCAAAACGAATCAACTTCTTTTGATGTAAGGAAAATGTTGTAAAGCGATATTGCATAATGTTTTCATTTCTATGTCTTGTTTAATCATACAGTACACCACTGATAGATAGACTAGTTCATATTACAATATTTAAGGTAAAGAATGTGCTATCTTGTATTCTTCTTTTTAAATAACATGATAAAAATGTTATGATAGAAATCTATTAATTGTAAATACATGGTTGTACTATCTAATCGAGTGTATCTTTTCTTTCGTTGTTACAGGTTGTAGTTGCATTTTATAATTTACAATTATGAACATGTGCATGATTACGGCTGTTTCACGATACTTTCAACAATATTTTCTTTAATTTTACGTGGAGGTAAGTTTTATCGGAATACCCTGAGAAATCGTCGAAGTTGTATCCAGTGGACACATTGTTGCACATTTCTCTATTGTTAGTGTTTGTCAAAGAGACACGAACTGCTCTACCGAACGAAAACTGCATGACTTCAGTGCGTTTCCCTAATGCGTTTCTCTAGCGAATATGAACAAACAGCAAGGTGTTGCTCTAGCGAACGCGTACAAACAGCAAGGTGTTGCTCTAGTGCACGTGAACAAACACCAACGCGTTACTCTAGCGACCAAAATACAATACGTTCCTCCAACGAACATGAACAAACAGCAACGAGTTGCTCTGGTGATGGCAAACAAACTATAATACGTTTCGTTAGCGAATATGAACAAACTGCAATACTCTAGCTGACGTGAACAAACTGCAATGTGTTGCTCTGGTGAAACGTGAACAATTAGAAATGTGATGCTCTAAATTGCTTGAACAAACGTCAACGCGCTGCTCCAAGGAACGCGAACGAACTGCAATGCATTGATCCAGCACATACGTGCGAAAAACTGTCTTGTGACCCGAAATACAATACATATAAGTTTGATATGACAATGTGAACATCAAACCATGCACGAGGCGGCAGCCTTGCAAAGCAAGCTTCTTGGTAGGAACCAACTACGGATAATGACAGATCCCTTAATAAACCTTCAATAATTGTTCAAATTTTACTCCTTTGCAAATCAAAACTGAACAAAGTTTTCATACTTTTGAAATCTGCTTTTAAAACAACAACATTATTCACTATAAAGAGTGGTCTTTTGAAACAAATACGCTTTGAATTCGCCAGGAAATGGGTGTGGCATTTCGTGTATAAATTACATGTATATGAGTGTCCTATGGGATTAGTCTTCGTCTACAAGTAGTTCCTGACATTCGGATTATTTTATTAAATATAGTAAGTTTTGTAACAATGATATGTCACTTATACAGTAAAAAAAATTAACGCATATCTTCAACGCTGTGTTTATTTATTTACAAAAAGTATGTCGGACGAATTAATCTGTTTATAAGTTGTTTATCTTGCGATAAAAATGACGAGAAAATAAATCTCTGTCAACTCTGCATGATCAGAAATTAGATTTGATTTTTAATAAATTTGTTTTGTGTGACCTTTTACTATACAACGCCATGTTGTCTAGGTGTCAGTGTCTTTAACTTTATATTTTAGAAAATGGGTGGATAGTTTGAATTTAATGAAGAAATAGAGCATGATTACAATATATACTGTATATATGAAAAAAAGGTAGTAACAATATTTATTCTGAAATAAGTTTTGCTAAATATTGAAGGGATGCTAGGTAACAGCTGTAAATTGTTTACATCAAAATTTAATGCAAAATCATTTATGTTTATAAAAATAAATAATTTGATCTAACTATAATTTGAAAAGAATATTTAAACAGTGATGGTGAACAATTCCACAAATATCAACAAACCAAACACTATATACCTCTCACCTTATATGTATATGTATTAATAAAAGACCATCAGTGAAATAAATAACATAAAACAAAGTATTAGTGTACATTTTGATTTGTTGTCCTTCCTCTTGGTGAAATAGTCAACGTTGAGTAGAACTCATACCATAAGGGGAGCATCGTGGCTGTGATATTGTAGATGAATTTACAACTAACTGTGCAATCGGTGGCTAAACTGGCTATTACCACTAAAGTTGTGACTTCGAATCAAGTTCATAGCGAGGTGTACTCGATAAAACATTCTGTGATAAAGTTTGTCAGTGACTTGCAACAGGTCGGTGGTTTTCTACGGGTACTCTGATTTCCTCTACCAATAAAACTGACCGCCACGATATAGCTGAAATATTGTTGAAAGTGGCGTTAAATGTCCATATATTATTGATGACTGGTGCTCTAACTTACCGTGTGTGTTCTTTGCATTGTTAAAATACTATTAGGTCATTGAAGTTTATTGTCACTTTCAGCATTTTTTTTGTGGGGGTGGGGCTGACAGACATTATAACAAACTGACCAGTGAAAAGCCCTGTTACATGTATGTAGTTTTAAACCTTAATGCATGTGGTACGTATCGGGATACAAATCCACGTGAGGTTTTTGTACTTGTGGTAAAAAATCAACGACCTTTTCAGTCACTCTCTCACCCACGCACCTTACAGTGCTATGTAATTAAGTTTTAAACATGTTATATTTTATATGCTTTTGTGTACGAGCAATTTGATAGGGTATGAAATTCGAATTACCACAAAATGCAATAAATGGCCATGCATGTGTTATTTTTAGCCTTGAAACCTGTACTACTTTTTTCAGTCAAAGATAATTGCGCCTCCATAATAATTAAGGTATTATTTCAGAACATCTGCAAGATATTGTTTTCATAAATAAAACAGACAGATTTATATAATAATAGGCGCCATTGGTACGGGACACAGGAAACTGAAAATTATGATTAATTGACTCTCTTTAATTCAATTAGAAAACTGTCTAAACTTTATTTTTCATTTTGTGCAATTCGTATCATTTTAAATTTAAACGTTTTCTTAGTGGAAGTTTTCTAATTTTGACAGACAGGTGATTAAAGGTTAGGCAGGCATACAAAAAGCGTTGACATGTGAAATGATTAGAAAACGATTTCAAGGTCGATTTCTTCTGATAAAAATTTGGAATTTATTTCAGATATCTCTTGGCCATCAAAATAGCTTTGCATTAATTAACACATAACTCATCTCTATTTATCAACTTGACGTGAAACCGTGTGTTTGACTTATCGAAGTTAAATATTAAGCATATTCATATTTTATTTTTTAAATTATCGATATCCATATTTTGTGGAATTAAAATGACAACATGTACCAATATTTCACTTATATTATAATGATTATAAGATGGACATATGATAAATGGAAATTATTAAAATTCATTCCGTAATTTTATTAATATTGGATTTGCCGCGAGTGGCTTACCTGTCGATAACCTACCGGTGCCATCAGTTCACATAATTGATATGGAAGATATCTAAATATCATCACAGAGAACACAAGCTCTTCAATAGAACCGGTTGCATGCTCATACGAGCACAAATGCAAAAAAAGAGAGAGAGTGGTATAATGGATAGGGTTGAGAAATTGTCCCTTGCTACAGACCAACAACGAGCATTCCTTCTAAGCTATTGGTATTAAGAAGCTGCTGCATGTGGGTTTTTTTACTTACAAATTAAACTCCGAACAATCTTCCAAAGGGAAAGTCAAAACTCATTAGTATATAAACAGACAAAATCAGTCAACAACCGGAAAACTGTGAAAACCGTAATGATCCTGACTTGGTACAGGCATTTCCAAAGAAATGGTGGGTTGAATCAGATTTTAAGGTGCCAAACCTCCCTCTTTCATTACGATTCAAAGGTACCAGCTGTCACTATAAACTCTTCTTGTAAATTTAATTCGTCACACTAGCAGACGCCCCCATTGGAGAAGTTGCTTCCTTAGAGGACAAAATAAGTACTATTTCTATAACCTGTGGTTCCCATGGTGATATCGAATTTCAAGTCAGCATTGAGGTGACAACAGTTTTGATACCAGTTTTCGGTAAGCACGTCTATCTAATCAACGTTATGTGCACTCTTCAAAAATATTATTAGTGTCACAAAATAAATGGTTGAATTCATAGTAAAAATTATGATTTTAAGCAGGTTTGTTTTAAGGGGAAATAAGCATTCGATATTGTCTACACTTGATGGTTTAAGTTTTTTTTGCCAGATCAATACACTAGTCAGGTAAAAGTTCAAGTTCATGACAAAAAAATACTTTCATTGTAAGAATGGTTTTAATGTACGAAGATTTATTTGATTCATACAGGTCTTGTACAATTAAATTATTAATATTCAAAGAATAAACATCGAATTTCTCTTTGAGTGTATGCAATTATTCACTTGGTCGATAGTTCAAAAGTCATATAAAACACCCAGTGCATTTCTATTGAATTCACAAACATCCAAGTACGAATTACAAAAGAATCGTTCGGTCACCTTCCAATTTAACGGTAGCTTTGATTAACGACCCTTGACAGTCTACAGTCAATATAAACCGACAAAAACCTTTTTGTTGATAATAGTAAAAGAATGTTCCATTTTGTACATCATTAAATCTTAATATCCTTCCATTAAAAGAAGCTATTCATATTTGTGCCTATACATTTTTTAAATATATTATTAATAGGTCAGGGGTCAAATAAAATTGCTGTTTTGTCCGATGTACGACATTGCAATTGAGATCAGAATCAATTTAATAGGACAATTATAAATATCTGTCACCGTGAAATGATGAACAAATTCAATAAGTATTAATATATTTAGCCGTAGATCAATCCAGACAATTACTTTGATTGTGGCTGGCCTTGTAAACAGCAACAACGTGTTACATGATTGATCTGTGCTGCTTTGTTTCAGGGATATACATTTTTAAAGCAAATATTGTTGCTAATGTATCACGTTGTCTTCTATTGAATTTTTGGGGCCGGCGTGGGCGTGATCGTATGTTAGTTGGATTTACAACTACCTGTGCAATCGGTACATATCACAACTAAGGTTGTGAGTTCGAACCCCATTCATGGCGAGGTGTTCTCGATACAACATCATGTGATAAAGTTTGTTAATGACTTGCGGCAGGTCGGTGGTTTTCTCCTGGTACTCCGGTTTCCTCCACCAATAAAATTGATCACCACGATATAACTGAAATATTGTTGTAAGTGGTGTTAAACACCATAAACCAACCATACCTATTGACTTTCGATGAAACCATTGTCAACATCCATCCATCTGATTTATCTCCCCTGTCGTGTTCGAATACAAGTTAACATCTGTAACTCGACTAAAAATCTAAAGTTACAGATCAGCCTGTTGTTGTTCATCTCGCAGTAATCATTAGACTTATTTCAATAATGTTCTGGTATGATAACTCTGATTAATTTTATTTGCATAATGTGTAATGTTGGGCATAATGGCAACGGTCATAGTATCACAACCATGATTATGGACCCACTAATAGGAAAATAAACGAAAATAGATACATGCAATATTCGTCGGTTAAACACTAAAAGCCTTTACTTTGTCACCCTTGTTTATATATGATATATAATTAAATTTGAAAACTGTTTAAAGTAGGGCGCCGTTATGGTCGTGATCGTATAATTTACAACCACGCTATCAATGTCTATCTCCACTAAAGTTGTGACTTCGAATCCCGTTCATTGCGAGGTGTACTTGATACAACTTTATGTGATAAAGGTTTTTTTCAGTTGCTTGCGAAAGGTCGGTGTTTTTCTCCGAGTACTCCAGTTTCATCCACCAATAAAACTGACCTCCACGATATAACTGAAATATTGTTGAAATAATCCTAACCCTATTTAAAGTACATGTTCTCATTTTCCATGCTGTAAACATGTAGCTATTGCTGACATAAGGAATATATATATATATCTAGAGCATGCAGCTCGAATGGCACGTGTAGTTTCCTTCTGACCACAAACTGAATATCATGGACGTGGTCTCGGGTCCCTATGCCCAACCCAAGTGCTAATGTTTCCAAACACATACCCGACCTCCGGAAATTTCACCGGCAAGTTTGTTTTATCTTTTCCTGTTTTCCTCCTTCCCAAATAAATCTGAAACTCACGATATGTAGCAATGACGATCTTTTTTTTGTGGATGGTGACATTTTGCACGTAGGGTTTCTATAGAACTTAATTGGACAAAAATGATAGAAGTTTTTTTTTTCGTTTGCACCGTCTAAATCAGATAAATAAAAGAGGTTGTTTAATCTGATACCTCATTCTTACTTTCTGAATATCAAGTTTGTTATAACGACATTATATTTGGGTTTCATTTTCCTTTACTGTTAACTTAATTTACTTTTTTTTACAATATTTATGACCCTCTGTTTGTATTCATATACGATAAAATGGTTTATGTTGACAGAATAATGTAAAAATGAAATTCTAGTCTTCGTACAAAATATACAACATAATGCTTCTAAAAGTAGATACATGATATTGCGTATGGATCTAAACAATTTCTCACGCGACCTTGATGACAGTAATGGACATTAAGTTGTCAATTCTGTCTACGAAATATATTTATGGTCCTAAGCAATGTTTTTTTTAATCTTAAACAATGTTAAAGAGTAAAAGGGAAAAACAAAAACACAACTCAGACCTGACATACAAAAAGTAATATATAGATACATAGAGCACCATAATAATAAACAAGTAAAATTAACATACACCTTATTTCATATAACTCTTTTAACGTTAATAATACTTCAACTAATATGGCATTTTTATCGGAATTGGCATGAACCCATGTTTTATTGGTGCCCTTTAGTTTGCTGGAGGGCATTGATGATACAGTCAATTCCCTTTAGCTTGCTGGAGGGCATTGATGATACAGTCAATTCCCTTTAGTTTGCTGGAGGGCATTGATGATACAGTCAATTCCCTTTAGTTTGCTGGAGGTCATTGGTGATACAGTCAATTCCCTTTAGTTTGCTGGAGGTCATTGATGATACAGTCAATTCCCTTTAGTTTGCTGGAGGTCATTGATGATACAGTCCATTCCCTTTAGTTTGCTGGAGGTCATTGATGATACAGTCAATTCCCTTTAGTTTGCTGGAGGTCATTGATGATATAGTCAATTCCCTTTAGTTTGCTGGAGGGCATTGATGATACAGTCAATTCCCTTTAGTTTGCTGGAGGTCATTGATGATACAATCAATTCCCTTTAGTTTGCTGGAGGTCATTGATGATACAGTCAATTCCCTTTAGTTTGCTGGAGGTCATTGATGATACAGTCAATTCCCTTTAGTTTGCTGGAGGTCATTGATGATACAGTTAATTAGAAATTGTCTGTTAATACAGCCTCCCAATATAACTGTTATTCAAACAGATAAGAATGGAACATAAATGTGAAAAACATTTTTTTCATCTGAAAATGATGCTGTATTTACAAATATTGAAAGCTAATTTTATTTGTTTTTGGAAAGAAAACAATTTTCAGGACGAAATGAAAAGAAATGGAAATAAATTACGACCTTACAGAAATATTACAGCTGAATAGTTCATAAATTGAATATTGAAAGATGTGATGTATCAAATTAGGACAAAATCAGAATTCAGAAAAATATTGAATTAGAAAACGGAATTTGTCCATTTTTGCATCGTTCACAAGAAATTACAGATAGCGGGTGATTTTCTTTTTTTTTCAATAATATTCAATTCCTTCTTTCAAAAGTCTGTCCAACTTAAATAAATGTGTTTCCATTTTCCGTTGTAAACGATGCCAGCAAATGTCATGTTAAAGGTATTGGTGAGATGTTTCTATTAATACATTTATTTCTAATTGATGACCTATTTATTCTGATCTCACACTAAGACCATTTCTTTAGATATTTTTGACCCAAGAGTAACGGTCTTTAACCAACAGTTTACTACGAGCAATCACTGGCTGTTTGTACACTGTCCATGTTTTATGTTGTCATTCATTTTTGATAGTGTGTGGTTGGATTACTTGAAGTGGAAACAACAAATGTATGCAGGATTTTTATGCTTGTTTATATCTATATTACCGTTGATGATCCAAATACCAAGAGAAAATATTTGGGTTCCCATTAAAGTGTTTAACTTCACCATATTTCTGAGCTTGTACCAAGCCAGGACCTGGATTTCGATCGGCATGTGTCCTGGTCTGTGTTTGCGCCAAGTGATTTGTAGTGACAGGTAGTTGTTCATTTTGTTGCTGCTATCACTTTAGCCAATTGAAATCTAGCTGTAAAGAGGAACGAGTCGTGACCCAATTCACAGGTTTGACAATTCCGTAACATATTTATGATAGCCTGACACCAAAAGTGGTCCGATTTTGTTGCGACTAGTGTAATGGTCCTTTTCTAATAAACCAAAATATGATATTAAAATTTATAAAGAACATGGCAGTTGACACGTGGCGTTTATATGAATACGCATTCATTCATTTTCTCCCTGTATTTGATTTGTGACAAAGATTTTTTAATATATGTCATTTCACCTCAGTGTCGATTTTATTATTTCGTAATATATCATAAGATAAAATCTTTAATTAAAACATATGTTAAAAATAAAAGAGACATCATTCATAAAATGTATGCATAGTGATCTATGTTTGATAGAACTTGTTACCAACGAAATTAAAAATGGAATACAATTGGTATTTTGGTATTTTACTAATCTAAAAATGAATAAATTTGTTATTTATATGTTTCTGCCATGATCACATAGTGTTGGTGAATACATAGTTAATATTTAGACTTACATTTAGAATCCATCCACACTCTTTTATTAAGCTGACCCGATCTAATTTCGTTGGTGCCGAATGTACTATACTTGACGTTCAATTAATTGTGTGACTTTTTTTTTCGTGTTGTCCTGTCTTTATTATAGACATCGTTATCGTGAGACTATCACAATCCATTGACTCAATAAAAATATTTTCATCACTTTTAAAATAATATTATATATTAGAAAATATTGTGTTAAAAGATGTCGTATTTCTAGCCTTTAACATACAACATACACTTATCATTGAAAAATTCAGTATTATGATTAAAATTCTCAAGCATAGATAACCATATCAGAGTTTAGCTATCCCATTAAAGCCCTTTGGCTACCCCATTAAAGCCCTTTGGTTTTCTTGCTCCCAAAGAGTGTTCAACTATTTAGCCTTCAACTCTTTTAAATAAACGTTAGAGAATACCGAAGGGCAATAAAAAATGGACAATTCAGAGAAAATGACAACTTAGGGCTCAAATGACGAAGAAAAACAACATAAAGACACAACACAATATGTGTTAGACACCACTGTACGTAAACAAACAGAAATAATGTAAATAAGACATGAGGCCTCCTACAAATGGGGTTTTTTATACGGGTAATATTTGATTTATCAATTTATTGTACATTAAGAAAATATTCCTGTCCGGGTGTCTTTAGTTCTAATGATAACTGTTGATTGAAGCGACTGAAATTGAATGTTATAATCATACCACCTCCATTTATAAACAATATCAGTGATACATATTTATTTTTTAAAACACTAAAATTTTGACAAGATATATTTTTCATATCTGCATGGGCCTGGTTGATATCCGCCTGCTGGTCATTTTCATAACATCACTTGACTAGGGTTCTCACCCCATAGTCACCTCATGTGTTAAGGTTTTCAGATACCTCCCCAGGGAGGTTGACATAACTTCCAGTACTTTCCATCTCATTTAGGCTGGTAGTCACGATATGGCTGATAAAATGTTTAAAGTGACAACAAATACCGATAACTATATCCCTAAACCACGTATTTCAATTGCAGTGCTCACTAATATACACGCAGTTTGTTTCTCCTGTTCTCCATAATAGTGTCATTATCCCATAATGCAATAATGTAGTTGCATGTTTTCAAATTAGTGCGTGTCCTGGTAAAAAGTCATTGGACCAGTAAAAGGCAACAATAGTGATGATAGTGATAAAAACAACAGCGAAAATCAATTGTCTTGTCGATGACCTGATTGCACTAGAATATCTAGCATCTAAGACATCAGACATGTTTTAAATCTCTTTGAAGATTATTGTTGTCATGCTAAGATTGTGCATGTTACAACCATAAGCTACATGTGAACAAACAATATTACATGGATGATGTATTAGTTTTAGTGTGTGTCCTACTTTGTGGCATAACATCTGTACTGATAGTGTATATGCGTATAACATTATTTCATCCCATCACGTTTCTTTTTATTAACAAATATATACCTGGTAATGCAATACGTTGTTAAAAGCATTGTTGGACGTTTAGAAATTGTATATACTTTGAATAGGACCTTTCTGATAAGTGTTGTATACTTTGTGTAGTCTCCTTCTCTTCTGGTTCTGGTAATAAATACACTCTGCCTCAAAATATCTATAAAATAAATAGCTACAGGGTACAACTGGGTCGTTCACTGAAATTAATCATGCATGTACGTCCACGACGGTTCCCATGCATGGACTTATGCCATGTGTTATGTTGTATATTCGCTTGATTAAGACGCCATTAATCTAACTTACTGGTGAAAGTCATTCTTATGTAATAATGAAGACTCGCTGAAGGACTTGAGTAATGATCATCTGTAATGAACTTATTGTAAACAAGGGTTGTTCTCTTCGCTACAAAATATCGTTGTTGTTATAGGATTGTCATGATCGCACGAGGGTTGGCCACGTCAGAACAATGGGTAATAGGGATTGACAAGATCATAGTTTATGAGATGGTGGTCCTTTCATCTGGTATGAGCTGATCGCACACCCAGTTTTTGTTTTTTTCCGATTGTGTTGCTGCTTTCTATCTGTTTGTTTTTGGGTCTACTGTGGATGATAACGTCGAATAAAACCCAAAATGAAAGTAGTGTACATGTTTAGTACAAGTACACATCAAAATATACAAATTAGAATATGTAAATATTTCTTGGATACCCGATATATTGAATTGGTCCTATATCATAATATTCATGTTAATCAATACTCGTTCACTTATTCGCTGCTATCGTATAAATATATGACCTAGAATTTTCAGCTACGGGGTACAATTCCTCCAAAAGGGACGTCTCCTTGTTCTGCAGCATAAAACCTTGTGTCTCGTGAATGGAGAGGTTGATACATGCTTTCAGCTGGTCAAATACAACTTGCAGAAGAAGCAGCCCCAAATGATCAATAAGTTTTAGGCGTGGTCGTTGATGACCCGTGTCAAGGCAAACTTTCCCTCTACTATATAATATACATGTATAACATCGTTTACCTCTATAACTATCTAAACCTCCACCCATAGGTCCATCAGTGACACCTTCTGACCTACATTGTTTATTATCTGTAAGCTTAACATCAGCTTGATTAATATTAGGAAAACAAAAAAATACTACATCTTGTAACAGTTAAAATTTAATATCCAATCACTCAATCACAGAAAGAGGCAAAATCTATACCACTAACACTGGTCAAGTGACATTAAACAACAATATTAATCAATCATCTCTCTATATATTTATTTTCAATTTACTATCTTCCAATACCAATGCGATTCATTAAAATGTATCAAATGTTTTATGAAATGAAACTAGAATAAAAGAAAATATATGTTAGACTAGTTCGGGATATCGGTTCTTGGCATTTCCTAACACGCGATAGTAGTGTAAATATGAAATACAGCATATCGTGGCAATGAGTTTACAGATTTGTTCAAGATAAAGGACTGTATTTAATTGCAACAATTATTCTACTTTCCGGTAGAATGGTATAAAATCAATCAAAAGATAATTAATAGAGATTTTTTAACGAAATTCTTATTAAACTGCCATAAAAGTGCAAATGTTCAAATCCAATTATTGTAATTATAGAACATATACTACTCTAAGTACACAAAGCGAAGAAAATTATACGAAATAAACGGTGGGGGAAATCGACGGGGTTATACAGAGACGCGAGCAACAATGGACAAAAAACAAACAAAGCAAATAAACACAACACTGGAAACTAAGAAGATGAGCAACACGTACCCCACCAGGGAGAAGGACAGACAACACAATGACCAAAGAAAAAGGACAAACAACAATCTACAAAACACTACACTGAAAAATAAATATCGCGCAACATAACGGAGTCAATTCAGGTGCTCCGGAAGGGTTAGCAGTTCAATTCTGCTCCACATGTGACACCTGTCGTGTTACTGTTAAACGATACGAACATCATCTGATATGATAATCGTGTTGGACATCAGTTTATGTAAATAAATACAAATAACATAAATAAACATGAATCCCATTCCTAAACAAATTAGAGTTAAGACAGTCAAACATCACCTTTGCGTGGAAATCGTAGAGGCATCATAATACGGCACTAAATACGTGTGGAGGCATGTAATTATACAACATGAACAACACGAACCCCACTTGTAATTAAACAACATGAACAACACGAACCTCACTAAGACATCCATCCTGTTACACTTGTTACAAACCTGGTGATAAGTCAGGAATGAGCAAAAAAACCGGATTATGATTACGACAAACGGAACATATCTGTGGTTATATATGATACAGACACTCCGTAACGGTAAACCAATTCAAGATGGCGACCATAAAACTGTCAAAGTGATGACTTCAACTATGAAGCCTTGGTTCGACAGCTTCCTTGTTAGCAATAACCCTCTGTCAAGGAACTCATGATAGGATCCACAAACTCTGGAGTATAAGATCAACTGAGAGATATACACTGCATGTACAGGTGCTGCTGGAATGTTGCTGCATAAAAGGTTAGCGGATTTGATGAGATGCATTTCCCAAAAAAAATTCTGATTCTGCTTCAAAGCTTTGTTTTCCCTGTAAGTATCTTATTACATCACCGAAGTTTAAGAAATGATTGACATTTTAACATGGATAATATTGCTCGTTAAAAATAGCTTGGCTAAAATAGAGTTACCAGGCCGTGTTAAAATCGCAAACAAACTGACGACATCCATGAATCATTTCTTAAAATTTTAACGGTAATATTAAATAACATGATAATTGAAGCAAATTGCATAAACACATACACATTGTTATTCAGAGGATGAAAGGAAACTACAACTTGCACATGTTTCATTGATAAATATTTCCTTAGGATTACACACCTTTCCAATCTGTTGACTGAGCGTACCTGATGAACGTTATTATAGAACACGCCGTGCGCACTAAATTACATATCTACGTTTTCATTAACATGAAAATACATACTGTCGTCCTGGATTTTGACATCAAAGTATATTTACCCGTAATTAGGGTTGCATAATGCGCATTGGTGCATAATGCGCACCCCCTTTTGGCCTTGAAAATCTCCAGAAAAAAACTAGTTCGTGTCTATAATGCGCATGGACTTTAAAAAAAAATCGCGGTCAGAAATGTAAGCATTAAATATCAATCGTATATATTTTTCAGTCCTTTGAGCATGTTTCATTTGCTGGTAGAATTTAAGAACCATTTATCTCTTTTCATCTTCAATAAAGTTGCAAAATATGAAATGTTTTGGGTTTTATTGGCATTTTCATACGATGTTTTTGTTATCCGTACAATAGTAAACAAAAAAACATGGCGGACATGTGATTTCCCGGTCTGAGAAAGAGTGAAACACATTGTTCTTGTTTATAATGCGCACCCCTCCTACAAAATAAAGAATCTGGTCAAAATCATGCGCATTATGCACCAGTAATTACGGGTACTTCATCTTACCATTATATTGTTATGATATGAACAGTTTAGATTGCATTTCTATAACACATAACAATAACACACAAACACTGATATTACTTCTACTGTTTAACTGATGCTTAAAATATAAGGAGTGATTACTAGATTATTTATGCTACAGCTTATTGAAGGTACTTAACAAGACCACTTTCTTCTAGTAGTTTCTTTGATGTTTTTTGTTAAGACTCTTATATCTGACGTGTAAACAACGTTTGAACATTTTTAATCAACAACATACGTGTTGATTTCAGTAGGCTAAATTCAACATTCAACAGGCTTGTAACTGGCTTATTAATATGCCATTTTGTCCTATCATAACAATACAATTTCTTGTTTTTCTGAATCTCACATCTATTCACTTTATGTTTGGAATTAATGACACGACATAGCAAATACAGATGACTCCGCCTCGTATATACCATTTAACCTAAACATTGACAGAAAAGACAGTATATATATAATGGAGAACAAAAAATACAACTGTCAGAACAGTTCCAAAACCCAATAGAAAGCCAAAGAATGATGCAGAAAACGTTAGCGAAAACCGAAGGGCAATCACGAATGAACAATCCAGAGACACTGGAAACATTGGACACACAAAGACACAGGACGAAGACAAACAAAAACACACAAAAACACAACTCAGAAAACTAAAAAGATGAGTAACACAGACACCACCAAACACAAGGGGTG
>MJUT01051393.1:129439-174023 GCA_002080005.1 Gigantidas platifrons
ACATTCTGATAATTTTGTCTCTTGATATTGCTGACATCATAACAATGGTCATAATACATGACTATATCATAACATTCTCCAGATGACTGTCTATTCTAGCTACATGTATGTCCCTTTTATGATATAATAATATTGAAACCAAATATGACCATTTGGGGGAAGGGGTCATAATTTATCATTAACTTCATCCTTACATGCCATATTTAATTACTACCGAATATGCTTATGATGAATGCAAGTTTACTGAGATTGTTTCTACAACACATGTGACGAACCACATGTGTTCAATATGACAAGCATATGAATAAATTCAGCATGATTTCTGTTTCAGATTATGTAAGTATCGTTCAACAGTAACACGACAGACAGGAACTGTTTGCCCTACACATGAATCCAGTCCTAGTTTTAGTGGGGTTTCATGTTGCTCAATCTTTAGTTTTGTATGTAATGTTTCGTGGATCATTGTTTGTATATTGGTCTTTTCTCTTATGGTAATTGTATTGTATATCTGTCGATTACTGGTATCTCAATATTCATGTGTTGTCTTCATTTTTTCTTTTTTCAATAGGTTTGGCATTGGTTGGGAGAGAGTAAGACTTTTTCTAATGCTTACAGCCATAAAGATTATAATTCTATATAATTCAAAGATATAAGCATGATCTGCTTACCAATCGTAAAGAACGTAGATATATAACTTAGTGTACACGATGCGATATTGAAAATAAAGACCTTCATAAGTACGCTTATGTTCTAAAGATTGGAATTAGCTTAACAAGGAAACCAAAGGGCCAAAAATAGGATATCCAAAAGTGACTAATGTTACCTGAAATCTTAGAACCAGTATTATACCTATGTAGACCAATAATACAACAGTATATATTGCTCTACATTAGCGAGTAACATCTGTTTATAGAAAAAATAAGGAATATATAATGTCGCCTTTTTTTAAATTTATTTTCGTATTTCAGATCTTAAATGTTCTCAGACTAAAACATTTTCTATTTTGCCTACGGATAGCATCTGCGTATTAATAGTATTACATGTAGGTTATCAGACAAATGAAATATAATAGGTAAACTCACAATAACCCTCAAAGATATGTTTATTATCCATTAACATTTTGAAACAAATGTCTCATTGTTGTGTCATCGATATGGCATCACATTCGCCATGCTAAATAAATATAATTACATAGAAATATAGATATAACATGTTGCCTTGTATGTGTAAAATGTGTTATTGTCTTTTTTTAGCTATGTTTCTGTCAAACATTAATACGTGTTGTTGTGTTATCGATATGGCATCGCATTTGCAATACTAAATAAATATAATTACATAGAAATAATACGACAGTCGTTCCGTATAGATATAACATGTTCCATTTTGTTATTGTTTTATAGTTATGTGTTCTGTCAAACATTAATTCTTGTTGTTGTCTGTAACAGCCGTTCTGTCTAAACCATGCTTAAGTCTGTCATTACATCTCAGTAAAGAATGTATACCAAGTCTGCGAAAAACATTTGGTTAGACTTTATATTCTATTTAAAATGGAAAATAGAGACGATTTGTACGGCTTCCAATTTAACGGCAGCTTTGTTTAACGAATCATGACCGCGTCTACAATCAACAGATACAAAAGCCATTTATTTACAATGATTTATGGGTACGTTTTTCCTTTCTATCTGACGAAGTCGTCTGTGAGAAAAATGTCGTTTAGTTATCACAACATTATATGAACGGTCTTTATGTATATATGAAAATGAACTTGATTCAGTTTAATTCAGTAATTTAGAACCGTATAAAACCATTTACAAGTTTTGTTGCAAACAATAAATAATATTATAAATTTACTTTTTTACATGTTAGTAAGTAAGTAAGTAAGTAAGTAAGTAAGTAATGACTTTATTTCAAGAGGGTAACACAGTTAGCAGCAATAAGCTAATCTTCCATGTGGCCCTCAAAACAATAATAATCAAATACAGCAAATACAATTTCAAACAATACATTTACATATTGATATTCACAACAAAATATCACAATCTGAGTATAATCAAGGATAAATCCACGGTATAATGAATATAATCATTCGTTATTTTGTTTTGACATTAAATAATCTGTATATTTCTTTTTGAATAGATCTATATCTTGAATTAATTTTAAATTAGGAGGTAAAGAATTCCATAAAATAGTTCCGGAGTAGTGAAAAGTTCGTTTCATAAAATTAGAATTTGGTCTTGGAACGAACAAATTTCCCTTTGCAGATGATCTTAATGAATAAACATTAGAATTTGTATTCATATCAAATAGATTACACAAATAATCAGGAGAGAATTATTTATACATTTATACATTAAAACACTTTTATGATATTCTAATCTATTTTGAATAGACAGCCAACCAAGTTTTTTAAATAATTGAAGAGATCGTATATCATATTTTGCATTAAGAATAATTCTTGCTGCACGCTTTTGTAGTTTACATAGTTTTTCAAGATTCAAATTTGTGGTTTCTCCCCATACAGTACAACAATAATCAAACAGTGGTAGAATATATCCATTATAGTACATGATTAAGCCTTCAGTAGGTAAGTATGTTCTCAAACGACACATCAATCCAAGCCTTGATGAAATCTTTGAAACAATATTATTAATTTGCTGACACCATGACAAGCAATTATCAATAGTAATTCCAAGTAATTTTTCATATTTTACATCGTTCAATAAAACATCGTCATAAAAAATATTAAAATCAGACTCAAGATATTGTATCTTTCTAGATGAACCCATTATCATTGATTTTGATTTCATAGTATTTATAACCATATCATTACTAGTGCACCATTCCTGTACCTTTTCCATATCTTCATTCAACATAATGTTAATGTCAGATATGGAATTAGATGAGAAGTGTATAGTGGTATTAACTTGATAATCTCATAATAGCTTGATGTGGTATACAGTCATGTTAAATTGCGATTTCTATGGGATGCTCCTGGTTTTACTTGTTGTATTACTGTGAACAGAATGGGTTGGGTAATACTTTCAAATATATTTTGAAATACTTTCAATACTATTTCTGATATATCGCGGCGGTCAGTTTTATTGGTGGAGAAAACTGGAGAAAACCACCGACTTGTCGCAAGTCAAATTCAAATTCAAATAGTTTATTGATGAAAACTACATATTGGCGAGCATCAAAAGTACAAACATAAACAGTCAACAAATAAACAGTACACAAAGTATAAAGTATAAAACTGACAAATTGAACAAAGCAAAAATTATAAAGAAAACAAAACAAAAGTCACTGAAGAAAATTAATTAAGTGTCCTACAAAAGTAATTCTACATTTAGGATGAATTTAACAGAAAGTACAACATATGAACAACATATTAAGTCACTGACTAATGTTATCATATAATGCTGTAACGAGTACCACAACGCCCGAGCAGGAATCGAACTAAACAGAATAGAAACATTTAAATTTCAAATAAAAGAAAAAGTGTTTTTCACCATCCGTCTCATTAAAATATTGTTTTCTTGTTAGTAGAAACGTGTGTTTTTCTTGTCTGTTTGTCATTGTTTACCACTAGGGGGAGAAGAACTGCCCCCCTGTTCACTCCCAGTTTTCATTGTTGCTCAAGCTTTAGTTGTCTATGTAGTGTTTGTCTTCAGGCCCTTCTTTTCCTTTGGCCATTGCATTGTGGGTCCTTCTTCGATTTACGACTTCTTATTTCCCCTTTGGTATCTTCAAACTTTTCTCTAAAATGACGAGTGATTTATTAAAGAAAACCATTTAGTGTTGATTGCATTGTGGAAGCGTTTATTCATTTGTATATATATCATACAATACGTGAGTATAATGTTAGGAATAGAAAAGAAAAAAAAAAGAAATAGATACGTTCTACTGTAATAGATTTCAAGATATTGACATCCTGTCAACAATAACAGTAATTGATCCCAGTTGAAAACTAGATTATAAGAATTATTTGTTAGATTGTAAGAGAAATATTATGATTTATATATGTATATGTCTGCTTGTAGTGTCTTTTTTCCGAATATATTCTCGTAATGGCTTAGGGTTAGGGTTATGGTGATTAATTCTAGTAATGGTAAGTTGTAATTGACCACCAGACATTTATTTAGATATATATTCATATAAATTGCAATGGTTTTTGATGAATATGGCGTCGATTTGTAATGAGACAAGTATCCACCATTCCATGTTTACTTTACAAGTATTCGTTGTCCTTTCTTTTTGGTGATTTCATTTGTTGATGTACTTTCAAATGATAAAACAGTCGTTTTACTTTTGTATTGTGAATCTTTACTATATGTCATTTTTATGTATTTCTCTAAATAGTTTGCAGTATTTAGTCTTTGTCAGCAATCTATTGCGTTAGTTATTTGTTTTCAGAACTCATCACCTTCCAAGTGGGGGGAGGGGGGGAGGTTAAAGCGTTTAACTCAACTCTCAACAATATTTCAGTTATATCTAACAAAATTGATCACATAATGTTTTATCGAGTACATCACGCCATGAGCGGATTCGAACTTACAACGGCAGTGACGATAGACACTGTTTGCTTAGATAGTTGTATATCCAACTAGCATACGATCACGATCATGACAAGGTTTTTAAGTAGTTGAGTGATCGTTGACGTCTGAGCACATATACTTTGGTTCGCGGTCTAATACCCACCTCTTGCAAGTGTTGATGTTTACAGTCACACACCTAAGGTCAAGAGGTTTTACCTGTCAGTACGATATATCTACATGGTATTTCTTCCCCTCCCACATCCCCCCAAATAATCTGGAATTCACGATAGAACTGAACAATTGCTGAAAGTGATCATATATACTGACATGTATTACACAACCCTTGGTATTGGGGGTAGTTTGTCTCATTCTTTAAAAGGAAAGAAAACAACAACAAAAAAGAATATTTTATTATATTATTGATTTACTTGTATGATTTAATACAATTTAAAATAACTTATTTAGCTTCCACAGACCTAGCCATGGCCCGGGTTGCTTGGATTAGCTCGCCATAGTTGCCTGCGCCTCCCCTCATTAAGTATGGTAGTCAATATATTGCTGTAAGTGACGATAAACTCTTACCATATAACCTATCTTATTTCCATCAAAGTACACATTTTCATTCATATATGGAAATATATATATCAAAGAATGAACGTTTCTGTATAAAACCTTGACTGTGGTCCCGTCCTTTTGGAAAGTAAAATATTGTCATGTTCCAATTAATTATTTGAAGATCAACGGGTGTAATATTATTTATACCTCACTGTAATTTTAAATAAATATTGTTTGACGTTTAATTTCAAACCCGTATCGTAAATTTCAAATTATATATTCATAGATGACATCGGTTAATGAAATGTATACACCTTAGAACATGTTTGTTTTTTAACAATAATTGTGTTCGGTCACCCATTAAGTTTTGTGTCAATGTACTTTTGTATAGATGTTAAACATTGTATCAAGATGGTAATGTGATGCTCTGACAAAAATATAGAAGTATGGATATCTCCAACTGATCTAAATCTTCTAATTGTAGAAATTTTCAAACCCTGTGCCCATTGTCATTTATATATATATATATATATATATTATTTAGAACTACCCCTTTTACAACGGGGGCGCCTACCACCAGGGTAGAAGTAGTGGCGCGTCTATATTATATAAAACAATTATGTACAACACATTCATAGCATATAGTCTGTAAAATACAAAAGATTCTATCTAAAATATATGTCATTTAAGAGTTCACATCACATATGTACCAAGCATAAAATATTTAAAATTTTTAAAATGGATAAGAAATAAGAAACATTAATATCATGAGTTCAATAAATCATGTCTAAGATCGAAGCACTCCTTTAAAAACATTTTTCCATAGAGTCCTAAAAATATCCGACATCACTGCTGAAAAGATAGCCGATGTCCCCAATTAAAAACTGGATCTTAGCAGCAGGCAACAGTTCTGCAAAGGAAAAATTAAAGACGAGGCATTCATAAGGCTCAGGATTGAATAAACTAGAGAACTTCAGACGGATTTCGTCGAAGACTGGACAGTCAAAAAAGACGTGCTCGAGGTCCTCACCAACCTCTGCATTGCATAAATCGCATACATCGGTTTGGGACATGTTCCTTCTATACAAATACTTTTTTAGAGGAATGGTTTTCGTTCTAGCTAAAAGCTTAAATCTAGATGATTGAAAATCATTATCACATAAATAAGATTGTCTACCTATTCTAACAAAACAATTTTGATACAGGTCCAAACTGCATTTATATACCAACCATTGTGTTATAAGGGGAGGGCTGGCAATTTTTTTTTTTTAATGTTTTGTGTCCTGTCTGCCAAAAAATATACTGAATTAATATCACCCCCTTTCACCCTTTGCTTATTAAAAAAAACCGCATCGACTCAGATGCCACACACATTTGTCTGAATGTGAAATTCAAGTATCACCCTCCCAGATAGTATAAATAAGTTTGACCCCTTACTACAAGTGAGAAAATAAAACGAAGATATCACAATTACTGCGTACGACGTGTTTCTAGAATAATCTTCATCTGGTACCCTCAATATCGAAATATTGGAATGTCAAATCATTCAATATTGTTTGGAAGCAATAAAACTAAAGGGCATAAACAAGATAGCCAAAATCGTCTAAGGTCACATTGGCCTACATATTCTATTAGATCAAATAAGGTATATGACAAAAGTTTTAAAAATTTTGGAATATCCTCCAATTTCCAATTTATTTTTCGATATACTTGACTTTTCAGAGCATGATAAAGTCCAGCAATATTATATTTTTGTATCTAAATTGATATTTTAGTTTTCCTGACATTAATTTATTATATAATGGAACCCCGCACTGAAATACAAAAAAAAACGTCTTCCGCTATAATTATTTTTTTGGTTTTTTGATAATTCATCACTCCTATGTTTTATGTATATCTATTTAAATCACATATTGACAATGTTAAATGTTTTTACAATCAAAGGAAGTAATAACTATTCCACATCGACAATGTAATGACAAATGTGTTTTTCGCTATGGCAATTACTACTTGAAAACATTTATAGTCTCTAGAACTCGGAAAAGCACTACTTTTTTTTCTCTGAGATACGTTTTGATGTATGTAATTTGTCGTCATATCTTAAGTTAAAACATGCTTGATTAAATACCAATTTATTATTCCTGATGAGATCTATAATTTTTAGTTTTGTTATTGTTAAAAACGTAATACAAACCCGTGCAAACATTAAAACACATCAATTTGTTTGATATGAAAGAAACATTTTCAATGCAATAATGTTTTGTATATTTTTTTCCGTTTTTCAAATAATGATGAATTTGAAATAGAAGAAGAGTCTAGATTAGTTTCTAATTTCGGAGCTTTAATTGCTTTCTCCGTAAAATTAATTACGCGAGCTTGAAATAAATTATCAATGTACAAATGGTGGATGACCGTCTTAGTTCGGAGGTACTCCATTTGACTAATGTCATCAATCCGATTGGGTTGTCGTTCTTGGATATGACAAGGCTAGATAAGTGTTATTATCGTTCTTGTGACATTCGAAACGCTGTTTGTGGTGGTATATCTACTTTGCTTGACGACTGGATAGATTGATGGTCACAAGACAATTTTTATGCAAATAAAACATAAACACCATTGGGTTAATACCCAGAACGAGAGATAAGTGTTTGTTCTGCTTAAACGATAATGTACAAAACAACCAGTTGAAGTTAGATATATTACTTTATGGTACAATGGTCGTACGCTGTTTTGTTTACGTTTATCTGCACAATAAAACAAGTCAAGCGTAATGTTTAGTATTGATAGCACCTTACAACATGTTGCACTATGAACTGGTACCATTTTATTACCACGTGCCTTTGATGAGAACCATTGATGAACGTTTTTGTAGTTCGTGTTCTTATTCTGTAGCACCCTTAATTAACATATGGAGAGAAATCAGCGGAGGTGAATTTGAAAATACAATACAAATTGTGTGACCAAAGTCCGAAATACTTGTTCATGCAAAATGAGTATTATAGTGAGTGTCTTATAAGAAGCAGAAACTGATTACCCTTCGCGAGTACCTGGGTACACTCCCGGTTTTTGGTGGGGAGGTCTATGATACTCATCTTTTTAGTTTTCTGTGTTGCCATTGTCTTTGCGTTGTCCAAACTTAATTTGCCCTTTCGGTTTTCTCTATTGTTTATGAACTGGGATAATGCTGAATAGCAAAGGCGTTATTAAAAAAGAGTCATTCGAAAAACATTCAAGGCAAACATAGTTGCACTAAGTCTATAACAGTGGATACCGTAAATAAGATTTCTTTGTTTGATTGTTCAAAATCCGTAAAAATTCAGAAACAGACCATGACGACAAACTTTTACTCTCTTGTTCAAAATCCGCATAAATTCAGAAACAGACCATGACGACAAACTTTTACTCTCTTGTTCAAAATCCACACAGATCCAGAAACAGACCATGACGACAAACCTTTACTCTCTGCACGTTCTGAATATTTAAATAATAGACTGCTAAAAATTGAATCTTTTCTCAGTTATAATTTATTGACAATCACCCAGCAGGTTATGTCTGTATAAATGTTTATAAAAACTCCTATATCTTTGCCAGTGTAGATTTATTATGAGTTTTCATATTTACTGTTTCATTTTACGGATATTTGATATTACATATTAAGAATGTCATTTGCCACACAGAGGGTACACTTGCAGGTTCTATCGAATGCAGCTATTGTTTGTTCAATTGTAACTGTAATATCTGGAATGAAAGAGATTTTTAATTGTTCTATTTATCTGAAATTTGTTTTGTTTCACATCTCATATGTCTTTGCCATTGACAATTTATTAATGCCTTCTGAATAGAATGTTAGATTGTGAGGTGAGAGTTTTTTTCATCCTCTATATATATTTTCTGATAATGTAATTTTTGTCAAGAAGTATGTCCTTTTAATTACATGATTAATTAGGAAGGTATCATCTGGTGTCTTATATTTCTTTAATGTACAGCCAAATTGTTGTATCTTTCAAAACAAATAAAATAATATCATCAAACATAACGTCGTAGTCAATGCGAAGCGAATGGCATTATTTCAGAAATAAAAACATAGATATCAAATGTCTGGAAAACTACAGACAATTTTTTAATATCATCTGAAACTCTGAGAAAAAGGAAGCATATGCGGATCCGTTAACATGTCAGTTTCATTTCTAACACCTTGAAAATGTTGATGTTTTGCAGTGATATCTATTTATATAATTGCCTCAAAAGAATATTCTTAGTATTGTTTTCCTCTACATTCTACTCCGAACATCTATTTTGTATTTGTCGTCTTCCGAAGATACTTTTTAAGTATTTTATCTGTTCCATTTATCATGTATCATAAATTAGCTTGTAAAATTGTTTTAGTCGTATTTTGCATTTTTTATATAACCTCGCATCCAGGAAATTAAATTATACATGTATGCTCCCAATACATGTGCAGCATCAAAACGACATTTGCCCAGAGGTATCGTTTATCGACAGAGGTACGGTCAATTTCAGGCTATGGGCTGTTTCATTGTAGGGTAGGAGTAAAACTCATTGAAAATCCTACTGTGGCTATGCAATGTAAATAAAATGATTTGTATTTAAGGTTGCTTTCAATTAGAGATAAGTTTTTGTTCTGTTTAAATTACAGCGTACACAACAAACCGGTTGAAGCTACATTATATTATGATACAATGGTCGTACGTTGTTTTGTATACGCTTAACTAAACAATCAGCTGCCTTTATCAGTTTAAATAAAACTCAAAGTTTAACTTTGATAGCATCTATATGATCCGGTGCCATTGTATTACTACTTGTCTTTGATTAGAACCTTGTCCTTAACCAGTGGAGGCGAATTTGAAAATACATTGCAAAGTTCGAAATGCTTGTTCATCCGATTTTAGCTACATGGCGGGTGTTTTATAAGAAGCATGAACTGCTTACCCTTCGCGAGCACCTGGCTTCACCTCCCAGTTTTTGGTAGAGTCTGTGTTGTTCATCTTTATAGTTTTCTGTGTTGTTGTTTTTTCGCTTTGTTTGTCTTTGTCCTGTGTCTTGTGTGCCCAAAGTTATCAGTCTTTGGATTGTCCATTCGTGATTGCCCATTTCTGTTTTCTCTATCGTTTATGAATTTGGATACTGCTGAACAGCAAAGACGATATTACGAAAAGAACAATTAGAGAAATATGCAATGCAAACATAGTAGTACTAAGCTTATAAAAGGTGGTACCGTAAATAAGATTTCTTTGATTGTTCACAATCCGATTTCATTTGATTTTTTTTTCTTGGTGTTTTAACGCCATTTTTAGCAAAATTCCAGCTATATCATGGTGACCAGTGTTAGTGGTGGAAGAAGCCTGAGGGAACCATCGACCATGGGCAAGCAACTGGTAAGCTTTATCACTTGCGGCTGCGAGTCGAGTGCACCCTTTTTTGTAATTTACAAAGCTGGGAGCGAACCCACGCCGTATTGGTGATAGGCTTGTATGGGTTGTTCGGTAATCCAACTACCTAACTCATTGAGCCACCGAGGCCCTTTTCAAAACCCGTACAAATTCAGAAACAGGCCATGACGACACACTTTTACCCTCTGTGTACTATGAATATTTACATAATAGACTGCTAAGAATTGATTCTTTTGACAGTTATAATTTATTGACAATCACCCAACAGGTTATGTCTGTATAAATGTTTATAAAAACTCGTATATCTTTGCCAGTGTAGATTTATTAAGAGTATTCATATTTTCTGTTTCATTTTACAGATATCTGATAGTACATATTAAGATGTCATTTGTCACACAGAGTGTACACTTGCAGGTTCTATCGAATGCAGCTATTGTTTGTTACATTGCAACTGTCAGATCTCTGATGAAAAGGATACTTAATGGTTTTATTTATCTGGGATTCTTTTGTTTCACATCTCATATATCGTTGCCACTGTAAATTTATTTGTGCCTGGACTCTTCTGAATAGAATATTAGATTGTGAAGTCAGATATGTTTTTAACCTCTACATATATATTCTGATAATGTGATTTATGTCAGGAGGTATGTCCCTTTAATGAGTTTAAAAACATGAGTAAGTAGGAAGGTATAATCTGGTGTCTTATATTTCTTTAATGTACAGCCAAATTGTATCTTTCAAAACAAATAAAATAAGATCATCGAATATAAAGTCGAAGTCAATACAAAGCGAATTGCATTATTACAGAAAACTACAGACAATTTTCAAATATTATTTTAAAAACTGAGAAAAGGGAAACAATTATGTGGGACAAATGTATTTTTTGCCAGCGTCCGAGCCTTGCAAACCTGATTTGCATGAGGAGTATAAGTAAGAACAGCTTCATTGAAGCTATGAATGTACGGCGAGACAATATATTTGAAAGAATAACTGGTGAATTATCGTCCGTCGATGGCTTACTGTCCCCAAATGTAAGTGTTTTACCACCGATCATGCTACAAAACATATACATTTTTGTACTAGCAAACACAACTGTAGACCATTAACACAGCTTGAAGAGAATGAGGATACTGGATCGATTCCCGATTCAGCTGTCATTCAGACCAGATCGGTGGTTCAACCCGGTTCCATTGATAGCAATTTATGCTTCATATGCAAGAAAAAAAAGTTTCAAACGTGACTTTAAACTACACAAGATTGAATCGTCAGAGCACCTAGATAGCTTAATGAGTCGTGCAAAACAGCACAATGATTTGATGATGCTCAAGACACTCAATAAACCCGATTTTCTGGCGAGTGCTGTTTATCATTCTGGGTGCATTAGAAGATTTTTATTGCATTCGATGCCACTTAAAGTTGAATTTAAAGAAGCTGAGCAGTCAGCTCATGAGGTTGCCTTTGACTGCCTTATTTATAGAATAAGTGATGACCTTTTTGTACACAAGAAAGCTTTACTTATGTCTCATATTCTTGAAATATACAAGTCACTTTTATCAAAAGATGTTTCTGAAAACTACCAGTCGACTAGGCTCCAATGTAAGCTTGCCAGTTGCTACGGCAGCTCAATAACTATTCAGCCGCAGAGAGGTC
Organism: Gigantidas platifrons; assembly: GCA_002080005.1. NCBI lineage: Eukaryota > Metazoa > Mollusca > Bivalvia > Mytilida > Modiolidae > Gigantidas > Gigantidas platifrons. Next base: position 141,591 of record MJUT01051393.1, read on the forward strand.
AAGGTATGTATTTAGTTCTAGTCTCTATTGCTGATGCAATCGCTGCTGCTGCAAAGTTAAATCTATTTTGAAGGTAACGCAGCCTGTAGTTAAATGTCAGAAGAGCAGATTCTCCACTCTGTTCCAAGCATTATAAGACGCGACATAGAAAGTCTTGATATTGAGCATGAATTTTATCCAAATGTTAGTGTTGTTTCTCTAGGAACATCTTTGGAATCTACTCTTACAAAATTGGTTGATTGATGATAAGTCATTTGAGAAAGCTAATGAACCGCATGTTATGTCTAAGGAGAAACTTCGAAAGGTACTAGGCTTAGTAGAATCAATTGTTTCTGTAGCCAGATGCACTTTTACACCATTTCACCTAGGTCTTGCTATTGAGCTATATCATGAATATGGATCGAGAACATTAATTGAAACACTTTTTTCTCATGGGTTTTGTGCTTCATATACCGAAGTTAGGCGCTATCTTACAAGTATAGCTGTGCGTGAAATGGAGAACATGGACAATGGGGCTTTTGCACCTGATGGTATCAGGTATTCTTGATACAAGAAGGTGCCGATAATATCGATCTTAACACCGAAACTATCAGACTTGTCGATCGCATGATATTCTTGTTTGAGGCAATTAAAAGTAAGAAGAGGCCAAGAAAGAACTTTTCAGCTCACCGAAAGTGCATCAACTATCATGTCTTGTTTGCCTTTTACTAAACCCAGATCTCGTGGGAGTCCTTCTCGTATTTCAAATGCTTTCAAAAAAATTTCAGAATGTGCTGAGGGTATTGATAACTCATCGCAACTTTTATGGGTTCTTCCTCGATCTTTTTCGCACGGGATCCTTGTATTTTGCCCTTTAAAATTGATGCATTTGATTGTCAGTATATCCCCTTTTGGACTGGTTACAATTCCTCCACTCCTGATTATAGACCAGAGTTTTCTGTAGTATCTTACGCTCCAATTGATGACGCAAAGCCAAACGACATAGCTACACTGTATACGACAATGAAAAGATGCTCTGATATGATTAATGGTCTAGGGCAACAATATTCCATACAAACATTTGACCAACAGCTTTATGCTATTGCTAAGCAAGTAGGATGGGCAATACCAGAAACATTTAAAACGCATATTGTTAGACTAGGTGGCTTTCATACTTTGTCATGCTTTATCGCATCAATAGGAAAACTTTGGGGAGATTGTGGTTTTAAAGACATTTTGGTAGATTCATCTGTGTATGCAACAGGGACTGTTGATCAAATGATGTGTGGAAAGCAGTTCAACCGTGCTGTGAGGGCGTTAATACTGTTAATAAAGTTACCACCATGTGAAGCTTCATTCGTTCAACATGTTCTCAGAGCTTCCATTCAGACTTGCATCTGGATGAAGTCAGACACAGCGCAACCACCTGAAAAATCCGCCTTAGACCTTGGTTGGGAAGATTAAAACAGATTGTCACCCGTATACTTTGTTGGTCAGACTTCTTCAGGTTTTCTGAAAGATTTGCTGTGTACATGTAAAGTCAAATTTTCGTGTTCTGAAGGTTGTGTTTGTGCTGAACAAAATCTGACCTGCACTGAGCTATGTCAGTGTCAAGAGACTGATGCATGTTGCAACCCGTTGACTCAAACTGCAGATGAAGATAGTGATGATGAAATGAACATATAATTGTTGCATCTAACTGTCGCTTTATCTGAGTAATCCGTGTACTAATAAGCCAGTGATTTTGAAAAGTCATCAAATATCTTGTGATAGTCTGTGATAACATAGTACTTAAAAAACTCTAATACTTCAATGATTTCTCTTAACGTGCATCTGAAATCATTTCATCCTTAATTCATCTTAAATAATCTTTTACTGATCTTAGAAGGCCACAAAATTCAAACGTACTAGCTTTCATAATTTCAATCATGTGGTCGCCATGGAGGGTGTTAGTGTTTGTTGTTTGTTGTAACATGTGTAAGTGTTTATGAGACCTAAGCTTTGCCTCCGATGACTTAATAAGCTTAATTTATGTAGAAACCAATTATATTTAACATTTTGAGGTTTCTTATCTCAATTGATAACTCAAAAACCTTAAGCAGTCACTAATCGTAATTAGACGTACAACCACTAAATTGCCATGATTTTGGGTCTACTATGGACTCTCTTAATTTGTTTGTTAAAAGTGAAATCTGTTTTTTTTTATGTTAAAAAATTAATTTAGGGCATAGTTTTTAAGAAACCGTCAAGATATCATGCAATTTGCAAATATGTCAAGTTCAAAGTCGGGTTAACTTCTTGTCAGTTAAGATTTCCGAAAAATATCAAAGTTCAAGATTAAGGCTAATTTTCCAAGGCTCTTTCGATTTTTTTCCATCAAAACTTACAAAATATGGCAATGGTAGCTATATTATGTTAAACAGAATAAACATGTTCAACGTTACATAATTTTTAGGACATACAGAATTATTTTATTAATCTTCTCCAACATTTGAACGAAACTGTAGCCTGACCTTTGACCTTAAATATTTGATACACGCAGCCGTTTTTCACTTTGACGACAAGTGTATTCGTATGCCACTTGTCTTTCTCTTTCCAACGACATACAACATAGCTGTGTCTTCTGTCAGCACATTAAATCCATCAAATTATGTATTTGGTTGCAAAACTAAGATGTATGGTTGATCGACAGAAGTCAAGAGTGTGGCTCAACTTCAGGCGATGGTCTGTTTCATTTTAGGGTATGAGTAATACTCATTATTGAGTACCCTACTGTGGCTATGCAACAAATAACAGTAATAAAAGTGTTATTTCTTTATATCAATGTGTATCTTAGTGTAACGATGCATAGTCGCTCATGTTTATTTACATCATTTCTTACTAATAATATTTTTTTAAAAACGTAAATATCGAATTAAGTGCGCACGACGCGTATCTTGAACAAGTTTCATCAGGTGACGCTCAAAGTCAAAAGATTAAAAACCAAAATAATATTGAAGTCTTTCATAGCAAGAAAACAAATACGTCAAAAACAGGGTAGCCAAAATGTACTACCGTCACCTATATCTGATGAAGGAGAACCTTAGTTTTGAAGTAAAGCATAATTCTGGCACGGCATGCTCCATGAAAGATATGTCACAAACAAAAACCATGGCGTGGCAAACACCAAACACGATTGAAATGGAGAATACACGTGAGAGAAAACCGAAGGGGTATTCATGAATGGACAATCCAGAGACACTGAAAACACTGGACACCAGACACAGGAGGAAGACAAACAAATCACAAAAACATTCATATTAGTAACTTAGGAGGTAAACATAGATATAAATGTACACTTATATAGTATATTTATTTAAATAGTCCCTTCACTTAAAAATCATGGTACCTGGACACTCTGCGTCCGTCTGTTTATCGATACAATAAAAATGAAATTAAATATTATTTATTCGTATGTTTTTATTTGAAATATCAGACGCCAGTTATTTATTTTATTGTCATTTTCTCGTAACTTCAAGCTCTCGGTTTTTAAAATGATGATGTTTATAACCACAATGGAAATGAGAAATAGATTAAGAAATGTGTAAAAGGATCCTATGGTGATAATTGTTACTACGATGGCGGCCAAAATTGCAAAACGTATTAGTGATGCCGACCTGAGGCGGTGCGCTGAACATCAATCATATCTCAAACGTTTAAATGACTTTGGTGTGTTTAGTTTCCTACTGCGTTCAGGTAAACTATTCCATACCTGTCAAATGCAAGAAGCATGGATTGCACGCAAATTGATGATCATTCAATCTTTTTATTAAGACGTACTATTTGTCAATTCAAAGCTTCAAATATCTAAATATATAGTCAAATAATGGAGATTGCTTAGTTATATGTATATCAAGCTAATGACTAAAATGCGTGTAAATAGTCAAAATTGTGCTAAAATAAATATAATCTAATACTCAATTTAACCAAAATTTCACACTATCAGAACAGTTCCTTTATCCAATCGGAATATCGTAGAAACGGATACCCCTACATGTAACACATATATACATGACCACTCACTCTCCTCGCTTTTAATAGGTATTGTAGTAAAAAGAAAATAAAGAAAGAAAGAAAAGTGGCAAGGCTAAACCAGTTTTACAGGGCCCAAACCTAACTTATTAGTGAACTCATGAAAGCATTTTATACATGTGAGACATCGGTCAAGAAGAATATATATTATATATAGATTAGGAATTGGTACCGTATTTTACAACAAAGCTGCTCAACCAGTGCCGGCAGCTGGTGGATGCTCAATGTTATATAACTGAACAGGTCAGACTATTGGACATAATAATAATAAGTGGTCTGGTTATATAGATGATGTAGAGGTTTCGTCAGAGAGGTAGACTTACAATATTGGAATTTTACATTTGTTATTTAAATTTGTGATTAATTTTTATAATGAGGGGGTTGCTGTGGGTAATTAAGGTCTTAATATTAACACAACTGAGTGGGTTCGATTTCCATTACCCACTTAAGGTTAAGGTTTCCAGACTACCCAAGAGGGAGGGCTTCAGCGCTCAATTAATAGTAGCTACATGTATCCTGACGTGCATCCCTCCGATGCGTCTGATAGTCACGTTATAGCAATAAAACTGCTGGCAGTGACGTTAAACACTTATAGCCCTAAAAATACAGAATCAAAAAATAATTTCCAAGTTTTCTTATAAATCATATATATATCACCAATGGAATGACAGTAAATCTCATTTATAATATTCTTTTAAGTGCTTTTTGTACCAGATGGGAACATAATTATATAAATGAAATAAAATCCGAATGTCTACTAACACCTATAATACTTGTTCTCTTTATACGAAAACACTCTGTTCTCTCTAATCAATCATAATAAAATTTCTAAGCAATATTTGCCTACAGCAATGGCAGTGTCCATTTACAGTTTCTAGACATTTATCATTATACACTATTTGCCGAGATGCAAAATCTTGACATACATTGTAGCAATAGTCACTGCTATAATTACTTAAATTTGACACTTGTCTACGATACTGGCGTGTATAATATTTTTCATGTTGTGATGTATGTTGGTTCTAATGGCTATAATTCTGTGAAAACATTGGTTTTTTGTTGGGATTTTTTTTTCGTGTCAACAATTACTTCTGGGAATGCCGATATAGAAAAGTTAGTGTTATAATCTGTATTTATTATATACTTACAATAAATTGATGTAAAAATATAACGCGTTATCAGTCCACTCGATCGGGCTAATATGATGTTGTCAGCCCGAGTATACTGTTATGGGTAATTCACTTCCGGTTACATTGTGGATTTAGAATGTGTCATAGTCTTGGAAGACAAGTCTGAAGATACCAAAGGGGTAATTAGAAGACGTACGTCGAAGGACAGAGAATGTGTCATAGTCTTGGAAGACAAGTCTGAAGATACCAAAGGGGTAATTAGAAGACGTACGTCGAAGGACAGAGAATGTGTCATAGTCTTGGAAGACAAGTCTGAAGATACCAAAGGGGTAATTAGAAGACGTACGTCGAAGGACAGAGAATGCAATGTACAAAAGAAAAAGGACAAACAACGATCTACAAAACATTACACAGAAAACTAAAGATCGAACACCACTAAACTTCAGAGGTGAACTCAGGTGCTCCAGAAGGATACGCAGTTCCTCCTCCACATGTGGCACCCGTCGTGTTACTCTTTTTACAAATCCATACTTCATGAATGAGGAAAGGACCAGATTGTAATTACGACAAACGAAACAGGTCCATGGTCAGTTGAGATACTCCTCCATAACGGTTTACCAAATCATGGTGGCGACCGTAAAACTTTCGAAGTGATGACTTCACCTTAACCCCTAAGAACACTTGGCTCAGTGGGCTTCCTTGTTAGTAGCCTTGGCTCAGTGGGCTTCCTTGTTAGTAGCCTTGGCTCAGTGGGCTTCCTTGTTAGTAGCCTTGGCTCAGTGGGCTTCCTTGTTAGTAGCCTTGGCTCAGTGGGCTTCCTTGTTAGTAGCCTTGGCTCAGTGGGCTTCCTTGTTAGTAGCATTCTTTATCTATTCTTTTTCATTACCACATTATGTATGTGTCTAAACAAAGCAATAATTGCAGCATAAAATTGATACAGATATACTTGAAATATACAATTACTGAACATTATATAATACATAATGCTAATGAATTAATGTGTATCAAACAATGTTAGTTTTCAGTGTTGTGTTGTGTCTTTGTGTTTTGTTTGTCTACGTCCTGTGTTTTGTGTACCCTATGTTGCCAGTGTCTTTAGATTGTCCATTCATGATCTCCCCTTCGGTTTTCTCTAGCGTTTATTCTTTACTTTTAATTAATTTATTTTAAACTTGTGCAAAGCTTTGGTACATGGCATGCAAGAGAACCTGAAGTCAGTAGGGAATGAGTAGGGAAGCAGGGACCTACTGTCCTCCGCCTCATCTAATTGAAATATTGTTGAATGTGATAGTAAGCACCCATAGTGTCAAACCTGTTTTTTTTTCTTTCCTTTTCCATCATAAAACAATCGAATTGTACTCATTTTAACTTCAGACATAGAGAAGAACGTATGTAAACAAACCGTTGACAAATAAAACGGACACTACAGGATATTAACATTAATTTCGTCAGATATAGTCTATCATATCTGTAGGATATCTGTGTAAATTTACATTTAATAGTGATGAATATTATCTTCAATGTTTGTCCAACACTTTTGTTAAGAGTTAATGACATGAAAATACCTTTATCCGTGATATAGAGTTATTTTTTGTCCAAAAACCGAAAATAAATTAATGCGGGAAATAAATTAATATTTACTGCTGGTGACAATATTGTAACCTTTATCTCTTTCTACAAAAATGTATAACACATTTATAAACTTTAATCAACTTATACCATTCATTAGACAATATTTTCGCAAATTAATAAAAAAAAAAACAAAGAGAACATTTCACAAATTTGACTGTCCTGTTTAGTGCATAAACGTTAGAGAATACCGAAGGGAGTAATTAAAATTGGACAATCCAGAGAAACTGACAACATAGCGTATACAAGAGGAACACAAACACAACATAGCGTATACAAGAGGAACACAAACACAACATAGCGTATACAAGAGGAACACAAACACAACATAGCGTAAACAAAACACAATACAATACCTTTGGTTTACTTCCTCCAAAAGACTTTTACATTGTTTGGCTTTTTAATCTTTTGAATGTGAGGGTAATTCAAGAAGCTTACTCCGGAAACGTGTCGTACGCACTAAATTAGATATCTACGTTTTTATTACGGATGCAGGTCATCCTATGGTATCTTCAATTTAATATACAATGTAATAAATACGCTATGCTGCGATTCTACCATCATTCATGCATTAAAACTTATGGTCACTTAGAAAAATATGTATGTTTATGATCTACGGCTAATATACAAAATAAAATGACAATCGCAGACATATATACGGCTGTCAATCTGATGCTAGCTTTAGACGTACGAAACTAATTTCAACTGGTGATAATGGTTTTCGTCCCGAGTGCGGGAGATCGTGGGTTCCATTCCCGTTCGTTTGAACTCCAAGAACAAAATTGATATTTACTGTTTATTCGTGTTGCACACATCATTAATTTTGAAACAATTGAGAATGGTTGACTCCGAGTTTGGCGGCATCGCCGTTTCAGTCAGCAGGAAGAATTAAATACACGACTCGTCATTAAGGCGGGATGTTTGTTATTAGTAGTTGTCAGATGTCCGTAACAAGGCAATATTTTCTCACCTTGTCCATCACAGCCCCTTTTTCCTTATTTCAATCGAGAGTTTTGATGTGTTCGTCGTTGTTTTGGTGGACGGTTGGGGGACATCTGTGTCACAGACAAGAAACCATAATATGAGTGAACTAATCTTATAAATACCGTCATCATCGTACCCGTCTTCACATTTGGAGGTAGGTTACAAATACAGACACAAAACAATTACAGGGCTCTGAGTTGGTCAATTGTAAGCGAATTAGACAATATATCTTGAAGTGAGTTGCATAATTTGATAGACTGTATATATGTTTAAGAAAAATAACTTTAAAGAAATAAAGGTTCAATGAGTACAAAAATGTAACACTCTATCACGATCAATACATCCACAACTCTATAAATAAGAGTACACAACTACACCTTAACCACAGGGAAATGTTTACCATTCCACACTGCACGAAAATGTTTTGCTGATTATAGTTTGTGTTTTTGTCTTTTTTACCATTGTATTGTCTATTGTTCTTCTATTTACGGAATCTTCAAACTTTTCTGCATCATGTACGCTCAAAGTCAAAAGAGGAGAAAGTCTAATTACTACACTTAAAATCTTTATCAGCAAGAAAATCAAAGGTCCTAAACAGTATAGCCAAACTGTATATGCTACTGTTACTTATATCCGAGTAAAGAACAGAAACAAACATCGTTCTTATCGTTTTCAATTATGTCCTCTTTCCCGTCTTCTTTACACTGTTGTCGATTTTTTTTACCGTTCGTTCAACGTGAATTCAGCATCAGGCAAGTTTTATACGCAGAAACCGTATAAAGATAAAGTGTATACGTATATTATTACTACTGAAATGTAATGATTGCATGATAATTCATTTGATGTGTATCGTGTTCCTGTCATTATACAATTATACCGTTTTATATTTTGTGGATCAAATATTCAAAGATTTATTATTTAAAACATAAATTCAACATTTAAAATGTGGCAAAATCAAGTATGAATCATCGTGACTGCGACAAACGTTTCTATCCTACTGTGTTAATGAACTGTAACATGATGTTGTGCTAACATATTAATAGGTCACTTATTTGAAATGATATAAAATGAGAATGTTTAAAAAGGTTATATTCACAGTGTTACTATATGCAGGACAGTTAATGATCCATTTGATTATTCTGAACATATTTATAACCATAAGTTTGTGCAAGTAGAAAAACTACATATATTGTCTGCAATTTTGGATTTTTTGTTAGCTAACTATTTTTGCAAAAATATATTGAAAGCATAAATCATCAGGAAGCAGTCCGTCTTAAATATATAAGGCAACATATGTACTGAACTGGTGGGTGAAACTGCCGGTTGTTGTTTGTAAACCATAACACATGAGGTGAGTATCGGATATAGAACACATGTCAATGGCGGCATGTTTGTGGTATGAAGTCAACGACCTTCCCCAACTAGACTATCCAGGCCCCTTGTAGTAAAGATATGTCTTGAAATCTTGTAAAAAGGCATTACTTAAAAGATAATTCTATCTGGGTCAGTGTATATATTGGTAAGGCAAGTATTGGATAGCTTCTCCTGGAACAATATAGTTTTGGTTCTATTTCATCATGTTAGTTATAGGTAATACCACATTCGGACATATATCTTATTGTTCTTTACACTATGAAGCCGATGTCATCATATAATCTCAGGAGATGGAAACACAGAAGTGCAAGTCTCAAGAATTACAAAATGTATTTAAGTACATAGTGATCTGGAAAAGTACAAACAAATAGGAAAAAAACGAAAGCTCAAACAATAAAATTTCCCACAAAAAATTGTGAGTAAGCCCATATGATCCTGAAGGGTTAGCTTTACCTGCCCCATCAATGTCCCGCGTCGAGCAGAGAGCCCTAATCTGAAGAGATATTCAATTAAAGAGATGATCTGGATACAAAACACAGAAACAGTATAATCATTAAGGTAAAACAAGGGAAGACAAAACCAACTTCCACTAAGCTCAGATGTAAGACCACGTGTTTCGGAAGAAGTTAGCATATCCCATTCCAATAATGTCACCCTTCGTGAAGTTCTTATTCCGAAAGTCAATCAAATAAACAAGAGACTCTCAATATCACATTGGAAACATGTTTGTGAAGAAACTGATCGAGTATCTTGCAAAACAAATGTATTTTTACAGAACTCGAAAAAGATTTAACCCATTTTGTTCATTATGTATATTAATAATAGTTTAAAAAGATACCAAAGAGGTTACCAGAAGCTCTAAGACGAAGAATGACAGACAATACAATGGCCAAAAGAAATAAATACCAACAATGATCTACAAAACACTGTACATAACACATAACGATTTTGTATATTATCTTCTTTAAACATAGCTTCACTGACTCTTGTTGACCATTTCACTTAAATTAATTGATATAAAAATAAGTCAATTATTGAACATGGCAAGTAGATTTTGGTCATTCGGAAGACAGGTACTATACCTGTTGTTATCACCATATCATCGGATTGCTCGGAACTTTTGTGTCGTTGTTATGTCTGACGTTATTATTGAAAGTTTAATTATCAGTGATTTGCAATCCTAACATTTATATATGGAAGACATTTGATTACGTATATCACAGAACATGTCTGTGTGAGAAAACTATAACAAAGTAGGGGTGGTACAAACATTGTACATTTTGTATTATTTAACAAACAAAGGTATAAGTTGACAACGTGTTACTTACAATATGATACGATATCCTCGTGACGTGACTCAGAAAAGCTTGAATATATCAAAGGGGTAATCGGACGCCGTAAATCGATGAATGACAGACAACAACATGACCAAATGAAAAGGGACAAAAGGACAAATAACTATCAACAAAACACCACATAGAAAACTACAGATTGAGCAATACGAACCTCACTAAAATCCGGGAGTAAACTAAAGTTATCTTGAATTGTAAGCAATTTCTGCTTCACTAGTGTCACCCGTCGTGTTACTCTTCTGACAAACTGTCTGATGTATAGAAACATCCGGAATACTGAAGACACTGTCACACTTCAACAGGACCTGAACAAACTTCAGAAGTGGGAGTCAGATTGGTTGATGAGTTTCAACCCAGAAAAGTGTGAAGTGATTCGCATTACCAACAAGAAGAAGATCATACATGGCACTTACTCCATCCATGGCCATGTCCTAAATCAGACAGATCAGGCTAAATATCTAGGCGTGACCATTGACAGCAAAATAACATGGGGTCCGCATATACATAACATCTCGAGAAAAACAAACAACACCTTGTCATTTCTCAGAAGGAACATCTCTAGCTGCCCGAGAAAGATCAAAGAAACAAGTTACAAGACCCTTGTCCGCCCACAGCTTGAGTATGCTTCAACTGTATGGGATCACACAACACAGACCCATAACACAGCCATTGAATCAGTACAGCGAAGAGCAGCACGTTTCATCGTAGGTGACTACAGAAGAGAGAGCAGCGTGACCCTAATGCTCCAACAATTACATCTAGAGAGTCTGCAGTCACGCAGACTTAAAGCCCGCTGTACAATGATGTACCGAATAGTCAACAACTTGATTGAAATAACATCATCTCCACTTCAACCTGTTCAGACATCTACCAGAGGACACACACAGAAATTCTTTCAACCATCCTGTTCCATAAAAAGCTACCAGGACTCCTTCTTTCCAGCTGGTATAGTTCTTTGGAACTCGCTACCACAGATCTTGATTGCTGCTGATTCTCTAGAGGTGTTTAAAGAGAGAATCAGCCTACACAACTTCTAGGCACACCAATTGTTTTTATCCAGTTTTTAACCTGTAACATACGAGTCTGATTTTAACCTTATGTGCGACAATACTCCAGAGGAGTCCGGCACATTACGGAAGAAGAAGAAGAAGAAGAAACCCTGTGATAAGTTATGAATAAGGAAAGGACAAGATTATGATAATATACCTGTGTTTATACGATTATGATTATAATAGTGAAAATAGCCAACAATACCTCGTCCATTTTCTCGAAATCTTTTGTCTTGTGTATTTTTAAGTTCACATTATTATTTTATTCATTTAAAGCACAGTTTTATCACACAATGGTGGAAGGCATATAAACACACTACATTTACAATACAAGGAATAAAAATGTGCGTCCAGGGTAAAAGAAAACAATGATAGGTCATGAGTGCTATTCCTGTCAATGGTACATTATAGGCCCTACTGTTTATTTTGTCTACTCCAATTGTATAAGCCATTAAAATGATAATATTCGCCACAACTGAAGTCTTGGTAAAATGGCGATAACTATGATAAACATCCCAAAATTCCAAAAGAAATCCCGCTATAAAGCAAAAAACTTACATTTCTACAATAAACTATTAAAACATATGTAAATACATTTTTACTCAAACCTATACAGTTAAAGGACTATTCTTGTTATAACAGATCTCATTTTATAAACAGTTCGCAATCTATTTTCTTAGATCTGTTAATTAGGTAGAATCAGGTACGTTCAAAGACAACGGGTGATTTAACGAACATTTCCGCTATGCTGTGTTTAGTCATGATATGGGTAAACGATAATTCCTGGAAGGATGACGACTGTTAACGTTAGAATTGTTAATAATATCGGAGTTTACCAACAGTTGACACATAAAACTTATATAAGATGGATACCATGATCAACGTGATATTCAACTAATAACTATTTACTAGTTCTTACTATTATGATTGTTTTCTATTTATGTTTAACGCCACTTATGATAATACTATATCAGTTTTTCCCCAGGGAAAACCACAACCTGCCGCAAGTAACGGACAAAAATTATCACATCATTTTAAAAGAGTTTAATAGTACACCTCTGTTTTTCGATTTGATTTAGTAACTGTTCTGAATGAGTTGAATGTTTATTTTATTCTTTATTTTTCTTCAAGTTTAAAATCGTCATTGAGTTTTCGTTATATTTGGTCAGATGTAGTATTATAATAAGTGGCGTTAAACATTAATAGAAAAAAATCATAATAGTAAGAACTAGTAAATAGTTATATAGATAAATATCACGCTGGTCATGGTATGTTTTATGTGTCATATGGTGACAAAATAAATATTTCTGCAATTTAGAATATTTAATATTATTTATCAAACGAAACATTACCTGTTATTGTATATGCATATTGTCTGACAAGATAGTTTTACCTGCTTGGTAAATGTATAAAACTCGGCATGAAACATGCAACATTAAAGTTTGTTTAACATTTGATAACTTCAAGCGTAAGATTGATTGTCGACGTTCTACTTAGGTCACGTCGGCAAGATGTTTGAATCGTCATTTTAATTGCAATTATCACCATGAGGTTACTATGAAATAATGATATATGACTGGAAACCTTTGGATGTAAAACATTTTCATGAATCATACTAAAGGAAATATGCAAATAACATCAATATGGAAACATTAACATAACTGGATGAAAGATGACCTTTACCCTGTGATACTCTAAAACCAAAATTCGATCACTTGTCTGGATTCAAGCTGTAATCAATTACAATGCTTGTTTGATTGCTGCTTATCGTCTAGTCAGCAGTACTTCAGCTTTATTCACAATATGAACATCAAGTGGCTTTGTAAATGATATCCCGCTGAATATTTTGATTGGCAACGGTTAAATTCCTTGTAACGAGCATTCAAAACACGGTCATTTGCCGTGAAGCGAGCAACCACTAAACACTTGAAACATGGTATTATGCCTACCAACGACCACTTGGAGCACGTTCGAATGCCTTGCGACGAGCCACCAACGAGTATTCGAAGAAGCACAGTCAAATACCTTGCAACAAGCCACCAACGAACACTTGACGAACAGCCATATGCCTTGCACGGGCCACAAGCGGCAACACAGCTTGGGAATCTCTCATGATATCACGACTTTTCAAACGCAATGGATAAAACAAGTTTAAAAATTCCGAAGTCAAAACAAAATACAAAATAAACGAAAATGCTTTCGAACGCTTAGTAAATTTACTGTTGTGTTTGTGGAAGAAAATATTCATGGAAGCCATAGTTTGTTGGAGATTTTATAATGGGTAACATTATTTTCGTACAAATTTTATCCCGATCAAATCAAGGGATAACATGCAACTACGATCATGTTATTGATGCTGAAATTTCATACAAACTATGGTTTCCATGAATGATTTTGATTCTTCTGACATTTTAATGTTTGCATGGATCTGTATACATACAAGAAATTATCCAATTATTTGTCTGGAAATACGCATATGCAAAGTAAAATATATCGGGAATTATATCATGGCATTGTTTATATAGTCAACGGAGGCTGTCATATTATCATAATGGTTTTAATTTGACATTTTCGATTATATTCGATAAAACATAACTTTTTGAAATAAGACGCATGCAGAATTATCAATAAATGTAGTCTTCGAATACATAAAAGTACTCGCGATATATATATATATATATATATATATTTATATTTATTTTGGAGAGGTGTGTTCTCACCTGGTATTTCATTAATGCTGTTATAGCATGTTATATCAATGAAATCAATTACTAAACATGGCAAGTATATCAAGATCATTCGGAAGACTGGTACTAACCGGCGTTATCATACTATCAGACAGTAAATTACAGTACCGTTTGTTCACTTGACACGTGATCTGAAAAGAAAATTTAATTATGAAATAGGTGCCATTGACGCCAAATGGAGTGTAAAACAACGGACCATAGAACACAGTTCTTTATGAAAGCAGCAGCATGTGGTGAGATCGAAGTATGTGCATACTGTCCAGGAATAATGATATCCATTCATGAAATTAGTTATCTAATGTTGAATATCACAATACATTAAAATAATTGATCATTTAAAATAAAAATTTAATAATAAAATGTTTACCATTAGTGGATTTTATTCTCCTTTTTCTTGCGCAATTGGCAAAATGGGGGAATAAGTCAATAAAAGCATAGTAGTCTAGTGTACAATGCACAAAGATCTTCAAAGATAACTAGTAGTTATCATATAGAGATAATTGCCTACTTTTTAATAAATAACAAAATCAAATTCGTTGTTGTACCAGAAATTGTCAATTAAGTGCTTAATAAAATCAACAATGCCTACGTACTTCACGGTATGTTTTTGAGTAAAGAGACATTATAAAACTATTGTCCAACTATCAGTGTGAAATAAATAAATAAAATTACGGACAACACGGGCTTCCACAAGAAGCCGAAAGTAATACCAAGTGCTGCAGGTGGCTTAGCTTTTCAAAGTCCTTATTTTGAAAACAGAACATGTTCATTTGAAAATTGTCTGAAATTTAGAAATGGATGTTTCGTATATATGCCATTGAAATTCTGGAAAAGAACGTTTTGACTTTTCGAGACTCTAGAATAGTTTATTACCTAGGAAAATAAAAAAAAAAGTCCTAAGATAATATCCACTGGTTGTGATATTTCATGAAAAACACGCAGATTGGTTGTATCAACTTTTTGCCGTTTGTGCTAAGTTGTCCTCGATTTATCGTCATCAAAGACCATCGTGTTTTAACCAGTGAGGCACAGACTTGTGATCAGCTCAGCGCATTGTGTATTAGACTTGTACCTTAGGTAAGAAAGATCACCGTGTATGTACTGGGTCATTATCAAAATACACGCACTTTTTCCTGTTCATATTTTGGTGACATCAAATATTTTCGTTCCCGTTTTGCTTTAGCCTATTAGTTTTTCTTACATTACAATGACATATTCACATAATATGCAGTCGGGAAAACCACCATGAAAAAAATATTTCTATATATGTAGCACCCCCTAATACCTTTCAGTCCGTGGAGTTACCAATATAAAATTATTCTTTTTAGGAAAATGAAAAATAATTTTTATGTAAAAAGTGGTTACATACATAATATACAGGGCAATTAGGCATAATGTAAGATATTTTCTTGGGAGCAGTAGTTTTTTTCACAATATTTGGATATGTAGTTGTGGAATTCCATTTAAGCTGCATTATGAAACAAACAAGTTTTCATAATTGTATTTTGTTTCACTTTATATAAAGAAAAGATGACTTATACATAGTTATCAAAGTCAACTTTATTCAACTATAATATAATTTACTTCAATTATGTCATTTATCCTTTTCATGAAACAATTTACACGAGGTAACACCATTGACAAGAGGTAACACCACAGATGACAAAAGTAACACCAGGGACATCTTCATGAATGTAAACATTTAATTCAAGTAAAAACCACTATTATCAACGTATATTTGTTGTTTTCTTAATGTTTTCAGTACAATATTCAGTTTTTCAACATATTAGTGTAATGCATGAGCAATATCAGTTTTGTCCATGGTGTTATGAACATATGTCCCTGTTGTTACTATGTCTAAAAAGTATACTCCCATCAGCTTGTTAAACTATATCTTATACGTAAATGATGATGTTTGAACAATTTTTCTACATATGTTAAAGAGCAATAATTTGTTCTGTATATTGCTGTTTATGGAATAATGTGTTTATTCACAATTTTAATGCTACATGTCTGTGGTGTTGCACAATCTTTATGGTAACACCATTGACAGTAACACCACAGAAAACAGGTAAGTATTTTCAGGATAAAAGGAAAATAATTTCTCCCTGTATATGTATATCCTGTGAAGAATACCAAATGTAATGTATTGTATATTTTTACATTTTGTTCAATTCTTACAAAAAGAAGTAGTGAGAAGTACAACACAGACATAAAATGTATATACTATACCAATCGCACGTACCTTTTCGGCTCTATATTCACTTTTGTTTTTGTCGTCTGCACATGTCATGAAACAGGAAATAAGCAACGGGAGAAACTATTTTTGCTTCAAATATGACAAGACAGATAACTCTTACCAGCCTTAATAGGAAGGGTAACACCACAGATATGAAAATCTATAACAGCAGGTTTTTGCTAATTTTCTTTTTAAATTTCAATATATATTAAGTAAACATAATGTTGTGCATAGAGTTTTAGGAATAGTTCAAAAATAATATAAAGATCGAGTAAAATCATTACATCTGAATAGTACAAATGACCAAAAGTAAGACATTCTGGAAAAATAACACGTAACACCAAGGAAAAACAGGTCTTTGTGTAGCAAGTATAAATTCACCATTGGACCAATCTGGATTTAGATGGCAATACTATAGAAAGCTGATGTGCCTTCATGCAAAACATGTTTTCTCCAATCAGTTTGGTTGATATTTGTCTTTTAATTGCGTAATAACAGAAAAGTGCGTGTTTTTTTTTTATAATGACCCACTTACGCTACATGTATATGTGTTTTCGGGGTATCGATTTTGTCTAAATTCAACGATTTTTTTATTGGATCTTGGAACTGCATTGTATTTGTTTTTTGTTTGTTTTTGTTTTTGTTTTTATTCTGACCTGTCTTACACTATGTCGAGTCTACCTGCAAGAAAGGGCACCATTTAAACCTCAAAACTATTGTGAGACAGTCACTATAGTTTGTATTTACGTGGTTTTAACTTTAAACAGATAATCCTTATGTTTATGACTTTTATCACCCGTTACTGCGGGACCTTAAGTAAAATTATCAAATTCTGGTCAGTTAATCTTATAAACACTGTAATTTAAAAACTCCGACCGTTTCAAAGTATGAAATAACGCATTATTTCTCTGGGGTTTTTTTAAAATCAAAATCAGTTTGCCCCTTTTGTCCTTATTTTTTTTTATTATTATTATTGATATGATATATAGGATTAGCTTTATTATTTTCTTTAATTATTTTTAGCTCCCCTGAATGGCCATATGTCATGTGAGCTGTAGCCATCACTTGGCGTCCGTCCGTCGGCCTTCGTAAATTTTCACATTTAGATCTCTGAAACCACCGATCATATTTAACGATACTTGGCTGTGATTGTCCTTGAGCGGTCCCCTTTCAAAATTGGGTCAGACAATCCCGGCCTCCATTCAAGATGGCGGCCGTTAATAGAAATAGAAATTTCTTTAATTGTCTATTGTTTCTTTACTATAAGTCAAATTGAGCCTAAATATAAACTCAAGGTACATAGCAATGAGTAGTTGAATATTTTTTTTCAGTAATTTTTTCTTTCAGTCGATTTATACCAATTATGCAAATTATGCATATTTTGATAAATGACCATATTATAAACTAGTCCTCAGAAACCACAGAATCAAATTTAACCAAACTTGGCTGTGATATTCCTTGTGTGGTTCGCTTTCAATATTGTGTCTGACAGCACTGCCCTCCAATCAAGATGGCTGCTGTTACTAAAATATAATTTATTATGACTTCTTTACTGTAAGTAAAAATGAGTTCAAATAAAAAATGAAGCTGTACGACAATGAGTTGTTCATCCTATCTTGTACATTTATTGTGATTTTTTTCTTTCAGCCTTGATTTGGAATTATCTTTGGTTTATCCACTTTCAAAATAATGTGTGACATCCCCACCCTCCATCCAAGATGGCTGTCAAAATATAAGTAGAAATTTCCTTAACTGACATATATAAGTAGAAATGTCTTAGCTGAAAAATATAATCAGATGACTTTGTTCTACTAAAATAAGAAGTCCAATTCAAAGCCAGGTGTCAGAGCGATTACAGGCTCCTGTGAGCCTCTAGTTTGTTAAACAAAACATGGAATTTTTATTTATGCCAATATGCAATTAAGGTTGGTAATTGACCTTTCAAGTATTTCATATAGTTATATATGTGTGTGAATGTTAATTCAAGCCTAAACATTTTAGTAGTTTTATCTCCTGAAATCAACCTTGGTACGCTTTTCTAATCGTTTCACCTGTCAACACAGTTTGCATACCATAATCAACTTAAATTACCTGCCTGTCAAAAATGAAATAGAACAATCATTCCTTTGATTTTTCTGTTTAGAGAATATCAAACTGTTTCTAAAGCTTTAAAATTTTGTAAATTTTACCAAATTTAAACACCATTTTTTTGACAGTTTTGTTATTGAATTACAGGGATACAATAAATCAAAATCTTAAGTTTGTATAACATGCATAATAATAGTTTAATTATGAAAAGATGTGATTGAAATCGATTTACTGCAGAATTGAACTACAGAGTATTAAATACGTGTGTCAATGTTTACTGTCTGATAAGTGCCTATAAAAGACATATAATCACATGTTATCTAAAATAAATTAGAGTAATAATACGAACACAACATTATTTCCGGTCGTATTATGTTATGTGTACGTCGTTGTCGTCGTCCGTTTCCAGACAATAGTTTGTGTGTAATAACTTTTTCTCTAGTTGACCAATCATCCTGGTGTTTTAACACAATGAGCCTTGTCACTGAATAAAGCTTGGTACTCATCTTTGTGGTTGTAGTCATACCGTTTTACAAACAAGATCACACAAGGAGCCTTGTCACTGAGTAAAGCTTGGTACTCATCTTTGTGGTTGTTAGTCATACCGTTTTACAAACAAGATAACACAAGGTGCCACAAAGAATATTTTCTGTTTTTGGATGTGAAGCTGAATAGAGTCCAAATTCTGATTTTTTGCATTTTTGAAAGGGATGCATAATATTTTCTTTTCGTTTAGTTATAATTATGACGCAATTTTATACCTTGAATTGACTGTGACCAGGGTCCCTGGTAGTATTTCAGCAGATTTCTTCTATCAGTTATGGTTTTCGAGCTAAACATGATTGCAATAACATCGGTACAGGATCTTTCCGACTTTCTGTAGTCGTATTAAGCTACGCCAGCTGTAACGCTTTGTTTTTATTTGTAATACGTCACTAATACTTGGTGTTTGCGTCAAAATTCCGACAAATAGGGATAATATACAAAATGTAATCGTAAAATATAATATTGCCGAATAGTTAATGGTATGATCGAAGGTTAAAACTGAGATTGTCTGTTTTCATCACCCTTTTTCATACTTATGTGCATGATATATATTTTAAAGTCTTTTTCAAATTATTATTATCTTTTTTGGGGGAATGAGGTTAATGGAGAATTCATTTACAAATTTTTTTTGCATAATATGAAACTTGAAATAGTAATAAAAAAAAATGTGGGTTTTCTTTAAATGACGGCATACATTTAAAATATAACTTTAAACCGTAGAAGTCATAATTATGCAGTACCTTTCTTGCTTTCATATGATAAATCGTATACATGTATTATAATTAACAAAATGTTTGTTATCAATACCCAGTTATTACAATATTTTAAGAGCATTCAAATTTCACGCAAAAAATGACGGAGTCATTCCGGAGCTCCATAATAATATATATATTATGTATGTTCCAACCAAGTTCAGAATAAATTAACAAGAATATCCCAGAATTTTAACGCAATGGAAGACAGCAAATGTTTAATGGGTTCATGTTCTTTTTTATATTACAAAAATGAAACAGTTAAAACTATAAAAAGGTAATTAAATTATTAAAAAGTGCATAGCTTGATGCACCGTTACATCTGACTTACTTAACGACCACACCAAAAGAATTTTCGACTGCTTAAAATTTAAATAATCTGCTGGGGGGTTTTTTAAGCTTAAATAAGTATTACCACGCTTATTAAGAAAGGAAAATATCAAAAAACTGGAATTCATTGCACAAAACAATTTATAATTTGAACACACATTAGGCATACAAAGAGTCACACGCCAATACACTCCTCCAAAATAGCACAAAATCTAACCACGGTGGATTGGTTCATTCAAATACGAATTTGCACCGAAACGGCAGACAATATAATTATAACCTACCGCAATCATACATACAAATCACAAGTCCACCAAACCTCATCACAGTTTTTNGGGGGGGGGTAAGATATAAAAAGCAAAATATTTAGGAAATGCATATCATTATCTTTTTTTTTAATTACAAATTGAAAATCGTATAATTATGTATCCTAATATTTAAAAACAGAGCATTGCACATGTTTCAGTAAACAATGAGTAGTTATTTTTCCGTGATTAATTTAAGACTAAATGAAAACACTATATCCGGTGTATCCATTGATGTGAATATTGCATGTTAACACTATGTTCTAAGTGTCAAATTATAATTTACTTTATTTAGGACTAAGTTCTAAAGAACGCAAATTAAGGTAATGTTAGGCATATCGTGTATCAAAATAGGAAATAATATGTTCTAAAAGAATTCGATGATTCAATATCATAATTAAAAAACCGAACAAAGTTACCAGTTAAGGTTACCGTGAACTTTCGCGTGTTAATGTTTCACAGTGGTAGATAACACGGTGTTGTTTGTCATTCATAGTTACGTGTAGATAATAAGACACTATTAAATCATATTTCTATATCTAGTCTATAAAAACATGAGGGTATTAAAACACATTCACAGTCAGGATACAAAAATATGATGATAAGCGTCCCTTAACATTGTACATTAAACACTTTTCCGTTCATTGATTCCGAGGTTCATCCTTCTTTTTGACGATAACCAATCAAAAGCGAGTGCGGCGAATCAATACACAGCCTATATACTGAATCTGTGTTTACTTTATCGCAGTTATAACAGTGTGTAGTGATTTACAAAATAAGCTAATTTTCATTATATAAAGACATTGCTTCAAGATAAGCCGATTTGCATAGTGACAAAATGGTGACATGACTAAATCGGGAACTTTTTAAAGATTTATTTTCGGATTAAACACAAAATGAAATGAAATGCCATGAGAAAAGTGCATTCAGGATTAATTTTAGGAATCGTTCGAAAAGCAAAGTTGTATTTAGGATTAATTTGTACATTATGTGTGATATTACTTATAAATGGTTATTTTAGGCAAAAGGAGTATTTTGAAAATTCTCCGATCTCTCTACACGATGACTTTGAAAATGTCGAATTAACAGATTTGACCAACAGGCGCCACAACAGAAATCTACAACACTTATATGATCTAGAACTTTCAACAGAGTTTAAAAAGGATTTAAATTCAAAAATAAACAAAAATGTGGGTAGACCATTTCACTTGTTTACTAATAAGGATGGGGAGAAACACGAGGCGACGTATAATACATATTTAAATCATCATCAAAAGCAAAATGCATTTCCTGAGAAAAGACTCCCAAAAGCGATTATTATTGGTGTCAAAAAAGGAGGAACAAGGGCTTTGTTGGAATTTCTTAGGGCTCACCCTGATGTCAAAGCCACTGGCCCCGAGCCACACTTCTTTGACAAAAACTATGAGAAAGGCCTGGAGTGGTACAGGTACGTAAGCTATCTAAGCTTAAGATAAAATAAAATAAAGATTTTATCAAAATAAGTTTTAAATATGTTGGTGCCTTCGATATGAATATATTTTGATCTTATTATTAAACAAACTAAAACAAGATTTGGGTAATTCAATATTTAAAAAACAGCTAATACACCATGATCTGGGTTTTAACCAAGCGGGATGTTTTCTTTACCAGTTAACGTAAATACCAGTGTCCATTTTGTCTAAGGATACACCGTATTATTATTTATATATAGAATTACAAAGCACTTTTATATAGATAATATTTATCATAGAAAATATAGACAATCGTTAAATTATTTAAAAACTGTTGAAACGGTATGTCTGAACCTAGATTTTAGTTTCCAATGCAGGAAGTATTTGTCATCTTCCTCTACATGAAAAGTGTATTTTGGTAGCTTAAAAATGTTATTCTATTAATAGAAGTGATATTGACAGGAGATTTTAATAGTTAAAATGACATTTAGTAATCGATTTAATAAAATTGATTAGAAGATCACTTGTCTAATAGCCATTCTGTGATGTTTTAATTAAGTCTGTCCTTCAGTCATTCAGTGCGTGAAGGAACACTAAAGCCATCTGTCAAATGTCCAATAACATTTCTACCCCCTACCCCGCTATCAACTAAGGTCATTCATTTCTCTTTGAAATTAATATGAAAATGATTAGGGAAAATAATCAGTTTGATAAAATCCTTTACATTTGGTAAATTATAACTTATCTTAACAGTAAAATGAACAATATTAATAGAATGACTATTCATTTATTATAATATTAACATAATTAATAATTTTTAGATGGACAGAATTATTAATACACGACCTAGATGCAATTATGCTTTTGTATGAAAGTTTAAAATTTTCAGCTCATTAAAACTGAACAAAGCATATTATTAAAAGTTTGCTTAGCAGGGGTTTTTTCTTTAATATTATAAAAATCAATAATGTATTCAGTATATATAATATAATAAAATTATGACAATAGGGCGGAAAATCAAAGTGTTTTGTATAATGCTAAAAAAAATATTTATAAAAATAAACAATCTCTGAATAATGCAAGATTAGTCTAAGCTTATGATACTTAAGGTTATTAAGACGTACGAACAGATGTGAGCTATAGGTCGAGCTTCCTTGTTGATCAATAATTTGGCCTATTTTTTAAGATTTCAAGATTTTTGAGGTTACTATATATAAGTACAGTATGTATGTTCTGTATATAACATTGGTCAAGCATAAAAATCAATAAACGTTAAAGTATACCGAAGGGGCCATAAAAAAGACAATCTAGAGAAACTGACAACATAAGGTACACAATAGGAAGACATACAAAACAAAAACACAACACAATATGTGTTGGACACCACTATTCGCAAACAAACAGAAATAACGTAAATAGGACACAAGTTCCCCTACAAACAGCTGGAGGTAAAGACGAACCGAACATCATTTTTATGCGGAAATCGCACCGGACATCACGGAACTTAGAACGTAAAGACACATAATATAATAACACAAAAAAAAACTAAAAAGAATAATCAACATAATATAGTGACCACGAGTAATTATTTATATCCACTCATAATTGACTTCTGGTACAAATTAATGTACACTAATTATTATATATAATACAAATTCTATAATTGACACAAAGTCTTGTATTTGTTAATACAACCCAAAAAAAAGAAAAATACAGTCAAACCTTCCTTAAAGGGCACCTCTATATAGCAAATCACTGTCTATAAAGGGCACCTCTATATAGCAAATGACTGTCTATAAAGGGCAGCCTCATTTTCCCATTAATGAATAGTTCATGTAATTTTAACCTGTATATAAAGGGCAACTGCTCATAAAGGCCACATTTTCAGGTTCCCTTGAGTGTCCTTTATAGACAGGTTTAACTGTACCACACTGTCTGAAAAAGTTCCAAAACCCATTGGAAAACATCTTAGAAACAGCGGTAACATCGATATTCCTAACACATAGTGGCGGGGTCAGATTAGTTTTAGGGGCCGAATCCTCCCGTCTTAGAGGTTATACAAGTTTTACACATGTTTTATTTTATTCTTATCTCAGGTCAAGAACGTTAATACTTACATTATATTTTTTTTTCTTTTCGAGGTCAATTCCTAATTCATTTTAGTACTTTTATTCCTAGTGATTATAGGTCCAGATGTGACGAATTTATATATATTTATATACTTTCCTATGAATAATGACTTGGCTGCTCATTGTAGAATCTTCATATTTCTCTATTGATTTCAATATATTCTTGATCTTTCATATCAATAAACCCATAATTCATCCCGCCTTTTCTTCCCTTAGCTAACATGTTGTCATTACTTCGTGTCAAAGGTACATGTTATAATATAAAAATAATTTGTAACAGTAACTAGTCTTTAATAATCCCATAAAAAAAAACTGATTCGTATAAATTGTAAAATAACTAGCGAGATTGAAAATATTATACAACTAGCAACCAAAAAACCTACAATTGACCGTGCTTATAGTTCATTGAGATGTTTTTCAGTAAAATAGTATGTGTTATGTACGGGAGGGTTATGTGAAAAACACAACAAAACGTTTTGTCTTCCAACGCATAGACGACTTCTGAAGTCAAATTAACGACATCTGAACTCGAATTAACTACATCTGAACTCGAATGAACGACATCTGAACTCGAATGAACGACATCTGAAGTCAAATTAACGACATCTGAACTCGAATTAACGACATCTGAACTCGAATGAACGACTTCTGAATTCAAATTAACGACATCTGAACTCGAATTAACGACATCTGAACTCGAATGAACGACATCTGAAGTCGAATTAACGACATCTGAACACGAATGAACCACATCTGAGTCGAATTAACGATATCTGAAGTCGAATTAACGACATCTAAACTCAAATGAACGACATCTGGCGTCGAATTAACTACATCTGAACTCGAATGAACGACATCTGAAGTCGAATGAACGACATCTGAATTCGAATGAACGACATCTGAACTCGTATAGGCGACATCTGAACTCGAATAGACGACATCTGATCTGGAATAAACGCACTCTACAAGTCGAAATGACTTTCAAATAGCACTGTAATACTGGTAAAGTATACGCTTTTTTAAGAAATGTTTCATACTTGTGAAGTTAGCTGCGGAATCGTAATTGTTATGGTCTTTTTGTTTAAACATAAGATCTACGGTTCCGCACTTACATGTGAATAATGCTTGTTTTTATTAAAAAAAAGGAATAACTATTACTGTGAAAATGTGCGAAGCATAATAAAATATCATTCCCTATCATTGTGTACCCTATGGTCTTCCATAAATTACTTAATTTGTTATTTTTACATTGTCACAAACTTTGATTTTTACTGAATATGCTGTTAACATATCTTTTGCAGGAACTTGATGCCAAAGTCTGAATCGTCTCAACTGACAATCGAGAAAACACCCGGGTATTTCATAACGAAAGATGTTCCGAAGAGAATCTACAACATGTCTGCTGATGTCAAATTGATAGTTGTAGTTAGAGACCCCGTTACACGTGCCATTTCAGATTTTGCTCAAATAGCATCAAAATCAACAAAACATCATTCATTTGAAACTACAGTGTTTAAAGATAACGAAATGACCGTTGATACCTCTAAAACTATTGTGAAGGTCGGGATATATTCAAACCATTTTGAAAGATGGCTGAAATATTTTCCAAGGGGGCAGTTTCACATTGTTAATGGTGAAAATTTAGTCACAGATCCCGGAACAGAAATTACCAAAATACAAGAGTTCCTTGGTCTTCCAGTATTAGTAACTCACAAGCATTTTTATTTCAATCAATCAAGAGGATTTCCATGTATTTTGAAGAAACCTGGGAAAAAACCTCATTGTCTGGATGACTCGAAAGGTAGAAAGCATCCGAACATCAATCCGAATGCTATAAGATCGCTGCGGGAGTTTTATCGGCCATTTAATCATAAATTCAGCAGAATGGTCGGAGAAAACTTTGACTGGTCGTAAATTGGTTTTAGCTGATTTCATTTATAACAATTATAAACAAAGGAATAACGAACAAGATAATTATGTACGGGTATTTGCCTTACTTCACAGAGAACGAGAATGGATGAATGCATGTTGTATGTTGGGGTCATCTTAATTGTTGCTGTTTCGCTTCATTTTACCCATATTTCATCAATTTTAAATGTGAGTTTCCAACATTTATTTTGGGAACTTTATGTTTAAGCATTGTGTTGTGATAATAATTTATTGAATTTATGTTACCAGGGTTATAAATATTTAAATATTGTTTTGTACAACAGCGTTTTTATCAGATTATTATAATTCATTCTGATTAATAGCAGGTTCTGTTGGGAGGGGGAATTCATAAGGTTGTAAAATTTGTTTAAAGTGGCTAAATTTACTGCGCCATGAACCGTTATAAAAGAAGATCAACCTGAGAAAAGTTTGAAGATACCAAAGGAATAGTCGAAGGAGGACAGTCATCACAATTTACAAACGAAAAAGGACAAAAAACAAACAATGGTCCAACACACTACACAAAACTTACAGACTGAGCAACATAGACGCATAAACAAGGACGGGGTTGTGACTATGACAAAAGGAAAATATCCGCCTTTATCTGTGAAACAAATATTCCGTATTTCTTTTCTTACCTAGTCACGACGACGACCATAAAACATTCGAAGTGATGACTTCAGTTTTGTCCAGTAGCGTCTTTGTTTTTAGCAACTCTCTATCAAGAAAATCCTGATTAGAAACACAAGCTCTGAAATACTACATCAACTGAAAGATATCTACTCCGTGTGTAGCTGCTGACGGAATGTGACCATTGTCACCATACGGAATTTTGTGCTATCACTTTAAATATTCAAAAATTAAACTTCTTTCTTCGTAAATTGCACCAGGAATTTTAGGAATGCTGGCCAATCAAACGTCATGACAGACATTCACTTAATAAGTAATTCTGCTTACAAGTCAAACACAAATATAATGAACATATAAAATTATATGATATTGAAACCAAGAAGAAAATATTGTATGAACTACACTACCATACGATGGTAGAGTAGGTTACGTACGGCTAAGTTATCTAATAAATAGACAGAATGACGAAAAATGAAAGAAGTACACTCATCAGTTGAACATGGAAATAACTTCTTTAAAAACTGCGTCGGACATTGTATCAATGTTGTTTCAACATTGACATGATGTCTGCCTACTGGGACACTTGCATATCTTCATATCGTGGCTCTGCTACTGCGACCAAGCCGTTAAAAGCATCCACTGGTATTGTGAGACAAGGCAACTAGATTAAGTATCCTAAGGGCGGCATGCCAACACATGTCTCGTGTGGGGAGAAAGTCCCTCTCCTTGCATGTAAAAGACAACTTGCAGTAGCTCACAATGAGCCACGACGGGTGCCACATGTGGAGCAGGAACTGCCTACCCTTCCGCAGCACATAAGTTCATCCCCGACCTTTAGCGGTGTTCGTGTTGTTCGAGTTTTAGTTTTCTTTGCAGTGTTTTGTAGATCATTGTTTTTCCCTTTGTCCTTTTTCTTTCTTTTGGCCATTGTAATGTCTGTCTTTCTTTGATTTACGGTTAATGAAAATGCATTTGGTGCCTTTAAAAAAAAAAATTCTAGATAAAATGGTGAAAAAATAATTTTTCTTTTAAGTGACAACTTGGAAGTAGTTTAGATTTACTGAACAAGAATTACTCCAATTAAATTACTGATTCAAAGAAAAGGCTCTTGTTTAACATGGATATACAAAACCCATCTGCAGTGAATGCAAGGAATTTGCTACTTAATACAGCAACATGTTCTATTGGGAAATCAAAGTTGTCAAAGCTATCATAATGTTCAGAGAGCATCTGGTCCTCACTGCCATTATCTAGGTATACGTCTAAGATCAAATTTCGGCATAAAATCGATGTTTGGTTCGTATTTACCTCTGGTTGTTTGTAGGAGGGCTTATGTTTTATTTATGTTATTTGTATTTGTTTACGCATAGTGGTGTCCAGTACATATTGTGTTGTGTGTTTCTTCGTATTGTGTTCTCTATGTTGCCAGTTTCTCTGGATTGTTCATTTTTGATGGCCCCTTCGGTATTCTCTAACGTTTATTTATCAAGTCGGACATATCATTATCAGTTGTATCTTTAATGTTGTGTACACATAAATATTAGAGATAAGTGGTTGCTAAAACAAAACTTGTGAAATGACAAAAACGTAAATGTGAAATTTAGGTTTGAAGTTAAATATGTTTTTATCTTTGTCAAATTTTAGAAACAGAAGTGTAAACATGGGATATTTGACTCTTCTTAAGTATACTATCGAAATATATACAGTGTTTGCAAGATGTGAAAATAAACTTTAGAGTAACCCGAAGGGACAATAAAGAATGGACAATGCATACACAGAGGCAACATTGGGCCCAAGACATTGATTGAAGATAAACAAAACAAAACAAAACAAAAAGAAAAAAACTAAAAAAGAAGAGTAATGCAGACCCTACTACAAAACTGGGAGTTCCTGTTTCTTATACGACACCCGCAGTGTTACTCAAAGTTAAATCCGGTCAAAGTCTTGGTGGTGAGAGAGGAAAGAAAATAATATACGTAAAAGGGAAAAGATCATTACCATCTAAGAAATGGATTGTAAGTGTCCAAGTTAAAAGATCATTGCCATCTAAGAAATGGATTGTAAGTGTCCAAGTTAAAAAATCATTGCCATCTAAGAAATGGATTGTAAGTGTCCAAGTTAAAAGATCATTGCCATCTAAGAAATGGATTTTAAGTGTCCAAGTTAATATTACATTTGTTCACGCCACGATAGAGCTGAAATACTGTTAAAGTTGTCGTTAAACATCAATCAATCAATCAATCAATAATAATTATAGCGCTGAAATACTGTTACAGTTGTCGTTAAACATCAATCAATCAATCAATAATAATTATAGCGCTGAAATACTGTTACAGTTGTCGTTAAACATCAATCAATCAATCAATAATAATTATAGCGCTGAAATACTGTTACAGTTGTCGTTAAACATCAATCAATCAATAATAATTATAGCGCTGAAATACTGTTACAGTTGTCGTTAAACATCAATCAATCAATCAATAATAAGTTCGCGATGACGACCGTAGAATATTTGCAGCGATGACATCAACATAGGAGCAACATAGACATGTTTGAGTAGTTTTTGCGGAACTCTTTCTCTCGGGAGATTTTTTAAGACATATATTTTACAATACCTTATCATTTTGGAAAGCTTAAAAGTTTGTATGTTTACGTTAAACAAATGTTGTTAAACCACTACACATGTTCTTCATAATAAATGAGACAATGCCATCGATTACCTGGTAGGGTGAAGGAAAGAAAGTAAATGTGTACTTAAGAATAATATGATAACGCTACATATTTTCGTTCCATTGACATCAGATTTGTGTGAAATAAACACGTTTTAGTCTTATGAATTCACCCCCGTGAGGTTTTAGTTGTTCAATCTTTAGTTTTCTTCGTAGTGTTTTGTTGATCATTGTTTTAAGTACGATTAAATCATGTGGATTTCCTATAATGGATATACATGTTGGTTTGGTTTAATTCATGGTGTTTAACGGCACTTTCAATAATATTTCAGTCATATCGTGGCTGTCAGTTTTATTGGTAGAGGAAACCGGAGCACCCGGAGAAAACCACCGACCTGTCAAACTTTAACACATAATGTTGTATCGAGTACACCTCGCCATGAACGCTGTTTGAATTTCTACTTTAGTGGTAATAGACACTGATTGCACAGGTAGATGTAAATCCATCTACCCTCCGTGGGGTTCGTGTTGCTCAATCTTTAATTTTCTAGTAGTGTTTTGTTGATCATTGTTTTAAGTACGATTAAATCATGTGGATTTCCTATAATGGATATACATGTTGGTTTGGATTAGTTCACGACAAACGACTGTCCCTCCTATTTTGGATATGCATGTTACTTTAAATACTAGTACTAATTTGCATTATATCATTGCCACATTACTGCTATAAGCTGTCACAAAAATCACATTGTTGTTTTCGTATTGCAAAATCGAGATGCATTCACATTAGTTAAATGTCGGAGTTTGTCTTTATAGCATAGTTTCCTTTATTCGCAAGAAGCAGACATTTTCAGGTGTTTCTCAAGAGTACCTAGACCGGTCGTTTGATTTCACGTTCTCAAGAGAACCTAGACTGGTCGTTTGATTTCACGTTCTCAAGAGAACCTAGACCGGTCGTTTGATTTCACGTTCTCAAGAGAACCTAGACCGGTCGTTTGATTTCACGTTCTCAAGAGAACCTAGACCGGTCGTTTTATTTCACGTTCTCAAGAGAACCTAGACTGGTCGTTTGATTTCACGTTCTCAAGAGAACCTAGACCGGTCGTTTGATTTCACGTTCTCAAGAGAACCTAGACTGGTCGTTTGATTTCACGTTCTCAAGAGAACCTAGACCGGTCGTTTGATTTCACGTTTCACACTATTATTGATGCCCTGTCACTCAATAATTCAATGTTTGGTGACTTATGTGGTTTGTTGCTCTCATCTATCCCATCTAACTTGACATACTGGAAAATTCAGATACAGATACGTCTACACCACAACTTCATCTACACATAGAAATGGACAATGAGGATCGGTTAAGAACGCTACTTTACGGCAAAAGAGATTATTTCAATTATCCCATTGTGAACTTTCCATTTATATATGTTGCAACATTCCAGCGACACCTGCATGTGGCGTATATATCTCTCAGTTGATACGACATTCCACAGCTTGTGGTTAATATCAGGATTTTCTAGCTCCCCTCGAGTGCTATAGATCGTGGGCTCGTGCCCCGGTTGGGCCAAAATAAAGACTATAAACATGGTATTTGCTGCTTCTCCACTAGACAAACACCTTTCAGCTAAGCACGCAGCATTAATGAAAAATAGCAAAGACTGATTGGCTCAGAATCTGGATAATGTGTCTGAGTTGAACGACATGTCTACCCGCGGACAATTGTTTCAGTGAACTAGTACTATAAGCGTTGTAGTCTAGTACAAAGCTGACATCTTCATCATTGTTTCGCTGAATTTAATTTGTTCTCGCCACGATATAGCCGAAACATTACTCATTTGGCATTAACCAACAATCACTCACTGTATTACGTTAAAGCGTTGTTGTACACATTGTAGGCTACACTATGTCTGTCTTGGTTGCATTGACTGTTACGCATGGTATTTTCCAGTCTGGCTGCCTGTAAATAACACTTACAATTAGATAAATCGAGATTTTCAACAATTATTATTCTATTTATGTATTTTTAAATGGTGTATGGGTATTGTTTAGAGATGTCGACATTCGATATGAATGAGCTGACTTGACTGATGATTAATTTTAATTCCCAGGATTTAAGATGACCATACCCGGAAATTGTGGTGATAACCACGATGCTTAAGCAAACACGTGAGACATAATATATTATTTGCATTTTTTTTTTTTTTATCTCTACACAAGAAATGGACAAATACCAGCAAACCACATCACAAATGTGAGTAACGAACTGAACCTTTATTTTTATATGTTTAAGTCGTGGTGGTCACCAGAATATATAAACAGACACATGCAGCATATATTGTTACAAAAATATTTACACAAATATTAATCAAATCAAATAATACAACACCACATAAATGGGAGTACCGAATCGGACATCGTTTTAAATTCGGAAATCGTAAATTATAATATTTTTATTAACAAAATTAATTTGTGGTGTAGGATTTATACAAAAACCTAAACTTGTAATTTTTATTTTCTCTTGAATTAAATGCAGTGGTGTGTATACAAATAAATACACAAAGATTAAAGTGGAACACAAAGTAAACGAGTCGGAACGGGTATTCCAGTAAAAGGATGATCCGGACACAAGAAACAAAGAACAGTACAATAACAAAACAAAACAACAAAAACACGAACAACCAGAAAATTTAGGAGTGTACTGTATTAATACATACCTAATTAATTGTTTGACAAATTCCAACATGATCTAAAGGGAGTTGAAGCCAATGTATCAAATGAGACATGAACAAACATCTACACTGTAGCTCATTATAATCAATATAGTTTCTTGCATTGGGAATCACGTGCATGATATTTGAGGAATGGTCTCACTTAGTTTCGTTGTTTATTGTAGCAGAAAAGTAATAGTTTTTATATCGGAATATCTGGGTTATTATATTTCATTTATGATGAACTCGTATTCGGAATATCTGGGTTAGTATATTTCATTTATGATGAACTCGTATTCGGAATATCTGGGTTAGTATATTTCATTTATGATGAACTCGTAT
>MJUT01051402.1:20092-40557 GCA_002080005.1 Gigantidas platifrons
TACAATACTAGTATTACCAGTATTGTTGGATGAAGAATACTGGAGCTTCCGGTATTGTGTATAGATCAACGATTCTGGTATTCCAGTATTGTAAATGCACGATACTGGTACATCCAGTATTGTGTATTTACAATACTGGTATTTCCAGTATTGTAATATTTACAATACTGGTATTTCCAGTATTGTAATATTTACAATACTGGTATTACCAGTATTGTAATATTTATAATACTGGTATTTCCATATTTACAATACTGGTATTACCAGTATTGTAATATTTATAATACTGGTATTTCCAGTATTGTAAATATTAAAATACTGGTAATACCAGTATTGTAAATATTACAATACTGGTAATACCAGTATCGCGGCCGGCTGCTTCATAATATCCCAATTTTCAAATACGAAACCGGTCTTGAAGATAGAAACAGGGATTGCAACACTTATTTCGTATCACCATTACTTACAAATTGTTGGGAATAATAAGATATGACCAGATATGCAAAAAGAAAGTTGAAATATTCACGGAACGAAAATTTTAATTTGCTCCCATACGTTGAATGAGATCGATTCGTAACCCTAAATGGAGCACAAGTGGAATGAGGGTTACGTTATCGTATCTACTATAAGACAACTTGCATCAACCCTTCGTGAACAAGAAGTGCGTTAGGGGGTGGTCGTTGGGGGTACCTGCAAAGTGCGAAACGAAATAAAAACGGAACGCAACGAAACCGGACGAAACGAAACGAAATCAAACAAAACGAAACGAAACCGATGAAAACGAAACGAAACGAAACGAAATTTTTCCAAAACGAAATGTAACGAAAAAAAAATTCAATATGGCATGAAGACTAAGAGGGTTTAGAATATATTGATTATCCAAATTTAGAAGACTTAAAGGGTTCCCGGTTTTATACTATAATCATTATCCAAATTTATTATACCTTGAGCAGCATTTTTTTTCTATATGAAATTTTAAACAACTGATAGAATTATTACTTTTGCATACTTAAGAAATAAATCATGGAAGCCAGAATGTGTTGGGAGTTTTAACATGGATTGGCGGATACTAGTATTTTATCCCGAGCCAGAAGCTAGGGATAACATTTACTAATATCCACCAATCCATGTTAAAACTCAAAACACATTCTGGCTTCCATGATTTATTTCGATTCTGATATGTCTAAGAATACAAATACGGTAGTATACTTTGATTGGAAGACGGTAATTTATATTTACGCTTTCGGAAAATCTCGCACACAATTTATGTAACTCGAATAAGACTGCGCCCTCTATCGGCATTATTCGGGTTACAATTTATACTGCCAATGGAAAAGTCAGTCACATTCACCGGAGCATGTGTTAATGAGATTATACCGAATGGATAACTCGCTCGTTTGTTAACAAAGCGAAAGAAGGGGTCATGGTAGAATTGATAATAATACTTAGATGACTGTTGTCGGGTCAATAGATTCCGAACTGTTGCCGTCTGAAAAACTCGCGGACTTTTTGTAAAGTACTCCTTTCGATTGAATTTTTGATTATCACAAGGTCGCTTTCAGCCAATGGAGTGACATCTTTTCTGGGACTTTTTTATACGATTTAGTGGGTGACATTGGACAATCCAGCAGGTCCCAAATGCGGAGCAGAGGCCGCTTAACATTTCGGAGCACCTTGGCCTATACTTGGTTTTTAAAAGGTTAAAGCATAAATCGTTGTTAAGATGCAAGGCATCGCACAGTCATGTATTTTTTCCCCTCACGGTTTGTGATTTCGTGCTATTAAAGCTTTTTTTTTCAGAGACAGCACGACTAATGTGTGTGAAAAAAGTATGGCTTTTTGTCAGAGGACCTATTTGTCTTAAGCTACATGTAGTTGTCAGTTAACTTCGATTATTCAGTTGTGAGACCCTACTCGTTTTCATTTTGTTTAAACTTGTTCAATCTGTTGTTGATCTTGTATGTTTCTTGTTTTGTCTCGTATTAGACACTGGTTCGTTCTGATTTTTACTGTGTCTTATTTGTTCTTATTTTTCTATCACTGGGCTGCATTCAGGGGGAGGGTTGAGTGCTCATGTAGCTGATGTAACCGTTTCACATTTCACGTGCTTGTCCCAAGTCAGGTGAATGTTGGCCAGTGATTTTACCCGTCTGATTTTCATCTTTTAGTTTCATTTATTGTATTTGTTAATAAGATGTTCTGCCGTTTTTTTGTTTTGATTTTATACATATTTTTTTTTATATATTTGGGGCCTTCTAGAGGTGACTGCGTAGAATGTGTATACTCATCATTCATTGAAGTTTTTACAGTGTTCTTTAATAGTAATTTTCTTTTGGTCTTTCTAAATTTTTTTTTATTGGTGAAGAGTAGGTAATTGCCTCTTTGGCATCTACCACACATATCCGTCCTTTTCATAATAAGTCATTGGCTAGAATTTTACAGGTACTCTTCATTCACTAAAACTTTAATAGCAGTAGCCCTTCAAATGACCTTAAGATTTTAAATGGTGAATTCGGGACACTGACTTTGATAAATACAGCGGGGTAACTTCAAAAACCTTTTGAACAGTTTGTGAGGCCCTGCGTAAGGGGTAGCCAGGGATCGTATAATCACTAATATAATCACATGTTTTGCTACAGTAATCATTAATTTTTCCCTAAACGCGATACTCAAATAATCAGAAATGACTTTAGGAATCAGATAATCAGGAAACATTACCCCTGTAAATAAAATTATCACTTTTAAATTGCCAAATAATCTAATAATCAAAAACCCTATTCACAGGCTCGTTTGTCGGTGCCTTTCAGCGTTCAGATTTAAGTTTTGATTTTTGCAGTGATATTTCTTCTTTTTTTTTTCTCTCGCACAAAACGCGTTTCTTTATTAAACATCTTAAGTTCCATTTAGCCCTTTCAATAGATGACCGTATTGGTAAAACTTTGTATTCTAAAAGTTTTGATATTGTTGAGGGCATATAGGTTAATTTACACTTGCTCACTCGACACCTTGTCTTCTGTTGTTACCTCTTTGAATGTGAAAGGGGCGAGATATTTTACTATTATGGTGTTTTGCGCCAGTTTAATTATTTCTTCTGTTATTTTGAAGTGTTTTCAGTAATTTTCGATTCTATGTTATCTGTTTTTAATCAAAATTGATTTCCTGTTTTATTGTTTGTGGATCTGGACCATCCATTGCCCCTAATAAATGAGCCATTTGTAACTTCAATGCACATTTAACGGCTATAGATTAATATCAATCATACCACTTTTAACACGACCACGATAGGACCGTTTTGACCTTCAACGCTGAAGGGCGTGAGTGTCAGAGTCTAACTCCGAGGGAACGGTAATTGAAGACCATCCAAGCAGTGACCAGGATTATCATTGAGAGAGCAGAACTTATAATTTAAGCGTTGTTCCTTGACACAGTAACAATGAATCTTGTGAAAAAATCCCCGAAAACATGTCTCTCCATTGCCTGAAAGTGATTGAAATTCATACATTATTATATTAATGGCATTAATATAGATTAGGCGCATCCTGTGAAAGAAATCGTGTGAGGAAAACTGAGAGAGGCGAGACAATAATGTTTAACGATTGTCCATTTTTAGAATAAATTGAGCGTTTCAGACAAATATATTGTAAGGGTTTTTGAATTTTTTCTTGTTATTTTTAAATTGAACATTTTAATTTTATTCAAATCAAAAGTCTATTTTCACTTTAACTTCAGTCCGTATTTTCTTGTTTGTGCGGAAAGCTGAGATACCTTCCGGATTAATTTTGTTCATTATGGATCACGTAACCATTTATTTACTACACAAATATTACCGTTTAGCGCGGATCTGCGATGCTCGCTATGAAATTAAACCCTGTAAGTCTTCATACTACATTTTTCTTTCTCTGGTCGAAATATATCGAAAATTTTACCTGATTTCGTTTCGATCGGTTTCGTTTCGTTTCGTTCGGTTTCGTTACGTTTTTATTTCGTTTCTCACTTTACATGTACCCGGTCGTTGGTGGTGGATTGAAAAGCACGATTTTCCAACTCTATGCATTTTATAGTTGTAATTTACAATTCTAATTACCTCCCTTTAACCTATAAGAATGATTGTTTGTAAGCTTCAATTCCCGTCATGAATATAGCTGAAATACTTAACTTAACTTAACGGTACTTAACGGTGGTTTCCAGAACTGGCTTCTCTTGGTGCCACTTCTCCGGACTCTCCAATTGTGTCAATTTCTAGTAATTGTATGTCACTTCGGTTTCCTCCAGAAATTTCAGCTCTATGGTCTGAATAGTATAGCTCCTCACTTTCCCAGTATTTATCTAAGCGGTTTTTGAATGCATTTGTTGATGGTGCGTTTATGACTTGTTCTGGTAACTTGTTCCAAACTTTTGCTACACGTACGGCAAAACTGTTTTTCCTCAAACTTGTTTTAAATCGTTGTTGGACTATTTTTTCCTGTTATTTCTTCTGCTGAATCTGTTACCGGAGTTTGACGGTAGTTTTAGGAAAGAACTAGCTTCTGGGTCATATTTCTCGTTTATGATTTTGTATGTCTCAATCATATCACCCTTGCTTCTTCTATATGCCATTGTTGGTAATTGTAGCTTATTTAGTCTCTCATGTTAGCTTAGATTGTTAAAACCTGATATTTGTTTTGTGGCTCTATTTTGCACACTTTCAATTTTATCTATGTACTTTTTCTTGTATGGGGCCCAGACTGAACTAGCATAATCCAAATGTGTCCTCACTAGAGTTTTATATAAAGGGAGAAATATATTTGCATTTAGGTTTCTGAATGTCCTTCTAAGTGCTGCAAATATAACGTTGAACATCAATCAATCAATCACTTCAGACTGTATAATATTCCGAATGGACTTAGAATTTATAGTTTTTTTTGCAATAGATATAAAAAAAAATTCTACACCTGCACTTAATGCATTATCATTAAAAGTTCTTCCAAATGGGTATTTAGAAGTCGTAAATCGAAGAAACCAAAGGAAAAAGGACAAGACAAACCAAAGGAAAAAGGACAAGACAAACCAAAGGAAAAAGGACAAGACAAACCAAAGGAAAAAGGACAAGACAATGGTCTTAAAAACTAAAGAACGAGCAATACGAACACCACTAATACCCGGGGTAAACTAAGGTGCACCGGAAGGGTAAGCAGTTCCTTCTCCATTAGTTGCACCCTTCGTGTTACTGTTGTTAAATATCTGTGGAAAAAACAAGAGATTAGACGGACGGAATAGTGACTGTGACCATATGTGGTCATTTGTGGGACAGATATTCCGAAGCGTTTAATGGAACTGTGGTATTCTTTGTTTTTCATGTTATTGGCACTATAGTTTAATTTCTATTATCAAATGGTTAGAACATGGATTCAACAGACTTTGTGATTTAGTAATTAGTACGACTGAACTACCCATTATATTTGATTTGATTTATTGTGTTTAACGACACTTTCAGCAATATTTCAGCTATATCATGGCCACCAATGTTAGTGGTGGAAGAAGCCGGAGATAACCACCGACCATGGGCAAGCAACTGGTAAACTTTATCACTTACAGCTGCGAGTCGAGTGCACTTTTTGTAATTTACAAAGCAGGGCGCGAACCCACGCCGTATTGGTGATTGGCTTGTATGAGTTGTTAGGTAGTCAAACTACCTAAATCAATGAGTCACCCGGGTCCTCCCATTAGATTATATGATTATGTTATAATTGGGAAATCAGTAACATTTGTTATTAAAGTATATTGTAAAATCTTCCTATCATTAATATCCGTAACGTTGTATGTAAATGTCATAATATACTCTTCAGAATATGGCATCTGGTGAAATACCTTCCGACAGGCAAACCATTAACCAATCGCATGTAGTACAGCCCCTTGAAGCATGTGCATATGAAATTTGCAAATGTGATTCCAAAAGTGACTGTTCGTGTAAGGAGCAAGTCGAAAAGATTGAATGTCCGTGTCAGGAACCAGTCAAGGAGATACCTGTGTCACTTGACAGTGGTGGAGTGACAGAATACACATCTCATACCGCCATGTCAAAAGACACACTGGTCTTCCCATGCAGAACTACTCATAAAAACATAACAATGACACAAGAGGAAACAGATGATGCATGCTATAAGGCCTCGTCAGGAGAGACACAAGCCTCGTCAGGAGAGACACAAGCCTCGTCAGGAGAGACACAAGCATCGTCAGGAGAAACACAAACATCGTCAGGAGAGACACAAACCTCGTCAGGAGAGACACAAGCCTCGTCAGGAGAGACTCAAACCTCGTCAGGAGAGACACAAACGTCGTCAGGAGAGACACAAGCCTCGTCAGGAGAGACACAATCCTCGTCAGGAGAGACACAAGCCTGGTCAGGAGAGACACAAACCTCGTCAGGAGAAACACAAACCTCGTCAGGAGAGACACAAGCCTCGTCAGGAGAAACACAAGCCTCGTCAGGAGAAACACAAGTTTTGTCAGAAGACACACAAGTCGCATCAGAAGACACACAAGGATTGTATTGTGGACATCCTACGACAAAGGTAACAATTAAAGAGGTAACAACTGAAGACGAAGCGAAGGAATTACTTTCCCAAATGACGAAGGAAAAAGAAGTTTTTATCAAGTTTGATTGGGATGAGGCCAACCAACAACCTCTGATATTAGAATTACAAATTGCAGCAAAAAGCTTTGAGAAAAAGGGAACATATACAATTACTGTAGCGATACTACCAGGCAATGTTATAGAAAATTTAAAAGTTGAACTCAGAGAATTGTTTGGAAACACACAGTGCGTAAAGGTGAGTACAGTACTAGTC
Organism: Gigantidas platifrons; assembly: GCA_002080005.1. NCBI lineage: Eukaryota > Metazoa > Mollusca > Bivalvia > Mytilida > Modiolidae > Gigantidas > Gigantidas platifrons. The sequence goes on from MJUT01051402.1 coordinate 26,920, forward strand.
ACTAGTGCCCTTTAAATTATAAAAAGAACGTTAAAACAGTGATTTTCAACAATTCCACTAATTTCAACAAAACAAACAACCACAATTCACCTCAAAAACAATTGAACATAAAAAATAAAATAAAACGTATGACATTTGAAATCCAGGCACTGATGTGGGATAGACATACCTGTGCGGGGTTGTAACCAGAGTAAAACAACGGGTGCCACTATTGAAACGGACTGCTTAAACGTCTGGAGCACCTTAGTTCATCGATCTTTAGTTTTCTGTGTAGTGTTTTGTAGATCGTTGTTTGTCCGTTTTCCTTTGGCCATAATATTGTCTGTCATTCAACGATTTGTGTGGTTTATGTTACTCGATCTTTAGTTTTCAGTGTAGTGTTTTGTAGATCGTTGTTTGTTCTTTTGTCCTTTTTGTTTTGTTTGGCCATTGCATTGTCCGTTCTTTTCCCGATGCACCGCATCTGATTACCTCCCTTGGTATCTTCAAACTTTTCTCATACAAGGTTCTACTTAAGATATATACCCAAAAGAACAAGTGTAATACGCATAATTAATTTTCGAAACACTTTGTTTCTTTCATATGGTAAAAATGTGTTTAATAATAAAGATTTAATTAAGATAGCGACCTGTTATTGTATTTTAGGTTATGTTCAACCCACGAAAAGATTTTACTAATCTCCTGCACCTTGGTATCCACATTAAGAATTTATTCGATATACAGGTATGTACGTTTGGCATAGCCTCTTACATCAACGGCATTATAATTGGAAGCCATTTTGTGCCGCTTGAAGCTAAGTTTTTACTTATAGCATTAGTTATTGAAAGTATAATTAACTAATAGTTCATGGTACTGAGGGCCATATGACAGTTTATGGACCGGGATGTCACCCACAAAATATTATATGGACCGAAGTGAAGCTGAGGTCCATATAGTATTTTGTGGGTGACAGACCGGTCCATAAACTGCCATTTGGCCCGAAGTGCCGTGAACCATTTGTTATATTATACTTCGCCTTCAAAAACAAGCCCAATTTTCTCCCGAAATAAAAACTCAAAGAAACTGGAAATAAATTTGACGTCATAATGGTGAATCGAAAGGAATACGTTATATGGACCGGGCCCGGTCTATATACTGTTATATGAAACGACTGGCTAACAAAGACAAATAGGGAAAATATAAACGTAAAGTATAATATCATTAAATATGATAGTGGGTCAAATGCCCTTAAATGTCCGCTAAACAACGATGTGTCCATCGTTCAAAACCTTGTTGACAAACTCCCAAACCTTTCGACAATGTTATTTCCACATGTTGCGAAAACGTTGTCGAAGTGTTTGAGAGTTTGACAATAAGTCAGGATAATGTGTCCGAGTGGAGTCACATATCTACCTGCGAAATGTTGTTGGCCCAGTACAAAGCAGATATCATTATTATCTTGTTGATTATTAATTGATATACTTGAAAAATGATAATCTCTCACTAGTATTGTTTTGTTTATCTGAAAAATAATTTTTGTACTTCTTTCTATAAATGTTGTTTTTATTTAATCCTATTTAGTTTTTTTGTGTAATGTTTTGTAGATCATTGATTTAAACATATTTTATTAATGAATTACATATTACATTTTTTTCACAATACAATATAACATAGGATTCAGAAACAAGCGAAACGCTTATATTAATCCGTTTCGTAAAAAACACATGGAAAATTGCAAATAGTCATTAAAACATACTCAATTCATTTAACATTGTAGATCATTGTTTGTCCTTTTGTCCTTTTTATTTTGGTCATTGTATAGCCTGTCTTTCTTCTATTTACGCCTTCTGATTACTCCTTTGGTATCTTCAAACTTGTCTTAAGTATAACTGATTTACACGTAATCTATTCTGAGATCTAAAATTCTTATTCTATGTTTAGCCATTTTATGGTTAATCTTTTATGTTTGTCATAACATGCATGTTTATAAAATACAAACCTCAAGATGACACGGGTAGTAAATATTTAATGAGATTGAGAGCTAAAGGTGATATACTTGAATGTTCAATGACGTCACTGACGTATGCCTTAACCCTAAGAAGAGTTTGAAGTTACCAAAGGGGTAATCAGAATCCGTATATCGAAGAACAGACAAAACAATGACCAAAAGAAAAAGTACAGAAGGACAAACAACGATCTAGTCATCTACAAAACATATACAAAACTAAAACTAAAAATCCGTAACCAATAAATCAGCCATAGATCTGAGAATTTGGAAAGGACGTCGATTTAAGAATATACCTGGGGTATGGGAGATAACTCTATTTTCAGAGTCTTCTCAAATATATGATCATCTGTGCGTTTGAAAATTATGGGAGATAACTCTATTTTCAGAGTCTTCTCAAATATATGATCATCTGTGCGTTTGAAAATTCCACCTCAATTCCAAGCTTCTTGGTGATAAAGATTGTTTACATTGGATTTGGTCAGTTCAAAAATATGACTCCTTTTCCTTTTACCTTTCCATAGTTGTGCTCCTTGTATTTTAATATCTTATTGCTGCTTATGCCAGTGTCAGGCAGTGTGTTATTATTATAAGCCCACACAATATCATTGAAATATCTCTTTCCAGAAAAAATATTCATCGAAATATGTTGTCAAAAATGCCAGAAATGTAACACAATTCGGTTGTTTCGAATCATGTCAATTCCGACTACGTTCTGTCTTTTTCGTGTCTTGACGTCTGAACAAATAGGCAGGCGACTTTCGGTGTTTACGCTATTACTGTGACAACGTTAGCATATCGTAGTCGTAAGATGCGGTAGATTATAAGTAATTGTAATATGGAGACGCCAAGGAAACCGCTGAATAAATACTGGTGTTCGGTACCTCACTATCTGTCTTATATAAGAAATATATACATAAAGGCAGATCGTTTTCCTTTCATGATGCTGACAGCCGCAAATAAAGAAAGAAAACAAATTTAATTTTAAAGAATTATTTGTCTCTGCGTTGAAGTCTTTGATACAAATAAAATAATTTAATTGATATCTGTCTTTTACAGAAAATGTTAAGATATTTTTAACTTGAGAATCGAACGTTAAAACGGCACATATCGATTGGAGTTTTTGTTGTGTACATTGACACCGGAAACTCAGGGCCTTTAGTTCCATCGAAACCACGTGATCTGGCAGACGAAAATAACAAAATTTTGACGGAATGGAAATGATTCGAAACAACCGAATTTGTGTGACAACCTTTTTCTATTGAATTTCAAGGATTTGTAAAAAAAAACCCAAAAAATAAATATATTCATCAGAATCTTAGATATTATGAAACTATAGAGCAAATTATTCGGTAGTAAAAAATAGAAAGCTATGGTTGGGAAAAAAATTGTAATATTATCTGATCCTCTCTTATACCGCCGTCCCCTTCTCCTAAGACAAATAAAGAATAATCAGAATCAAAAGAATACAACTGGAGGACAGAATTTAAAGGAATTTAACAATACAACTGGGTGATAGTCACCCTCAAACCATCCCTCCCCTCCCCAGCCGATCTGAAAATAAAAAAGACAAATGCAGTCATTTGGTAATTTGGACATCCAATGAATGTGTCAATTATAAGAATTCAAAAGTTTTTTGGTATTGGTAACTAGTTTTTTTTTCTCACAAAGAAACAAAAGCAAAAGATGGGTGTGTGGTAACTTTCCTCGACAATTTCATTTTTTTTCTGGGTGCCATGAAAAACATAAATTTAAATATTTTAAAAATCGGACGGTAAAAGTTTGTATAATTTGGTGCAATGATATGTCTATTCTTCAGTGTAACATTTTTTGATGGAAATTAAATGACAAGAATTTTTTTAATCCGATTTTTAATACCAAGGTGATCCTCAGGGCATTCCCCCTTTTTTGCAGTTTCCACTGTTTTGCACGTGATCATCTCCAAACATGATATTCAGATATGCTAGATATTTCATATTTATTCAACAACAACACTCTCAAGTGTATTTAAGCCAAAATATACCCTTTCAATCAGAAATAAATGTGCATATCTATTAGAATCTTCCGAAACTAGTATTACCATCTGGCTCCAGAATAACCCCAAAATTGCTATATTTAGGATGTGCTATGGAGAAAACGGCACGGTGAAACTTTTTGAAACTTTGGCAGATAACGTATTTAGACATAACGATTCCATGATGCAAATTTAAAAAAAATTGATTGATGGGAAAATTTGAGGGTAACCCAGGTCTACACCCTTTAAATCTGACTGTGATTTGATATAATGACGTCAGAGGACGCCGATTTGAGTCCAGAGGCTGATCTGATATATATATGATGTGTACATTAAGAAGATCTATAACTAACGGTCAGTAGACCAGTCTAACTCGTTGCACGACGTTTGAGCGCATTGGTCCTACATTTGAGCGCAAAAAATCCTACGTTTGAGCGCAAAAAAATCCACGATTTTACCTTAGCTATTTACCTGAGAAAAAAAAAAATTATAAAACATTCATAAGTTATGGCCCTTTTTCTCTTAGAAAATAGGGATTTTGTAGGTGTCCGTATGATATTTAAGGTACGACTCAACTGGAATGCGGGGGTATCTGTGATCACCAGATCAACTTTCTCTAGTATATATTAAATTCCCCCAGGTAAACCACAGGTAAAATGCGCTCAAACGTAGGAAAGATTTGCGCTCAAACGTAACACACCTAAAATTAAAAATGCGCTCAAACGTAGTGCGCCCGTCTAACTAAATATGAATATTCATAATTGGTGTTGATGAAGGAACTCCAATATAACTTAAATATTGCTCAATTGACGTTAATCACAAATATATAAATCAATCATTCGATCAATATTCAGTCAATCGATGAATTAGACATCAATCAATCAATCATTACATACTTTCAATCATTTTACTTCATTATAGACATGTGTCCAATGCATACATTCCAATGGACGAGTAAAGGATTCTGCGATGACATTAGACAAAATATGTGAAAAGTTCGGAATCAACCAGACTGAGTATCAATGCCAAGATTCCACAGATGTTTCAACATTGTACGTTCTGATACAGCTATACACTCGCTTTAGGAGTAAAGATGGGTATGTAGACAAAGAAAGACAACTCTAACTAAATAGTTGAATATGATTCATTATAGGATTAAACGCTTCTTTTCAGGAGTTCATGCATATGTACACGATGGAGATGCACTCATAAACTAAAAAAAACGTCCTTTGTTATGTAAAGTTTGTGAGTGCATCAGCACCGTGTGCACATGCATGAACTCCTGAAAAAAACCGTTTAATCCTTATAATTCTTCAATGCAATACTGAACATAAAAATATATTCTTGCATATCCCTGGTCTAAAAATCACACAAATTAAAATTCCGCGAAATGTTGTTGACGTGGTTGGCACATTAACAACGTGACGTCATATAAAGACTTCCAGCTTAAAACGTAAAGATCAGACATCATTAAGCTTGGTGTACGCTTCAATTTTGATAAAATTTAACTAAAAGATGTTTGCAAAGTAGGCATTTTAATTATTTTTGTGTATTGTTGTAAATACGTCTTTCAATCTGACATTATCGTAGTTTCCGTTATCGGTCGCCATATTGTTTATGCTGGTTAAGCAAAAACGCTCATCGAGTTATGAACGGATCAAAAACGCAAGAGTTCATTGAGTTATGAACAAATGAAAAACAAACAGGTGACAGTGCTCTTGTCCAATCAAAAGGCACCAAAACGATATATATTAATTCTATAAGAATTATTGGATTTTAATTTTATGTTCCACGTTAATTTATAACTTCAGAGGTTCAGGATGGTGATGAAAACTATATGTAATGCAAATTAAGAGAGATTTCATAATTAATGCACAAACTCGCTACTTTTATTTTTCGAAATTGATAAAAAAAAAAAAAAAAAAAAAAAAAAAAAAACATAAAATACAACACCGTCGGAACAATTCCAAACTCAAATATCAAATTCGTAGAATATCGATACCACAGTTAACACACATGTACATTACCATTAACTTTCATGGCTTGATACAGGAACTTCAATGTTGAAAATATTACAAAAGATTTGAAAGCAAAATCCATTTGACTTAAATAAGTTTTTTTTAACCCTTTGAGTGCCACGTATTTTTCCTGGAGAGTGCCAAGCGATATTTGAAGAACCGTTTACATCGATCATTCAGTGCCGTCGCGCATAGAAACGATTGTTTGATGTTACAATGCCGCTATTTGCGTTGGGGTACAATATGGGTATACGAAAGGATTCAACTGAATGCGATATTCCGTCAAAATAAATATCAACCGGAGCTTCATTGGCCGTAGCTCAAGGAATTTAAAAATATTAATGTTCCAGAATTCATATTTTCATTTTTTTTTTTCGGTTAGAGTTTATTGTTCATCTGAAAGAAACATTGTCATGATTGTGTGTGTCTGGAATGTGGTCTAGTAAGGGAAAGACAACCGAAGCCCAGTTGAAAACGAAAGTCTAAATTACGTTAAGCTACAGTATACAGTAAATAATGACATTGTGGTAAATGTTTAAAATCTTCATCACAATGTCACAAATAAAATGCACATAATAATTTATTTTATATAATAAAAGAATCTCCTAAATTTGTGCTATGATAGGGATTTTTAAATATTCCATGGGCTGGAAAAGTTATAAAATTGCGAGTCTGCTCTTCAACTGACGCACCTGTTTAGACAGCGTAATGACGAGCCATTCCTAGATTTACATCTTNAAAATTTTTGGGGTATTTCGTGTGAAAAATCACGATTTTACTAAAAAAAAATCATATTTTTTTCCAATTTTAGGGGGGGGGGGCGCGTGCCGGGTGCGCCCCCCCCCCTGGATCCGCCCCTGTAGTCTGCTCTTCAACTGACACACCTGTTTAGACAGCGTAGTGACGAGCCATTCCTAGATTTACATCTTTTTCAATGTACATGTATTACTGTAATTAACGTAAAGAAAAGAATACCTAACTGTATCGTAAACATATGTAACATGTATATTACCGTGAATCGTAAAAAAAATATTTTACGGCCAAATTAAATGCGAATTCCGTTTAAATAAATTATTATTATATAGATGTCTATAAATTACCGAATGTTCCAAGTGAAAGAAAGCCCTTTTCACAAAAATTCTTACGATAAAAAATTGTCGGAAGTGTAAAACTAAGATTAAAAAGAGTTTCACAAAAATACTTACGATAATCTTAAGTGTAAAAATAGTCCTAACTTTACGTGTAAAACTACACTGTCCTTTTAAAGTGTAAAATTTTAATCGTAAGAGAAATTTTGATCTCATCTTTTATCGTAAGTGAAAAAAATAGAAAAAAGGACGATGTATTCGCGCTTCGACTTGAAAATAAGAGAGCAATTCATCGTTAGCGCATTTTCTCTGACGGTATGACAAACCTAATTACACATATTGATAATGTTTATTGAAATGAATATGGTTTAATACCAACAGACGCTACAAATGACATTGTTGTTTATAACTCCTTTTTGGTGTGACTAATAACAGAATCTATATATATAACGATGCATTCCGTATATTTTCAATGCAGCAAAGTGTATCGTTTACATGACCAAAAAAATCAGGATAATTCTTCTAATTTTAGATTTCAAATTGGGAACGATCGACAATCGAAAAGACTACTTGCAAACTTGGGGAGAATTCTTCTTTTTCATTATTATTTTTTATTTTTTTATAAGGCAATGTCACCTAAATGTAATTGAAGACGAGGAACACTTCTTCTTTCATTGCCAAAAAAACCCCCGAATTATTAAGAAAGGAATGTTTAACCCAGATTGAAAATTTATACATGGGAAATAATCATATTCAAAATCTCGAAACAATCTTATCTTCTTCATGTCTTATGCAACTTGCTGCCCCTTTAAAGTCATTAACACTGAGGAGAGTGGACTCAATATATCTGCATCATGTTTGATTTGTATGTTCATGTTTGTATTCATGTTTGTTTTATGCCATCAACCCTATAAGGGTATAAAAGAGCATTAATAAAGTTACTTGTTATAAAAACAGGAATACGGGATTTTCTTCTAGACATCTACTCCGCTTACAAAAGTCTTGTATGAACAGCCGCTTTAGGACTGGAAGTTTCTGGATCCAATGATATCGTTTTGATTTTGCCTTTATATTAGTAATATAATTTACTAATTTCTGGCAACTTCGATGATCATTGAACACTCTGGCAATACATATACTTGTGTACATTCTTCTGTTATATTAATATTAATATATAACAGGGATATATATTTTTTTAATAACATAATACTTTACTGTTTGACTCGCCTGTTAACAAAACACCTTAGATGCCCAGGTAAGCAAAACATAATCTAAGGTTCCCTGTTTTACAGTATATCACTTAACCAGGGTTGATAAGAGATTAATTAGAGTCCACATATACACATTTCAAAAACACCACTAAATATATCAATTTTAAAACCATTATGTTCTCATTTCAAAAATACAATTAAATATATCAATTTAAAAAAACAACAACATATAGGTCACTCTATAAAGATATTTTATGATAGCATCAACATCTACCATTTACATAGTGTAATGTACTCATATATTATAACTAACTACTAATTAAGGATATAATTGACAAGATTTTGGTTTTATCTATTGTATCATTACAATTGGCTTTTAGCAAAATATTTAGTTAAGATTTTAAAGTATGTTTCCATATGTTATAAAGTAAAGTTTGATTGATATGAGTTTTGTCATATTTAACTTTATTTCTCACCTTCCAAATAGACCACTTAGATATAAAAATTAATGTATTTAATAGACATTCATGTTTACCCCCTTTATTGATCCCAAACATCATACTTTTCTCATTTATGTTAACAGTTCCCATTTCTAAAGTGTTTATTAAAATTGATGTTTGATATGCAGCAGTTTGTTATACTGCATTTAAAAAAACAAGTGTTGGAGATCTTCTTGAATATTAGATTCTTTACAAAGATGACATTTTCCATTGGATAAGTTCATTTTTCTAAGTCTACTCTCAGTATAGATAATGTTGTGGATGCATTTCCATTGGAATTCTTTAATTTTATTACTGATGTCCAGCCTTTTAAGATTAGTCCAAATTTTTGGCTAGTGAAATTCTTCATTATAAAAATTATTCCATTTATCTTGACATTTTGGTAATGATTTCTTATTAAGAATTGTTTGTATAATTTTAACTTTAAAGTCTTTTGTATTAATGACTTTTCCTTTGATATCTGTAAGTTTTAAATTATTTAACAATTTCATTTTATTTCAACTTTTAGCTTCGTTATCTATATCTTCATTTTCATTTTTTAATAAATTTAAGGATAAACACATCTTAATTTGGGTTATCTCAGAAAAATCGGGATAAATTTTCATCAGTAAAAGAACAAGCGTTTAATTTTTATGTGGGATGGGATTGATTGGAAGAAAGGGGGTAAATATTTTGCTGACAAATAACAGATAAAATGAACTATATGAAAAGATTTTTTTTTCACACTCCAGATGCACTCCCTTAAAAAAATACTTCTACCAGTACTGCAGTACTGGGAGAAAACCATTGACCTGTCGCAAATTACTGACAAACTTTATCACATAATGTTGTATCGAGTACACCTAAAGACGAGTTTTTATGAATTTAATGAATCTATTTATATCTTTTTCATATATTGGAGGTCTTAATTACAAAACAGAAAATGCCTTTATTCTTTATAAATTATTTATTCTAATATGAGGCCCCTAGGTATTAATTTATTAAAATGTGCATTCAGTTCAACTCATCTTAGCTATTATAATAGTAAGGGAAGACAACCGAAGCCCAGATCAAGAAGAACACAAAGATTGATTGATTGATTTGTGTTGTTTAACGCCACTTTCAGCAATATTTCAGCTATATCATGGCGACCAGTTTTAGTGATGGAAGAAGCCGGAGTACCCGGAGAGAACCACCGACCATGGGCAAGCAACTGGTAAACATTATCACTTGCGGCTGTGAGTCGAGTGCGCCATTTTTTGTAATTTACAAAGCGGGCGCGAACCGACGCCGTATTGGCGATAGGCTTGTATGAGTTGCTAGGTAATCCAACTACCTAACTCATTGAGCCATTCGGTTCCTCAGGAAGAGAAAGACAAACCCGGGAACAAGAAAGACACACAACGACAAATAATAGACACTCAACATCAAAAACTAAAAACACATGAGACACACGGACCCCCGTACACATGGATATTTAATTGTATTTACCAACTGACAATATACCGGTATTAATCGGTAGACATCCGTATTCGCTGTTGATGCCAGTCACGTTTATGAGGAGTAAAAAATACGGCTCTACATCGGAAACTTTTCATTACAAATCAATGCAAAAATAACAAGTGTTTTCCCTTCAAAGGCCCCTTTGAAGACGATGGGACGACGACGACGTTACGTCATAGATGCCGTCGTCATTGTGACGTTAAAAAATACACAAGTTTCGTCAAAGCCGATATGTCGGCTCTTGGCACTCTACGGTCCTTGTAAAAAAGCCGATATATCGGCTCTTGGCATAGTAAGGGTTAAAATAAATTTTCTATAATTGTGTAACGTTATTTAACATAGGAGACAGAAATTACCTTTCGTCGGGCGTATGCAAAATTACATATCTGTTGATAACAGTCAAATGCATCTATGTAAGCAATTTCTTACTGATTAATGCTTTTTTTTTATCTGACTGCAGCTGCTGAACACAAACAATGATTTTCGTCTTGTGTGCCCAATGTTGCCAATTTCTCTGGATTGTCCATTTGTGATTGTCCCTTCGGTATTCTCTGACGTTTAGTTACTTCCTGTTTGCAATGTAAATAAAACAATGTTCAACAGATGTATTTTAAATTTCAGGGAATGGTTTAGGGCAACTAACAAAATGAAATATATGTACAAACAAAAGATGGCTAGGATTATCCATCTTACAAGAACACAATCTATCAATATACACAGTAGAGTTACCAACGCAACAGTAATGTCGCCTAATCAAGATGAAATTAATTTGAGAGACAATTATAATTCAAACAGACAAACCCTACTAACATATGGTAGACAGATCCAAGATGTACACAATTCCTACAGTCTGATTCATACTGCAAGGTTTACCGGAAATTATAATACGCATGCTCAAGTGATGGACAATTATCACAGAACTTTGAATGGGAATTATCGGAGAAATCCACAGCACCGCCAGAACGGAAATACACATAAACAAAGATATCGAGACTATCGTTAAAGGATGGAAACAAACTATCAACAACGATGTCGGGAAAAGCATAACCGATACTGATATTTTCTGCAAATGAAAAATCATATCGGTATCGCATAACCGATACATATTGTCGTGAACCACGGCCCACCCAATAGAAGGTGAAAAAGTGAGGGGTACTTGCTATATGAGACAAAATCACGACCAATGGCTCCTCGCGAGCAGTTGGAAAAATAAAGGGTATTTGTTGCACACAAAAACGAGACACGGTAATTATCCTACGGTCGTATATTTGTGAACTCATATTTTCATAAAATAATTATACAAGTAATATTATTAATTATTGCACTCTTACAGTCAGTTAGAAATGGTACAAAATAAAATATGTGGCACACTTCAACTACATTCCTGAAAAACAACATTGTTGCAACTAAAAGGCAGGTGCTTGCTTTCCTTGGTAAACTTGTTTAAAAATAGTTGGAATTTCCAATCTATTTTTAGATCTATTTATAGAACGACTGATCCAGATTCGGTTCTCAGCTATCAAAGGGTCTATGTCATAAATAAAGATATGCCTCGACTCCTGATAGTATCTAGAATGTTAATATAATAGTTTGGTTACAATATATGATCCGTAGAAACCAATATTTGAGGAAATCGTTCATGTCAGAAAACCGGAAACATAGGTTTTCGCGCATGTGACGTCGAGGTGCTGTTGTTGTGAGGTAGTCAAGGGGAACGTCACAATGCAATTGCACGAGACTGGAGCTATATAAACGGGGCTCCGGCTGAAAACAGTCAGTTGGTGGGTGCCAAGCAGAAGGGCACATAACCAACTCAAAAGCACTACTAAGTTTAGAACGAGAGTAGTTTGATTAAGTGACAAGGAAGGTTATTTATAGGACTTTATAAAAGAATTTTTATAACTGGAACAAAACCAATCTCTGACAAAGGGAGTCCGTACGGGATTCTATTAAAATAAAAAGTAGAAAGAAAAGAGCAACTGGCTTAGATAAAGACTAGAGCAGTTGGTAGATAAAGTGACAAAGATAAATTATTTGGGAATTTTATAGTCACTAAGACATGGTTGAATCGACGGGTATAATGCATTCTTGATAGGAATTCGCTATTAATTCTCTTTTACAAATAATTTTATTGTTCGAAATAGACCAATTTCACGTTGCTGCCGCCATTATGGTTCAAAGGTCAATCGGAGTAAAAAACGTCATTGCATTTGTAAACACATCGAGAGAAATTTATTTATCGTGGTAGTTATATGCGTATATCGTCACTTAAGGAAGTTTTCATGAATTTGTTGGTTAGGAAAGAAAATGATTTATGGCTACATTTATCCCGTAGATCTTGAAAATAATAAAAAAAATCGTGTAAATATTCGAATCCGGGTCCGTTCGCCCTAATTCCCGTTCGCCCTATTACCTGTTCGCCCTGGGTCCGTTCGCCCTAAAGGGGGGTCCGTTCGCCCTAAAAGTGGGTCAGTTCGCCCTAATTATTATAATTATGTAAGGTATTAAAAATATTAGAAAAATAAGTGATATTTGATTGCTTATAGACAATAAATTGAGAAATTTCAAATATGCGGCATGCTAAAGTGTACAGTCAATATAGACCGAACTATTCTGTCTCTTGTGTGCATATATTCGCTTTTCCATGCTCTAATTTCTTTATTTGGACGTTTATTTATTTATTTAAAAAAAAAAAAAAAAATAAACGTCCCAATAAAGAAAATAGAACATGGAAAAGAGAATATATGCACACAAGAGACAGACTAGTTCGGTCTACAGTCAATGGACATAGGTATTCGTCACTCGAATTTACGCTATATATTTCATATAACCACATTGTTCAAAAACATTATTTTGAAGTCATTTCTAAACGGGTTTTGATAATTTTTGCAACAGAATAAGCAGAAATATTAAAGATTATTTGTTTATTTTAGCATGATTTTCCGTTAGATTTCCTTTATTTTCTTATGATATAAAGACAATTTTTGTTTTTTGTCGTCAAATTTGCTATATACTGTATTTTAACGAAAGTGACATTAATTTTATCGAATAAATCTATCTATCTATAAATTTCAATTAAGCATTTCAAACAATATACGTAATAATTGCTTGAAAATAACTTTAATTTTATATTTTTTCATATCATTACTTAAAATTGAAATATCCATTATGTTCATTAAAATACGTTTTAATAATCAGGGCGAACGGACCCACTTGTAGGGCGAATGGACCCAGGGCGAACGGACCCGATACCTAAATATTCGAAGTATACTGTACTCTGTAGTTCGAAGGACACCATTATGACCATAGGCATAACACGCAACTTCGAAAATAGTACTATG
>MJUT01051402.1:41635-61406 GCA_002080005.1 Gigantidas platifrons
AAGCATGAGCAACAGGAAACACATTTAGATACAAAAAATGAAAAGATGAACATGCTTAGTTGGATTTTTATAGTGCTAGTTCATTGAAACAACAGTATGTGGGTAGACATGACGCTCCACTCTGAAATATTATTCTGATTCTGAGCCGACCAGTCTTTGTTCTTACTCCTTAATGCTGCATGCTTACCAATTTTATAATCTTTGGTTTGACTAGCTATAGACAGGGGCTGGAACCCATTGATCTACCACATTCAGTAGGAGCAAGCTAATCATTACACCACTGATGAGGTCGGAAATCACTTTGTCTACAGACCCATAATTATACCAAGGAAACATTTTTGCAGTAGTATAAAAATCACACTGAAAAAGGAGTAGTTCTTCAAAACTTTCATTAAGCTATAGGGACTTGTGCCCAAGTTAATTAATGCAGTCGACATGGTTAAGCATATATCAAAATAAAACCCATAGATTAGCTTCCAGTCAGATTTGAACTGACATCTTTTCAACATTATTGAAATGTACTACCTTGTACTATAGAAGCTGAATAATTATTAGTGGAAATACACATGCAGTGGACAAACTAAATATGTACACAGATCATTACATGTAGCTTCCAGAGAGATTTTAACCGACAGCTCTCCAACATTATTGAAATGTACTGATTGATTGACACCATAGTAACAACATTTTGGCAGAATCTAGCAAGGCTGGTCACTAAACTTGATTTCAATTGATTACAATAAGCAGTTATTGCCCAAACAGAAGCTTTAATGGCCCCTTGTAGCCAGGTTTGATCATCAATTAGCACCACAATACCAACATTTGGTCCTGACTTTGTTAGGAACATTTCAGCCAAGATTGGTTGCAATCCCTTCAGTTGTTATCTAATGGTCCTGACTTGGCACTGCATAGACACGATAGAGAATAAAAATAGCATGCATAAATTTCTTACCCTGCAGTACATGAACAATAAGCTCCTTCTGTCAAACCATCATCTTCTTTGGTGCATATCCATTAATAACGAGATTACATATCCATACATTGTGGGGGTCGTCATTCAGTCTATGATGGTGAACACTTAAAATAAATTACACAAGTTCCTGTTCGACTTTGTGTTTGTCTTTAAGAAATATGCCTCCTGATCCTGCAACCACCCACTTAAAAAATATTCATAGACTTTGCCAACCTTATAGTCTTTCAGCATGTCAATGCAACATCGCCATGGGCTAACAAGAAATACATTTAACTTACATGCCGAAAAACATATGACCGCCAGCTCCTCCTTCGTTCCTGTTTTTTCGTCAGACCTCTCATCGTCCAGAACTGTCTCAGATTCTCGACTTTCCAACTACTAAATTAATCAATAATTGTGTATATTTGATCACCAGGATCCATGTGTAAATGTAGAATAAAATTTTGCAAATAAAGAAAGTGAATATAACTTCGAAAAGGTTAAAAAATAAAGTGGTAGTCGTATCGCCATGATATAATCCAAGCAGAAAGGCCGCTTACCACCCGGATTTTACTCCGATTGGACTTTGGACTAAGGCCGCTTACAACAAATAATGGGTTAATGTGAAATAGGTCTATAACTTGTAATTTGTTTTACGGATAAAAGATAATTGTCGAAATAATTTTATGAATTTAATTGCTAAGGATAAAGGATAATCAGAAAGTAATATAAATTATTTCAAGTAATAGTTTTTTAAATCAGTTTTGTTTGCTAACTTTAATATTTGGAAAAAGAATGGTTATTTCAGCGGTCATGCATCTGAAGGCATATAAGGAGCCTGGGAAGCGTCAATTCTAGAATTGACTTCAATAATTCAAGTTAGATACAAGGTTCCTGAGGTTTAGATCGTATCTTGGTGCAGTTGTTTACGTATTTAGGTACAAGTTACGACGGTCCTTGTACAATACGGATCTGGGGATAGAGTCTGTATAGCAGACTAGGTAAAGAGAATACAAACAATCTGCTCGGAGAATATTTATCCAGGGTCAATAGAATACTTGGGTAATAAAAAGATAAATCAAACTGTCAGATTATAGAAGGATAATCTGAAGGTTATGTCCAGAACATCCTGTGTGAAAAAAGGAAAAGAACGTTATCAAAAACATAAACATTAATGAGACATTGTTCTTTTTGAAATCATTGATTCATATAATCTATGTACAATAAATACGTCGGTTCCGGGATACTGGTATTCAGATAATACCGTCATGTGACTTTCATCACCACGTGACTAAAATCTAGGCATCTGTAGTTCAAAATGGCCTGTGGTTTTTCAACTTTGTCGGAAATGGGATAAATGTTACATATTTTTCCAGATTGGGTTTCTTCCTGCTGTCAGATGTACACCCCGGAACCACGCACCAATATTTGCTGGATGACTTTTGAGATCGTTTTCCTCGATCCATTTCTACCTGCAGTGTCTACTGCTAAAAATGCCTAGATTTTTTATGAAGTCACGTGATCGGTGGTACGAATTCTTCCTCCAAGTCAGGAGAACGTCGTATCACGGAATCGTCGTATTGATGATATTTTTATTTCAAGCTTTTCTCATGTATACTAAAAAATAGTCACCAAAAGCCAGAGACTTGACGATCCCGATAAAAGTAACGCCGGAATTTTTGTAGTATTATCTTGATGGTGGATGAATAGTAACAGGTTTCTCGAAGTCTAGACCTTCCCTGTGTACTGGTATAACTAGCTGGTTAAAATTATACAGTTACGGTCCTACTAGTACACTGACCCCTATGTTATAGCGTTGTTCCTCAGAGTGGTATTCACGTTACACTTGGGTGCAGCATTATAACAATTTTAATCAAATATAGATCTCGACTGACTGAGTGTAAACGTTGTTGTGCTAAACAATGGCTAGATAGGAAGAAAAGACAAACTAATACACACACAGCGTCGGCGTTGCAATATACTACATGTAAAGCAACAACCATACCGGTAACACATGGCAAATACCGAGACTAGCTGTGATGGATAGAAACAAACAAACAATAACAATATCGGTAACATAACAGTTACCCACACTATCTGTAAATCAACAATAATTTCGTAAACGCATAACCGATGCTGTGACCAGCTGTGAAGGATGAAACAACTAATAACAATATGTTTAACGCGTAAAAGATACCAAGAATAAATGTAAAGCAACAACCATATCGTTAACGCATAACAGATACCGAGACTAGTTAAATGATGGAATCAATCGGGAACGCACAAGTGATGCTGAAGCTATCTGTGAAAAAATATCAACAACCACATCAGTAACGCATAACCGATACAATGACTATCAATGAAATACGATTGGAAAAAAATATTTACAACACAACCATGATCGACATTCGGTTTCCTCATCAATCACTTTGTATCTGAAATATTGTTAAAGCTCCGTAAAACATCAATAAATGTCATCATAACAAATCAAAACAGCTGACGTCAACAACATAACCTTGCAATCTATTGTTGAAAGTGGTGTTATTTACCCACAATGCAGTAGCCGTCGTTTTGACGATTGAACGGTAGTTGGATTTACATTAAGACATCAATCAGAACCTATCGCATGTAAAGATCTGAGTTTGCTTCATGTCTGTGGCGAGGTATACTCGATACAATATTATATGATACAGGTTGTTTGTGAATTGCACTAAAATTGTGACTTTCACCAGATACTCCGGTTTCAGTAATCATTTCACATGGAAAGCCGAAAATACTTTAAATATTTGTTCTCACGCAAAGAGGAAATAAACGGAGTGCTATGTTATATCAGAGTCATTGTGGTGTTAAACAAACTGTAACCTTTGGTGTGTGTCACATGCCTTAACTTGTATATATTTAACGTTGGATATAAATAATGGAAGAAAAACTTGTTCCTGTTTTTAAGTTCTTGTGCCATTTTATTTAAAAAGTGCTTAATAAAATGACCCCCCCCCCCAAAGAAAGAACCCCAACAAATACCATACACCAATATCCAAAAGCAAAATAGTAGAAACAAAAGCAGTATCGATACCACTAACACACACTGTACATGACTGCTCGCCTTCCTGGCTAGGCACAAACACTTCAATGAAAAAGTACCGCGAAAGTTTAGATTGTTACAAAGAAAAACTAAACAAAAAAAAACACAATACAACAGAGAATAATAAAACGCCAGCACCAATAAAAACGGGGTGAACTCAGGTGCTCGTGAAGGTTAAGCAGATCCTGTTTCTTATAAAACACCCGTCGTGTTACTTATATGGTCAAGGCCAATAATATTCTTGTCGATGATAGAGGAAAGATGACTTCAACTTGGGAGCACCGTAGTCTTGTTTGAGTAATTTTTGCGTCAGTAGCTGAGCTCTGTCCAGAAAACCACTGTTCTGGACTCGAGCAATAGAATAACGGACGTTGAGGCATATATATTCCGTACACTGGTGCTGATTGAATATTACTACTGATAAAAGGGAAGTTGACGATTGGAAAAGTGGAAACAGATTGTCGTAGAGTTTAATAAACTATATTCTTTTGAATCAAGGTGGCACATATTGTTAAAGAAGCTATACAGGTGAGATAAAAAATATTCTGTCAAAATAATATTCTGTCCTGAAAAAAAAAGAAATTCATTATCAAAGAAACTTCTCAAAATATGTAATTGTATGTTATAGAATTAAGGAATACACACTAAATATAGGAAAAGACAAACCATTCTAACCGGAAGTTAAGAACATAGCTGACAGGAATTTCTCCATCGGATAAAACTATCAACATTTGATGTCTTTTACTTCCTCTTTATTATGTTTAGATTTGTTGTTATTGTTCTATTTTAGATGCAGTTGGTTTTTTTTGTAGCATGTTTATTTTTCATTCGTCGAGGAAATCAGATTATCTCACGTTAATTGTGTCACGAAAAGTTTGTAGGTATCAATGGGGTAAACAGAAGCAGTAAATCGAATGAGGCCAAATGAAAAGTGACACAACGATCATTATATAACACTACACAGTAAACTATAGATTAAGCAACACCATCCCCACAAAACACCAGAGCTGAACTCGTGTGCTTCAAAAAGGAAGGCAGCTGCTGCTCCAATAGAGGTGCCCGTTGTGTTACTATTGCTAACAATCCATCGACAAGTCATAAAAGTGGTAAAGAGGGTGGTTCTGTTTCATGTAAAAAAAAATCATTAATATTGATTGTTCAGTTTTTACTTAAATTTAGAAATTAGTATAGGATAGTAAGATAGTAAGGATGTGAACGGAATGAACAGATCCAATCTTTGTCAAACATATTATGATTTAGTATACATATATTACAGATGTTGTACAATGTCATACCAAATATTCATTTTCCTTTCCTTACAATATTGAAATAAAAAACTAAAAGGACTTCCGAACAAGTTGTTAAAATCGTTGACATTTTACAACAAACTTTCAATTACGACGCCTGTCAAAGTTTACTAATTGGTCACATAAATTATTGCATTATTTGAACATCATAGAAAATAAATAGTAGGCTCTGGTGGAAACAGAAACGATAGTAAATGTAAGGACAACGCTCCAATGATGCACCAACAGTTATTAAATGTTCTTTCTGAAAAACATGCGGGAGACAAATTATTCTGCATTATCTAAATAAAAATATAACTTTCTTTGCATAGCAATATTTCAGGTAAAAAATCATGAGCTTTGATAGAAGAGTTGATGTATTGGGAATACATTTATGCACATGACTTTTAAACATATCGCAACGTTATTTCTGTCAATGACGGGCTGTCGTAATTTTCAGACAAAATTGAACGTGATGTCACTTTTAAAACGATATTTGCGATTGCTATATCTGTATTTTGTTTATATTTATTGAAAATATGGACTATGGTTGCATATATTTAAAGTTTTAGAGAAACTGAATGTTTATTTTGTGAGCGTTTTCGTTCATTCTCCGCTAAAGTGTAAAATAATAAATTTAGATGTCCAGGACAATAAACAGCTTTAAAACGTTACCAAATAATTTTGATTTATTTAAATTCTTGTAGATCGTTCCGTCCAGATTCCAAAACACCCTACTTTCATAGAAACACTTTTTGTGTAGATTGATTTAAAGGTGTCCGATTTGTGCAATTTCGGCTGTCCAAGAATGCCTAAGAAAGCTGCATACGTATGCAGAAAAAAAGAAATCCAACACATTTTCACATAATTTTAAGTTTTATGCATTACAAACCATATATATAGTGCGCACAAACTCACAAATAATCTTGGTAGCCTTATTTTCAAAAATATACAAGAAATAATATTGTCCGGAAAATTAGGGATATATACGTTATCATAATTTAGCATGGATTACTGACTACATTATAACATCAATCGAAGCTCTAATTGATGGGTCCCTCTAAAACAAGAAACAAAACAGAAACGAAACGCAATGAAACGAAACGAAACCTGGTGAAACGAAACGAAACCGGGCGAAACGAAACGAAACGAAACGAAACGGAACCGTGCGAAACGAAACGAAACGAAACGAAAAAGTGAATCGAAACGAAACGAAATGAAAATCGAAACGAAACGAAACAAAACTGAGAAACAAAACCGAAACGTCAAAAAGGATAATGTTTCGAAACATATCTAATACATTCCCATAGTTTAAAATTTGGCAAAGCTCCGTTGATGCCTGTCACTAGTATTAACGGTTCGGTGAACTGTGGACAGGGGAGTTCTTCATATCAAAGCAACAAGCCAAAGGGATAATCCAGAAAATCCTAGGTCCAAAACAAAATGGTGATACAGAGATTACACAAATAGAGACGATAACATAACATAACTTTATTGTTCCAATCAAGGGCCCACAAAAGGCGAAGACATATTATAACGATCATGATTAGTGTGGGTGTATTGCCACAGGTTGCTATACTTGGAAAGACATCAGGAGATGGTGTTTCCCCGTGTCAGATCCAGAACTGCAAGCAATGTAAAGTTAACAATAAAATGAAATACTGACATGCATCATTTATAATTTCTCTGGATAAACTGACTTTTTATATTCTATACAGTTGTGTTTTTTACAAGTCATTAACCAAATAAATTGTTCTTGTGAATTCATGTTTAAAAGGTTAGGACAACTTTGAATTATGAGTTTATTTAGATTTTGTCTGTCCTCCCTCCGTGTGTTGATTACAAAATGATAGAAAATGACTTTCTTCTTCCACCTCACCCATATTACACTGCTGAAACAACAAGGACAAAACAAATAAACAGATTTGAAAACGAACGCATGAAAAAAAATAAAAGCACTAGCAATCTGAACCCTCACACAAAAACCGGGAGTATCACCAGGTGCATCGGAAGGGTTTGCATGATCTACTCTGCGAGAGGCACGTGATTAACTTATCATATAAATATATTGATATGTTGCACGTTTTTTCATGAAATTGACACGAAATGTACGCATGAAGGGACATTCTCTCGGCAGTCATATTAAAAAGTCTTTTTTATAACACACAATTTGAGAATTATTGCAGATATTTTCTTTAGGCCAAAGTGAAAACAAAACTGCCTCAAAGCGAAAAAAAAGGTCATTTTAATTACGATTTTCTTGCCGTTTTGTGGTTCAATTGATTCCCGCTTATTGATATTAGAAAGATTGCATAAAAATAGGGAATGTAAAGAAACAACAGTGTGATGAAAAACCAACGGACATGTCAAAACATAACATGATCACATTTCCCGTTAAGGGTATGACAAGCATCTATAAAAGTGGAAATTATACCCTCCCCCCAAAAAAAATCTGATAGAAAATGGAATAAGATTTGCAAAATGGCAATATAATCAAGATTCTCCGAAAGTTTCATGGACCAGTTAAATAGTTTAGAATGAGTTGGGAGTGCACATTTGGTAACGGATGAACGGACAGGCTAAACTCATAATTCAAAATACAAAATGGCTTCATTATTATTTGGCAATGTTAAACAAATGTGCGATTTGAACTCTAGGGAGACCTTAATTTATATTTAGTTCTGTTTTGATGCTACTTTTTATAAAGCTGTTTGTTATTTTATAACAACTGGGTCGATCCTACTGTCCGATGGGCTGTTAGTCCCCTAGGGCAGCATAAGCCCAGAAGTCCAGCACGTAGGTGCTGGCTCGAAAAAAAGACAATATTATTTTGAAAACAAGCTATATATCTAAAATATATGAATTCATAAAACGGAGGGAGGTTTAATCTCCCTCGTGCAAAGCTCCTCCCTTAACTGATTTTGGCGTTGCCAGTTGCAGTGTGACGGGTGCCACGCGTGGAGCAGATCATGCCTGCCCTTCTGAAGCACCTGATGATACACCGGTTTTTGTTGGGGTTCACACTGCTAGTGCTTTATTTTTTGTGGCGCTCGTGTTCAATTCTGTTTATTTGATTTGTCCTTGTTATTTCAATTGTCTCTTTTTGTGTTATCTCTGTATCGCCATGTTTTTGGACCTATGATTTTCTTAATAGTCCCTTCGGCTTGTTGCTTCGGTATTCGTTTGTCGATGTATTTGATGTCTTTCAGTTTAATTGTACCCCATCATTCCTAATACATTTTTTGGTCTTTGTTCTTCCAAATGTTTTGGTTTTATCTGCACTAATGAGACATAGATTGTCGAAATGGTCATTTGTCGAAATCAAATTTACTGCAGTTTCGGTAATTTGTTATTTTCGGATGAAATGAAACTAGAAATAAAACCAGTCAGATTGTGTGTTTTCTTACAGTTTCTGGGCAATTAGGTACCAAAACAAAACCACGACTGGAATTTTACCAAGTACTTATTTTTATACACCCGTCTTAAGACGGATGCATTATGCTAAACCATATCCGTCTTTCCGTCCGTCCATCCGTTCGTTTGACATGTCGCTCTCTAACTTCAGAACCCCTTGGTCAATTCACTTCAAACTTTGCGGGTTCTTGACCAATTCGCTTTAAACTTTGCAGAGCTATTGTATAAATGGGCGTATTATGCACTTGGTGCAGCCGATTTTTTTCTTCATTTTTGTCTGATTTCAGCGAGTTTTATTTCGTTAAATTCCGCTTGACAAGAACTTTTGAGAACATGCCAATGGAATTTGTGTAACTCTCCCTAAAATCACACTTTACGGAGTACTTTGAATTTGTTTTTTTATTCGATTTCATTTTTTTCTGGATTTGTCTTGACACAAGTTTTTAGAAGTGTAGCAACGGTGTTTATTACATATTTCGTACCTTTTCATCTCTTATAGCATAATTTAGCACTATATGTTCGTGATAAGTAACGTACGTCTAGTTCTGTTCGTTTCATTGGGTTTATTTTCAAACGTGTTTAATATATGCACATGAAGTGTATATAAATAGGAATGAATTTGGTTGATTTTTTTCCTCTCGTGTTGTTTCGTTTCAATTTTATTTCGATTCGATTTCCGCTTCGTTTCGTTTCGTTTCGTTTCGCCTTGTTTCATTTCGTTTCGCCAGGTTTCGTTTCGCCAAGTTCCGTTTCGTTTTGCCAGGTTCCGTTTCGTTTCGTCATGTTCCGTTTCGTTTCGTTGCGTTTCGTTTCTGTTTCGTTTCTTGTTTTAGAGGGACCCCTAATTGATCTGTTCTTATGTCAAAATATATCAGATAGGAAAATCGGTTACATTTCGATGGTACATTTTTGATTTATGAAATTGGTATCGATATGTAGAGCCAATTTCAGTTTGTTACGTAAAAAAGTCGATAGATACGTTATTTCCAAAAGTGAAAAGATACGTCCTTCTATAATGTTAGATCAAATTTAAAGTGAATATTCTAATCCAGATTGTTACATGTGTTGGAAAAGGTTACTAATGTTGTTATTTTCCAAAAACACACTTTATACAGAAAGTTTTTCAGTCTATCGTGGTAGATACGTTATGAATAGATACGTTATTTACAAACATAATTGACGTCATATAGGTAGAAACAGAGAGTTTACAGAGTGTTAAATCGATGCAAACATAGAATAAACAGTTTAAATCATTTCTAATCCTTGAAACAATTCAATTGTATGCTAACGTATCTATGTTATTTGATAACGTATCTATGTTTTATGATAACGTATCTATGTTATATCTGTAATTTCGTGTCTTACAAGAATAATTTGGAAAATATATGTAGGAAAAAGTAATAAGGGTGTAGAATGACATGTTAAATGGTCGTTTATTGCACATCTGTCCGTCTGTTTTTCGCCTTTTTAGTATTCTAGCAGACCAAAAGTTTGTTTCATTACCTTCTTTGGAAATATTAGAAAAATCTCAATAAAACAACATCTGTCAGCTCTTTAAGATGCACAACCCAATTACTATTTACAAAACACAAACGAATAAGTATTGTACATATCCCGTACAAATATTTCCCGATTCTTTAACACCCGAAATTTTAGGATATATACGTTATCACTCAGATGGTATCTTTTACACTATACTTAAAAAAATGTTCTTACATTTTTAACCGAATCTTTTTGAGGGTTTTCCTAAGTTTTGGAATATCGAATATTATTAATCGTTCAACCTAAAGTACTGTTTGTGCTATATTTAAACTAAGCGTTTTACAAATTAATTTTTTACAAGAGATAATGTTGGTGATAATACAACCTTTTCAATGAAATATAAAATGACTTTTATTAACAGATTGACTCATTCAAAGCGTTTGTGCATACAGTAGAAGATAGGTCTTTCATAAAATTCATTCATTATTGGGTTACTGTTAACTATGAATTTTTTTTGGATTAAAATGGAACACTAGTTCTGGCAACGTATCTACCAACAGAGAAAACTGCCTACCCTTCTTCACATGTAAATATTTTCTAAACTCAAAGACATACAATGCAGCCATTCCGTATGACTTTCATGCAATCATATGTGATCATTGTGCAGCTTCCGTCTTTGGAAAAAAATCAACTTTATTTTTTTCATTTTTTTTTCCACATATTTCACTTTAGCGGAGAATGAACGTTTTATCAAAATATGTCGGTCTGGAAAAAAATCGTCTGCTTTCCGTCCGGTAAAGTAGTACGTTTCTGCAAACTCCGGACAGTTTTCGTATCCGCTTCCGAACATGGTTCTCCCTCTGGATACAATTCTACAAACTCCGGACAGTTACCAGCTCCGGTCCGCACAGTATCCTCCACTAGTATCCACATTCTCTATCCAGAGTTGTCGTTCTTGCAACGCTACACAACATGTTGTGTAGCGTTGCAGGAACGACAACTCTGAATAGAGAATGTAGTATCCAGCGGATGAACCATGTTCGGTAGCGGATACGAAAACTGTCCGGAGTTTGAACACTCCCTTGCCGTTCCAGCTCCGGTCCGCACATTCTACTGGTATCCAGCGGATGAACCGTGTTCGGTAGCGGATACGAAAACTGTCCGAAGTTTGACAATACTAGTGGAGAGTAGTGTGCGGACCGGAGCTGGAACGGCAAGGAGTTTGTAGTATTGTATCCAGAGGGAGAACCATGTTCGGAAGCGGATACGAAAACTGTCCGGAGTTTGCAGAAATGTACGACCTTTCCCATTTTACCGGGCGGAAAGCAGACGATTATTTTCCGGACCGACATATTTTGATAACATTTTGACATTTCTGGTGCATTTATTATATCATATTTCGACTGTAATGTATTTTGTTTTCATTAATTGATTTCATGAACAATTTGCAATAACAATTTGTTTAATTCTATTCATTGTTTGCAATTAGCAAGACGATTCCGTACTTTATAATATCGTACGGAGCGCGACATGGCCGACAATAGTTTAAATCACGATCAAATCATTAATTCATCGTGATTAAATTCATGCATTTCTCCTTATTATTTTTTGGCGACTTTTTATATTTCTTTAAGCATGTGTATATAAAGATAATATGCTACTTATTTTTTCTTTTTTATTGGTCTGGCGGAAACTTTTCTTAGATCGAATTTCAGACTTACAAAGCTAGATGATAGATACGAGTGGATCGGAAAGTGTAGATCAAACGGAAAGGGTAAAGGCGGTCTAGGAATGTGTATCAGTAACAGAGTTACTATTTTAGACGATAATCTGATAAAAAGCAGAGACGATCACTTTGAACGCTTCTGGATGTTATTAAAGATTAACGGAGTCAAAACAGCTTTAGGCGTGACTTATTTCCCAAACGATGGGACTGATCAATTGAAAACTGATGAACTTTTTCATGAATTACTTGAAAATGTTTCCCAGTTTTCTTCTTTGGGTTATGAAGTCTTTTGTATGGGCGATTTTAACGGTAAATGTGTAACGAAATGCACTTTTACCGATAGAAACATCCTTTCAAAGGAAATACCGTCATATAACGGAAAGCGATTGTTACAATTTATTGAAGCTAGTCAACTTTTCTTGGCGAATACTTTGAACTGTTGTACTGGCTTATTCACTCGTATTCAGAGTGATCAGAGGTCAAGCTTAGATTACGCACTGATATCTAGTAATTTAAAAAACTGGGTTTCATCGGTATTTATCGACGAAGAGGGGAAACTTGACCTGTACAGCGACCACGTCATAGTACGAATTGCTTTGAAACCTAGCATACATATTAAACCTAATATTAGTAAGCCGGATTTCTTTTGGAGAGTTAACGACTCGACGGATTGGGAACTATTTAAATCTCTCTGTTTGGTTTCCATCCTCTGTCGGTCATGTTGAATCGTTGGAAAGTATACAGTATAAGATGGCTAAGCTTATTATGAATACTAGGATGAACATACCTAAATCAGCCCTGTTTTTGGAACTCGGTTGGGAACCCGTCTATACCTTCATGAACCGACAAAGGGTAGCATATTATGCACGTTTTAAAAATCTGGCAGACGATCGATTGTGTAAAGTAATTTTTAATATGCTTAGACATTCTGAGAATTCAGAGTATCATACATACTTTAAAAATTTATTTATAGATCTTGGTTTAGATCATTATGTACAAAGTGCTATAGATATAGAAGTGTTTAAAGCTTTTTATGGTCAATCAGTAAAGCAGAGTGAATTTGGAAAAGTATTATCCAAAAGCAGCCTGTCTATGTATAAGAATTGTCGAGTTTCTATGGGTAAACAATTATACTTGTCTGAAGACTTCAATTTTGAAGCTTCTCGTCTAAAGCTCCTTGCCAGAACAAATTGTTTAAGCATAAATGCTACCCTATTTAGGATGTCACTTTCAGATAATGATAGGTGTTCTGTATGTCCTCTTCACAGCGTCGAGGATTTACAGCACTTTGCACTAGAATGCCCATTATATGAAGATATACGGGCAGACATTTTTTGTCAAATCGAATATGTGTTCTCTAGTAGTCATATGGGTGTCAAGTATGAGGAGCTTTCGTCATACTATAAGCTTTTATTTATGTTTGGCGACTATGGATATGACATCAGTGCAGAAATGGGTAAAGAACTGGATTACTTAACAAAACAGTATCTTGTAAAATTTTTTAATGTGAGAAAAAATGTTTTAGAGAACTAGAGGATATACTAAAGATGATTTAAACAGTGTGTTGTAATTTATAAATGTATAAATGTAGAATGTAGCCGAGAAACGTATGATTCTGTTGTTTGATTGAATACTTTTACTATTTAATGGTAAAATACTGTTTTATTTTCTTCAATTCAGGTCATCAAACTAATGGGAAATTGTACTTTTAATATTACATTATTTTAGAATACTATAATGTGGGACAGTATACTGTTTTATGATACAGTGCTTGTATTTTTACATTTTAATGGAGAAAATATTTCTTAAGTAGTGCTTGTTACATGAATTGTTTTAATACAGTGGACAATAACTCTTATTCACTATTATTACTAATTAATGTATCAATTATATTTTTATATTGCATTGCACATATCTTTAAGGACGCAACCACTGTTACCCCGACAGTGGTTGTCCCCGTTGTAAAGGGGTAGCATCCAAATAGAATATATATATATATATATAATTTTGCAATTTGTTCCGGGTATTTCGTAAATTGACTGGACTAATAGGGGATATGGAAGTCCTTTCGATTGTCAGGTTATAATACGGAAATCATGACAGTGAACGAATAGTGCGTAACGCGAGTGTCACGCTCTCTGTGCATTAAAGACATATTTAAATCTCGAAACAAAATAGGCGAATTGTAGCCGGTACGAATGACTAAATATTTCGTCCAACCATTGCCGTGTGTTCCGTTCCATCCATGCTTGCTTTCTGTATAGCGCTTAAATATCGTGAAATCTGTTCTCGTCCTGAATATTAAATTTTCTTCCTGAAAATCTTGCGGGACACAAATTATTCTGCATTATCTAAATAAGAATATAACTTTCTTTGAATAGCAATATTTAGGGTAAAAAAACAATGAGATTTAACAGAAGAATTGATGTATTGGGCATACATTTATGCACATGACTTTTAAACATATCGCAACGTTATTTCTGTCAATGGCGGGCTGCCGTAAGTTTCTTTTGCAATTTATTCCGGGTTTTTCCAACCATTGCCGTGTGTTCCATCCATGCCTACTTTCTGTATAGCGTTTAAATATCGTGAAATCTGTTCTCGTCCTGAATATAGCAGAAATACTACTCGCTTGATTGTAAACAATATGCAAACAATGTGGAACTACAATATTCCTAAAAAGAAAAAAATTCTGGATATTCCCTGAAATTGTTTTTATTCTTTATTTTATCTTTATTCTGTTTACATATTTTTTCATATTCATCAACCAAAGCTGCATCTAAATTCTATTTTCAATTTTAGAGATTATGATTGAAAACAAAGAACTGCACGGAAACAGGACAAAGATACATTGTGTGATACCATTTTAATAGATTGTGTTTAGCTGTTATCTTGTTCTAGAATAGAAGTAATCAAATTTCACAGACAAAGTGTTACCACGAAAGGGAAAGATATGACAAGGAAGGAAACTGTACAATAATATTTATATTTATTGAAAACACAGGAGGACG
This sequence comes from Gigantidas platifrons, assembly GCA_002080005.1. NCBI lineage: Eukaryota > Metazoa > Mollusca > Bivalvia > Mytilida > Modiolidae > Gigantidas > Gigantidas platifrons. The sequence goes on from MJUT01051402.1 coordinate 56,589, forward strand.
AATTTCAGAGCGGAGCTTTTAAGTGGACACGCTGCAGCACGGCGTAGATTATTGAGCTACATTTGTGACAGAAAGAACCAGGACAATAATATTTATATTGTTTGAAACCGCAAGAGAACGAATTTCAGAGCTGGGATTTAAGGTAGACACACTGCAACACAGAGTGTAATACTGAGCTACATTTGTAATAAAGTAACTATATACTGGTTACTTTACACGCATTACAAGGTAGGTAAAGTTTGTATCGGTACAATGTTTGATTAATTGATGGTGATTATTGTTTAACGCTACATGAACATTTTTTCTCGGCTCTATCATGTCAGAAACAAATAATATTCCGATGAGGTGATGATGTCCGTTTTGTACTAGACCAACACGCTTAGTTGCTGAGTGTTTTTTTTTTTGATAATGATAGCTCTATTAGCAACAGTCTAAGGACAGACATGTTCTCCACTCGAACACAATGCTTATTCAGATCTAACCTGTCCTTGTTCTTACTCCTTAGCACAGCGTGCTTGGCAGAGAATAAGCAAATACAAAATTTATAAGCTTTTGTTTTACCCTACCGGGCTTTCCAATCCGCAATCTAAAGCGTTTGCTCGAGTCGAGCACGCCTAATAATTAAGCCACCGACGAGGTTGTGTATAAAACAACGCCATATACATATATGTGACTAGTGGCTCTTAATCAATATATTTTGTGAAAATGCTACTAATTTTTCAAGATAAAACTCTACAGACTGAGTGAAACTGGAAGAGTTTTGTGGTTCGAGATTTATTATTTCGTACAAGAGGACGAACAAAATGGAAAGCTCTTCTGTATGACGGGACAACAATGAGTGTATGGTGTGATTGTAAATGATACGTTCCTTTTATATAAAATATACAACAGTTTATTAATCATTCAATTCCTACAACTGAAAGAGGTCATGTGGATATTAAAAAGAACTTTGTTTAAAAAAAAAAAAATAAGCAAATTTGTTTATTTGCTGGTGAAATTTTCAGTAGTATTTAATTGATGGGGATTGTAGTATTTAACGCTACTTTCAACAATATTTCAGTTATTTCGTGAAAGTCAGTTTTATTGATGGAGGAAACTGGAGAAAGCCACCGACCTGTTGCAGGTCACTGACAAACATTAATTATTACATAATGTTGTATCGAGTATACTTCCCCATGAGCTGGATTGGAACTTACAACTTCAGTGGTGATAAGTACTGATTGCACAGGAAGTTTAATCACGACTGCCCCTTTAATTGATGAAAAGAGAAAAAAATGTATGATTCTGTTAGAAACAGTGTGAAATTTGACAAAAGAAAACTCCATATATTTGACAAATTAATGTATACAAGACGGTTATGAATATTTCCATTTGACATAAGGTGTGGTTTCTTTTTATTTAATATGAGCTATCAATACGTTTGAAGATATCAAAGGGGTAATAAGAAGCTGTTAATCGACGAACACACAACATAATTGCCAAAGGAAAGTAGACGGAAGACAAATAATTGTCAGCAAAACACTCCGCACTAAACTAAAGATTGACCAGAACCAGAGTAAACAATTAGTTTTATCCCCATTTCTCATTGTCAAACATTGTAATCTGTCGATTTTGAGCTTACCTGATGAAGGTTATTCCAGGAAGGCGTCATGCGCACTATATTTGATATCTGCGTTTTTATCGTAATAGTTGTGTATGTAATATTTCAGGATGTTGACCAGTAACAGTTCAAATATTACAGACAACAATACAAATATTCAAAGTTTGTACGAACTTGATTATGAAGAATTTTTGAAGGACATTCCATCTGTTGTAATTTTAACACTCTTGTCGTTCGTCGGAATCGTGGGAAATGTTCATACGTTACTGGTATATTCGATGTCTCCAATGATGGGAAACTTGACAGTACGAATATTCATACTTTCGTTATCCGCTACCGATCTTATAGCCTGTGTGGCATGTATACCATTTGAAATTTTTGACATCCGGTTCAGTTATACGTTTAGTTCTGGCGGTGCATGCAAATTCTTTAGGTTTGTGATTCATACGGTGTCGTTCTCGTCGGGAGGACTACTGACCGCCATTGCTATTGAACGATACAACATCAACTTCAAATCGAAGAGGCTTCAAACTCGACAAAGTCGAATAGCTTCGTTAGTTGTTGTAGCAATTTCAATTGCTATATCAATTCCAGCTTTTGTAGTTTATGGCATTAATATAAAAGAGACAGGTATTTCTGGTCTTAATGGTACCGACTGTGATGTGTTGTTAGAATATTATGACACGAGTTTAGTCGGTGTATACGCTGGGGTAGCAATGCTATTCAGCACTGCATGCTGTGTCACCTGCGCAGTAGCATACGGGAAAATACTCTTCGTTATTTGTGTCCAAATGAAGAATGAAAGAAAGAATAGGGCGAAATCGAACATTTATAAAATGGATACATTGTCAGAACTCACATCAAGAAAAACACAACAGGTTTCTGCTAGTCAACTAAACGACGTCCCATCAATCAGTTCATCTTTAGGGGGAAACGATCCAAGCCCTTTGAAAACCCACAAGCGCAGCAAATATGAAAAAGGTCGACAACTCACGACAAGTTTAATTGTAGCAACCGCTGTTTCGTATTTAGCATATATCATGTTTGTATCTACAAATCTAGTCAAGATAGCAAATCCTACATTATTAGAAAAAAGTAGTATTCGTCCAGTCACAGCAATATTGTTGAGAGCCGTCTTCATAAACAACGCTGTAAATCCTGTCGTGTATTGCCTTATTGATAATACATTCCGAACAGAATGCATCAAACTATACAGGAAAACAATGTGAGCTAAATATTTATCGAAGACGTGTTGACCTATGAACTTAATTTTTGAAAACACTGATGACATGCCATGTCGTAATTTTAAAGATAAAGTGGAAAGGAAAGGGGTCGAAGTTCATTTCACAAATGGCATCTAAAGTTCAAACTGTAAGCGATAAATAAATCATATGAATTAACATTTCTAGAAAGATGAATCTAATGTAAGTCATTATGGTATTAGGGGGTATTGTGCTCAACGCCTCTTTCATCAATATTGTTTGTTCCCGGAGAAAACTACCGACCTATCGCAAATCATTGACCCACTTTATGATGTAATGTTGTATCGAGTACACATCGTCTGAGCGGGATTCGAACTCACAACATTAGTGGTGCTAGGCACTGATTGCATAGTTAGTTGTAAATCCACCAATACGATCACGACCACGACTATAATAGGTCCGTAAAATAATTTCTTCTATTGAAATAGTCTCGGGGATATTTCCTACTAGCAAATATGGTCAATGGATTCATTCTACTGGTACTTTAATTGCACCCGGACTAATTTTATTGGTAGCTTTATTCCGTCCGAACTAATTTTACACCATGACTTATTTCTCTGTTTCACTTATATATGGACAGTTATTCCAATACCAGTGTGATATGGATTTTCGTCGCACGTGTTCCATGTGTGTTCGAGAGCAACTACGAACATTGTTTCGTAATAAATCCGTTTGAAGGGTCTAAGTTATACTAGTAGATAAATGACTATAGTTTTATGTATTTATTATTAATACTCAATGTTTCCGATGTAAACAATTTTAATATCATGAAATCACATTCATATATACCAAATTCAAAGAAAATATTGTTTTGTATTGTTTTTGTTCATATATTAATGATGTGCTATTGTCTTTAATGTATTTTAGCTTTATGCATTGAAAGCACATGTCTGTTATTTTGTTTTGATGGTTGGGTTCTTACACTACTTGTACTCACCCCATGCAGATTTTTACACTTCAGAAAATAAAATTAACATAGAGATCTAATGGATAACTTTTTTAACAATGGACCAAACATTACTATAGTTTATGTTTATATTATTAATACTTAATGCTTCCGATGTCAAAAAAAAATAAATTCTAATATCATGAAATCACATCCATATAGACCAATATTCAAAGAAAGTAAATATTGTTTTGTATTGTTTTTGTTCATATATTAATGATATATTATTGTCTTCATAATGCATTTTAGTTTCATGTTTTATATTTACTTGCTTTAAAGCTGTTCAATAAACATGAATCATGTGAAGCTTTTCATAATAAATAAACAATTCAGTTATTGTTTTTTCACTTTCCGACAGACAGAACAATGCATAATTGATTCCGTATAACTGCACTTGGCTCGCTGACTCACCTCAAAATTAGATCCCTCTCCTTTACTTCGGGACTGAAAGTTGGTGTTATTTTACTACACTCCATTTTAAAGTCTACCACACAAACTTCTTTAAAACCCACGAAAAACCAAAGTGGCAATCAAAAATGGACAATGAAGAGACACCACAACACATTGGGAATAATACACAGAACGAAAGTCAAACGATACAAACACCACATTACAACACAGACAACTAAAACACGAACATCACGAATAAAAACTGAGGTGACCCCAGGTACTCGTGATGTCTAAGCTAAAACACGAACATCAACAAAAACGTATGTGAACCCAGGTACTCATGATGTCAAAGCTAAAACACGAACATCAACAAAAACTGTGGTGAACCCAGGTACTCGTGATGTCTAAGCTAAAACACGAACATCAACAAAAACTGAGGTGAACCCAGGTACTCGTGATGTCTAAGCTAAAACACGAACATCAACAAAAACTGAGGTGAATCCAGGTACTCATGATGTCTAAGCTAAAACACGAACATCAACAAAAACGTATGTGAACCCAGGTACTCATGATGTCTAAGCTAAAACACGAACATCAACAAAAACTGAGGTGAACCCAGG
>MJUT01051402.1:71029-83860 GCA_002080005.1 Gigantidas platifrons
GGGTTCACCTCAGTTTTTGTTGATGTTCGTATTTTAACTTAGACATCACGAGTACCTGGATTCACCTAGGTGTTTGTTGATGTTCGTGTTTTACCTTAGACATCACGAGTACCTGGGTTCACCTCAGTTTTTGTTGATGTTCGTGTTTTAGCTTAGACATTACGAGTACCTGGGTTCACCTCAGTTTTTGCTAATGTTCGTGTTTTAGCTTAGACATCATGAGTACCTGGGTTCACCTCAGTTTTTGTTGATGTTCGTGTTTTAGCTAAGACATCAGGAGTACCTGGGTTCACCTCAGTTTTTGCTAATGTTGGTGTTTTAGCTTAGACATCAGGAGTACCTGGGTTCACCTCAGTTTTTGTTGATGTTCGTGTTTTAGCTTAGACATCACGAGTACCCGGGGTCACCTCAGTTTTTATTCGTGATGTTCGTGTTTTAGTTTTCTGTGTTGTATTGTGGTTTTTGTTTCGTTTGACTTTCGTTCTGTGTATTATTCCCAATGTTTGTGGTGTCTTTTCATTGTCCATTATTGATTGCCCCTTCGGTTCTTCGGGGTTTTCAAAGAAGCTTGTGTGGTAGTGAATATGAGGGAGTGTAGCAAAATAACACCAACTTGAAGTGCTGAGGTAAAGGGAGGAGTCTATTTTTAAACGTGTGGCATAGTTTATAGCGGAGTGTAGTTATACGTAAACAGTTATTTTCTTTGTGCCATAAAGTAATAAAAACAATATCTGAAATGTTTATTTATTAAAAAAAAACTTCACAATATTCATGCTTATTTATCAGCATTGAAGAAAGTAAAAATAAATAGTATGAAACTAAAATACATTATGATGACAATAATATATAATTAATTTATAAACAAAAACAACACAAAACAATAATTTCTTTGATTTTGATATATGAATATGATTTGATGATAATTAAATAGTACTTTACAGTGTAAGCATTAAGTATAAATAATATACACATAATCTATTGTAATTTATCTACTAAAGTAATAATTTTTTGATTAGAATAACGACAAATCCAAATATCTTTTGAACTATAGATTTTTGAACAGCAAAATAAACGAGTGTTTTATTTTGAATTAGGAGTGCTAACTAAAAATGTTATTGTAATGCTTGTTATTTTTTTGGCTGAGGCTGCACTCCGATGAAATATTGTATTTTGGTCCTATTTTGTTGTCATTTTTCGGGTGGGCGTAGATGTAATTTATAGAAGAGCCATCGTACGTCAGGTATCTTACCTGTAGACTCTCAGCCACATGTACCTTAGACGAAACTGACAAGCATTTCTCTCATAAATTATTGTTATATTTTGCGTTTTTTGTAAAATGGGTAAAAAGTCTGACTTATCTCCGGAATGCCAAAAGTTTGTAAAAAAGCTGTTTGCCTTTTTTAGTAAGGAAAAGGCAACGAAGAAGCTCATTGTCTCATTTGATAGGGTATATCAAAGGACATCTAAAGCTTTGGGTGTGTCTTACACTTCAGTGCACCGTATTATGAATGGTAAGAGGCCTTGTAAGTCAAATAGACCCAAAGAAAGAGCTAACATTTTGGACGACTGTGATCTTTGTGTCATTAAAAGAACAGTACACGGTTTATATTCACGGAAAATTGCTCCGACCGTCTCAGTAATACATAAGGAAATAAAAGATTCTATTAAAATATCAAAGTCTAACTCTAACTCTCATTGATCTTGGATATACCTATAAAAAATATGTGATAATCGAAGAGTTCTGTACGATCAAGTGTCTATTATCAATGATAGGTATAATTATCTGAGAAAGATCAAATCTTTTAGGTAAGCAGGATATGGTATCGTGTACCTGGATGACACATGGTGTAACCAAAATCACTGCACAGATTATATGTGGCTTCCGAATGATGGGTCTGATGCCCCAAAAATACCCTCTGGCAAAGGCAACGGCTGCGATTTAGTGTTTCTGGCCAAATCAAAGGGTGGTGACTATCACCAGGAGATGAATAGTGTTGTCTTTCTGTAGTGGTTTGAAAATCAATTGATGCCTGCTCTGAAAAATCCTAGCTTGGTTGTGTTAGATAATGCAAGTTATCACAATGTTAAAACAGAAGATGAGGTGTGCCCAAATTTTAGTAAGAAAAAGGTGTTCTCCAAAACTATCTTACATAACACAACATTCCTTTTTCTGCTACTGATACCAAAAAAGTATTATATGAAACAATAAACCAAAAAAAGACCCCAGTAGTTTATAAAACAGATACAATTGCTAATTTACACGGGCATGAAGTAATAAGAAACCCCGTTCGACACTGATAGAATTAATATGGCCGCAAGTCAAGGTTTCGTGGCTAAAAATAATACCACCTTCCGATTAAAAGATGCTAAAGAACTCACGTATGCTGCTTTCGGAAAAATTACAAAAGATGTGTGGACAAAAGCAGAAGAACATGTGGTCACAATTGAAAAAGAATACTGCAAAGAAAACTGTATAGATAGAAGTGTCATAGAACCTATTATCATTGATTCTTGTGATGATGACTTGGATGACGACGCGGTTTAAAATATAATCATATTAAGAATAATAGACAGAGAAAAAAAATGTAAAAATCGAATAAATGTCACGTTTAAGTCAATGCCGAAAATATTTGGAACATGTGTCTGCCAATCATTAAAGTTTAAGAACAGTTGTAACTGTTGAAACTATCTGGGGTCAGATGAATTTATTAACTTATATATTGATTATAACACATAAATAATACACAAAACAACTTGACGCAAAACAAAAAAGATAAACAAGGACAGTTTATAATCCAACCGAAAACCAAACACAAAACAGGCTTTATATTCATGAAAAGTCAAAACAAACAAAGACAAAGATCGAAACTTCGGATTCCTGTTTTGGATAAGCACTTCGAAGTGGAATAGATTAAATATATATTTCCAAACTTTTAGTTCACTTTTGAGTTGAAAGATATAACTTGGTTTAGTAGATTAGTTACGTGAAACAATTGCAAGTATCAATAATTCATCAATATTTATTGCAGTTTTTAGGTATTTTTTAAGTTGTAAGTTTGGTAAAAAAAATAGCTCAATAACTGACAATGCTCAATGTCATGGTCTACCCACCCTCCCCCAAAATCAACCCTCTAATTGGTCTCTGCGGTTCTATAATATAAAAATGTATTAATTTTACGAGCATTTTACTTAATTAGGAAGTTGCACAATCTCAAAATTCATTTTTCGTTCCGTTTTCTTACATGTATATACATTCAAAATGTCATACAGAATCGAACAAAATGACAATGATATATTCTTCATATATATGAAGACTTCATTTTTGTTCACTGTTAAAGACAAAAGTGCTATATATTTAGTGAAAAAATAAAAATAACGAAATACTTCCCAGTCCAAGTAATTTTTACAGGTAAAAATCAATCAACTCAATAGTGCGTGTAGGAGATGGTGACGGGCTCTACGGAGACCAATGGAATATTTCGAGTGACCGTCGAGTGTCTATTGTCCCCAGGGATTTAAACCCACGGCCGCAGGCTGTTCTCTTTTATAGACTTATTCCCTCCGTATTTATCCAAACTTTGTCAAAATATACATCCAAAAATTCCTTTAAAATGTGATTTTTCTATATGACCAAATCCGTTCACTTTCTGGTCTGCAAACTTCCAAATTAAATTAGCACCCTTGATTCTCTACACAACTCTCGTTTACACTTCTACTTTTAAAATCTACAGTTTAAAAGATATTTGAAATTTTGGTTATTCTAATCAAAAAATGATTACTGGACGCTTCAAATGAATTTATTACGAAACAATTTTCACTTGATCACACATGGAACACGTACGACGAAAATCCATATCACATTGGTATTGGAATTACTGTTCATATATAAGTGTAACTGAGAAATAAGTCTTGGTGTATTCCGCACGGGATAAAGTTACCAGTAAAATTAGTCCAGACGGAATAAAGTTACCAGTAAAATATGTCCGTTGACCATATTTGCAAGGAAGAAATATCCCAGAAAGTATTTCAATGGAAGACATTATCATAAGGACATATTATAGAAGGAGGGGCCTTCGTGGTCGATATTGTATAGTTGGATTTACAACTAACTGTGCAATCAGTGCCCAACACCACAAACGTTGTGAGTTTGAATCCCGTTCAGGCGAGATGTCCTAGATACAACATTATATGATAAAGTGTGTCAATGACTTGCGACAGGTCGGTGGTTTTCTGTGGGTACTCAGTTTCATTCTCCAATAAAAGTGATCGCCACGATATGACTGAAATATTTGTGAAAGAGGCGTTAAGCACAATATCCCCTAATAATAGAAGGAAAGTTAGTAACATTAGTTTCATCTTTCTCTAAAAATGTTAATCCATATGATTTATTTATCGATTATAGTTTGAATTTTAGCTGCAATTTGTGAATTGAATTTCAACCCCTTTCTTTCCGACGTTACCCTTAAGTTACAACACAACATGTCATCATTGTTTTACAAAAATACAAATCACATAGGTCACATAGGTCACATAGGTCAACACGTCTTTGATAATTATTTAGCACACATGTTCTTCTTGTACAATTGTACGCATTCAGTTCGGAATGTATTATCAAGAAGGCAAAACACGACAGGATTTACAGCGTTGTTTATGAAACAGGCTCTCAAAAATATTGTTGTGACTTGAGGAATACTGCTTTTGAATAATACAGGATTTGCTATCTTGAACAGAATTGTAGATGCAAACATGATATTTCCTAAATACGAAACAGCGGTTGCTACAATTAAACTTATCGTGAGTTGTCGCCCGTTTTCATATTTGCTGCGTTTGTGGGTTTTCATAGGGGTTGGAACGTTTTCCCCTAAAGATGAACTTGCTGATGGCACGTTGTTTAGTTGACTAGAACAAACCTGTTGCGTTTCTTTTGATGTGAGTTCTGCCGATATATCCATTGTATGATTGCTCGATTTCGCCTTAACCTTTCTTTCTTTCTTCATTTGGACACAAATAACGGAGAGTATTTTCCCGTATACTACTGTGCAGATGACACAGCATGTAGTGCTCAATAGAAGTACTATTCCAGTGTATACACCGATTGTACTCTTATGATAATATTCGGGCAAAACAGTACAATCGGTACCATTAAGACTAGAAATACCTGTTTCGTTTATGGTAAGGCCATAAAATACTAAAATTGGAATTGAAAAAGCAATAGAAATTCCTACAATAACTAACGAAACTTTTCGAAATTGTCGAGTTTGAAGTACCTTGTGTTTGAAGATGACTTTGTATCGTTCGATAGCAATGGCGGTCAGTAGACCTCCAGATGAAAACGACACCGCATGATTCAAAAACCTAAAGAATTTACAGGCACCGACAGAACTAAACGTGTAACTGAACCGGATGTCAAAAATTTCAAATGGTATACATGCCACACAGGCTATAAGATCGGTAGCGGATAACGAAAGTATGAATATTCGTACTGTCAATTTTGCCATTACTGGAGACATCGAATATACCAGTAAAGTGTGGACATTTCCGACGATCCCGATGAATGACAGGACTGTTAAAACTATAACAGCTGGAATGTCCTTGTTCAAAAACTGTTCATAATCAATTTCGTACAAACTTTGAATATTTGTATTGTTGTCTGTAATATTTGAACTGTTACTGGTCAACATCCTGAAAAATTACATACTCAACTATTACAATAAAAACATAGATATCAAATTTAGTGCACACGACGCGTTCCTGGAATAACATTCATCAGGTAACCTAAAAATCGAAAGATTGCAATGTGTGGTAATGAGAAATTGAGGCAAAACCAATTGTTTACTCTGGTGCTGGTAAATCTTTAGTTTAGTATGGAGTGTTTTGTTGACAATTATTTGTCTTCCGTCTACTTTCCTTTGGTAATTATGTTGTGTGTTCGTCGATTACCAGCTTCTGACTATCCCTTTGATATCTTCAAACTTATTGATAACTCATATTAAATCAAAAGAAACCACACCTTATGTCAAATGGAATCATTCATAATCGTCTTGTTTTTTCTCTCAAATATATGGGCTTTTCTTTCGTCAAATTCCACACTGTTTCTAACAGTAAACAATAGAGATTCATACATTTTGTCTCTTTTCATAAATTAAATCAGTACTTATCACTACTAAAGTTGTGAGTTCGAATCCAGCGAATGGGGAAGTACAGAATGTATGCTCGATACAATATTATGTGATAATATTTGTCAGTGACCTGCGACGGGTCTGTGGCTTTCTCCGGTTTTATCCATCAATAAGACTGATCTCCACGAAATAACTGACATATTGTTGAAAGTGGCGTTAAACACCATAACCCCCATTAATTAAATACCACTGAGAATTACACCAACAAATAAAACAAATGCCCTTTTTCTCTTTGAAACAAAGTCCTTTTTCATATTCACATGACCTCTTTCAGTTGTAGGAATTGAATGATTAATAAACTTGTATATTTTACATAAAAGGAGCGTACGCATCATTCACAATCACACTATACACTCATTGTCGTCCCGTCATTTTGTTCGTCCTCTTGTATGCAATCATGAATAAACTTCGAACTACAAAACTCTCCCAGACCACTATACACTCAGTCTGTAGAGTTTTATCTTGAAAAATTAGTAGCATTTTCACAAAATATATTGATTAAGAGCCACTAGTGGCATATATGTATATGGCGTTGTTTTATGCACAACTTCATCGGTGGCTTAATTTTTAGATGTGCTCGACTCGAACGAACGCTCTAGATTGCGGATGGGAAAGCCCGGTAGGTTAAAACAAACGCTTATAAATGTGGTATTTGCTTATTGTCTACCAAGCACGCTCCGCTAAGGACAAGAACAAGTACTGGTTAGACCGGAATAAGCAGAGTGTGTTCGAGTGGAGCAACATGTCTGTCCTTAGACTGTTGCTAAATGAGCTAGCAGTATAAAACAAACTCAGCAACGAAGGGTGTTGGTCTAGTACAAAGAGGAAATCATCATCATCTGATCGAAATGTTATTTGTTCCTGACATGATACAGCCGAGAAAAAATGTTCATGTAACAACAATCACTCACTCTTAATCAATCAAACATTGTACCGATACAAACTTTACCTACCTTATAATACATGTAAAGTAACCAGTATATAGTTACTTTATTACAAATGTAGCTCAGTATTACACTCTGTGTTGCACCGTGTCCACTTAAGAGCCCCGTTCTGAAATTCGGCCTCCTCTGGTTTGAGTCAATATAAATATTAGTGTACTGTTTCGTTCTGTTACAAATGTAGCTTAGTGTTATACTCTGTGTTGCAGCGTGTCCACTTCAATAAATATAAATATTATTGTACCGTTTCCTTCCTTGTCACATCTTTCCCTTTCGTGGTAGCACTTTTTCTGGGGATTTGATGACTTCTATTTTAGAACAAGATAACAGCCAAACACAATCTATTAAAATGTTATCACACAGTGTATCTTTGTCCTGTTTCCTTTGAGTTCTTTGTTTTCAATCATAATCTCTAAAATCAAAAATAGAATTTAGGCGCAGCTTTGGTGGCAAATGAATCTGAAATAATATGTAAAATCAGAATACAGACAAAATAAAGAATTAAAACAATTTCAGGTAATATAATTATATATTTGTTAAAAATCCAGAAGTGTTTTACCTTTTTAGGAAAATTGTTGTTCAACATTGTTTTCATATTGTTTACCGTCAAGCGGGTAGTATTTCTGCTATATTCAAGACGAGAACATATTTCACGATATGTAAACGCTATACAGGAAGCAGGCATGGATGGAACGGAACACACAGCAATGGGTGGACGAAACATTTAGTCACGCGTAGCGGCTACAATTCGCCTACTCTTTTTCGAGATTTACATATGTCTTTAATGCACAGAGAGCGTGACACTCACGTTACGCACTATTCGTTCACTGTCATGATTTCCGTAGTATAACCTGACAATAGAAAGGACTTCCATATCCCCTATTAGTCTAGTCAATTTACGAAAAACCGGAACAAATTGCAAAAGAAAGAGTAAATAGCCTATTATCTTTATTTACACATGCTTAAAGAAATATAAAAAGTCGCCATGAAAAAACCCAGATTGTTATTGAAAATTATTGAAAATGTTAAGTATATATCAACATAATGAAAAATAAATACATTACAGTCGAAATATGATATAATAAATGAACCAGAAATGTATGACCTTTCCCATTTTATCGGACGGAAAGCATATGATTTTTTCCGGATTGACTTATTTTGATAAAACGCTCATTATACATGATTCTTTCACAAAATAAACATTCAATTGCTCTAAAACTTTAAATAAATGCATGCATATTCTATATTTTCAATAAATTTAAACAAAATACATATAAAGCAATCACAAATATCGTTTAATAAAAAGTGACATCGTGCAATTTTGTCTGAAAATTACGGCATCCCGTCATGGACATAAATAATATTGCGATATGTTTAAAAGTTATGTGCATAAATGTATGTCCAATACATCAAATCTTTTCTTTTTTACCTGAAATATTGCTATACAAAGAAAGTTATATTTTTATTCAGATAATGTAAAATAATTTGTGTCCCGCGTGATTTTTAGGAAGAAAATTTAATAACTGTTCGTGCATCATTGGAGCGTTGTCCTTACATTTACTATCGTTTCTGTTTCCACCAGAGCCTACTATTTATTTTCTATGATGTTCAAATTAATGCAATCATTTATATAACCAATTAATAAATTTTGTCAGGCGTCGTGATTGACAATAACAAAATAATTTTATTCTTATTCTTGTTCCACCATGTTCTGCGAATCATACATTTTTTTCAATAAAAACAAAAATAACAACCAGGCGCGTAACTACCCGTACACAAAAATGCAGTTGCGTACACATTGAAAACTTTGACAAAAATAAAAACATGGTAAATCTAGGACATAATTTAGAATAAAACTAAATTAATAAACCAAATAAAAAATTTCAAACAAATACAAACATCCCACAAAATATTGCTCAATTTACTCTAGCTGTAATTGGAGACGAAATTTTTGATGCATATGCAAATGATGCTCATATTACCATAGAAGAATTTCGATTAGAAATACGGAGGTGGTTAGCAAAATGGACTGGAGATATCGATGACATTCCTAAAAACTTGCAGGAAACATTGAATGTTGCAAACAAGGATCTGTTTCCAGGAATCTTCAATATACTTAACGTATTTGCATGTATGCCAGTCTCGACGTTAACGGTGGAACGGTCTTTCAGTACCATGAGAAGAGTGAAGACCTACTTGACAAATACAATGACAACCAATCGTTTGTCTGGGCTTGGTCTATTGAACTACCGTGAAAAACAAATCTCAGCAGACATGGTATTGGACATCTTTAGTAGAAGAAAGGAAAGGAAATGGTCCTTGATTTTTCAGGATTAACTTTGACAATTGAGTTGAAATAAAGACTAACAATTTACTTCCGAAATAAAAACATTGAGAAATGTGCTTCAATTTATTTATGTATTTTCTCAAAAATGATGTGTAAAAACTATCCTTGCACCATATGTTAATTGTATTTGATTCCAAAATCAAGCTTAACCCACTACACATTTGACAAGATACAATTTCTAAGTCAACTACATATTTGTATTGCTCTACTTAATATTTTATTTCTCAAAATTTATGTTCAAAAGTTGACTTAGCGATATAATTATATTCTTCCATTTAATAGATAAAAACATTATGAAGACCTGGATTTTCTTTTATTTTTAAACTAGTGTTGTTGGTAATGTAGATATATTGGAGTCATTAGTTTTTATCGTCACTTTCTATTAGTCATTTTGTCGGTCATGTCGTTGTTACCAGATTTATTGGTTGGAGGAAAGCCCGAAGAGTTATAATGACCGGCGCCGTGATCGGTGAGACCGCAACCATTTGTATGCTTCTGGTTACATTAACACTTGGGACTCAATCACACGTTAGTTGTTCAAAGTTTGTTGTAAAATGTAAATGATTTTAACAACTTGTTCGGAAGCCCTTTTAGTTATTTAGTTTAATATTGTAAGGAAAGGAAAATGAATATTTGGTATGACATTGTACAACATCTGTAATATATTTATACTAAGTCATAATATTTTGGACAAAGATTGGATTTCGCCTTTCCGTTCACATCCTTACTATCTTATGGGCACGGGTGGCTCAATGAGTTAGGTATTTACCTAACAACTCATAGAAGCCTATCACCAATACGGCGTGGTTTCGTACCCAGCTTTGTAAATTACTAAAAGGGTGCACTAGACTCGCAGCCGCAAGTAATAAAGTTTGTCAGTTGCTTGCCTATGGTCGGTGGTTCTCTTCGGGTACTCCGCCTTCTTCCACCACTAAAACTGGTCGCCATGATATAGCAGAAGCATTACTGAAAGTGGCATTAAGCACAATAAATCATCCATCAATCTACCATACTATCTTACTAATTTCTCAAATTAAGTAAAAACTGAACAAAATATAAAAATTAACCTTTTCTATATGAAACAGAACCACCCTCTTTTCCTCTTTTATGACTTGTCTGTGGATTGTTAGCAGTAGTAACACAACGGGTGCTACTATTGGAGCAGCAGCTGCCTTCCTTTTTGAAGCACACGAGTTCAGCTCTGGTGTTTTGTGGGCATCGTGTTGCTTAATCTACAGTTTACTGTGTAGTGTTATATAATGATCGTCGTGTCACTTTTCGTTTCGCCTCATTCGATTTACTGCTTCTGTTAACCCCAGTTATACCTTCAAACTTTTCGTGACACAATTAACGTGAGATAATCTGATTTCCTCGAAGAATGCAAAATAGGAAAAAAAACAGCATCTAAACATAGAAACATAACTAAGCGTGTTGGTCTAGTACAAAGCGGGCCTCATCATTATCTCATTGGAAATTAGCTTGTTCTCGCCATGATATGGCTGAAAATTGCTGAATTTGTGTTAAACAACAAACACGCACTCATTAGGCCTCATTCGATTGACTGCTTCTGTTTACCCCATTAATATTGATACCTACAAACTTTTCGTGACACAATTAACGTGAGATAATCTGATTTCCCCGAAGAATGAAAAATAAACATGCTACAAGAAAAAACAACAGCATTTAAACATAAAACAATAACATTATATATAAAACATAATAAGTAGGAAATAAAAGACATCAAATGTTGATATCCGATGGAGAAATACATGTATCTGTCTGTTATGTTTAACTTCCGGTTGCAATGGTTTGTATTTTCCTATATTTAGTGTGTATTCCTTAATTCCATAACATACAATTACATATTTTCAGAAGTTTCTTTGATAATGAATGTCATTTTGTTTCAGGATAGAATAAGGTTTTAACATAATTTTTTTATGTCACCTGTGCAGCTTCTTTGACAATATGGCCCGGGTGGCTCAATGAGTTAGGTAGTTGGATTACCTAGCAACTACATACAAACCTATCACCAATACGACGTGAGTTCGCGCTCGACTTTGTAAATTAAAAAGGGTGCACTCGACTCACAACCGCAAGTGATAAAGCTTACCAGTTGCTTTCCCATGGTGGGTGGCTCTCTCTGGATACCTCCACCACAAATACTGGTCGGCATGATATAGTTGAAAGTGGCGTTAAACACCAAAAATAAAATCAATCAATAAATCTTTGACAATATCTGCCAGCTTGATTTAAAAGGGTATACTCTACGACAATCAGTTCGTCTTCAGGGGAAAACGTTCCAACCCCTGTAAAAACCCACAAGTGCAGCAAATATGAAAAAGGGTGAAAACTCACGACCAATTTAATTGTCCCATGGTGGGTGGTTCTCTCCGGATACCCGGCTTCCTCCATCACAAAAACTGGTCGCCATGATATAGCTGAAAGTGGCGTTAAACACCAAAAATAAAATAAATCAATAAATCTTTGACAATATCTACCACCTTGATTCAAAAGACTACAGTATATTAAATTCTACGACAATCTGTCTCCACTTTTCCAATAGTCAACTTCTCTTTTATCAATAGTAATATTCAATCGTTTTTATTAGTGTTGGGGTTTTAGTATTCTCTGTTGTGTTGTGTATTCTTGTTTCGCTTAGCTTTGTATTGTATCTTGCAGTCCCGAAGTAAAGGGAGGAGTCTATTTTTCGACGTGTTGCAGAGTTTAAAGCGGAGTGTAGCAAAATAACACCAACTTGAAGTCCGGAACTAATTGATAGGGATCTATTTTTCAACGTGTGGCAGATGCTTTTACGCAGTGTAGCAAAATAACACCAACATGAAGTCACGAAGTAAAGGGGGAGTCTATTTTTCAACGTATATCATAGTTTATAATGGAGTGTAGTTACACGGAAACAGTTATTTTCTTTGTGCCGGTGTCGTATAGTAAACCTTCCGCATAGCAAACCTTCCCCCGGAATGTTTACTATATAGTAAACATTCCCCTCGGAACATTTGCTATATAGTAAACCTTCCCCCCGGATGCTTTACTATATAGTAAATATTCCCCGGGGAAAAAATTAGTATATAGCAAACATCCCCCCATCCATAGGCAATCATCCCCCTGGATATTTTGCTATATAGTAAATGTTCCTCCTTAATCCGGATAATTACTATTGATTCGGAATTTAGCACCTTAATCGTGTTAATTTTAATTGTTATATACCATTAATTATATCCGGTTATGATTAAAAGGTAAAAAAAAAAATGTACGGAGCCATTTTGCAGTATTTGAGTAGGTAGGAAGGTTTTCTATGCGGAATAAATACTATATAGTAAATCTTCCGGGGGGGGGGGGGGGGGGG
>MJUT01051402.1:83865-100310 GCA_002080005.1 Gigantidas platifrons
GTTTACAGTATGACACCGGAAAGTGAAAAAACCAATATCTGAAATGTTTATTTATTAAAAAAAAATACTTAAGATAATTCATGCTTATTTAACAGCATTGAAGTAAGTAAATATAAATAGTATGACACTAAAATACATTATCATGACAGTAATATATAAACAAAAACAATACAAAACAATATTTTCTTTGAATTTGGTATATGCATCGTGTCACGCGTCACATTTGAGGACATGGCTTTGTGAAGGTGGGGGACACGGATCTGAAGCGGCGGTTTCAGGTAAGCTGGTGTGAAATCATAAATCATAGCATTATTAGAATTATTTAAAATATATGACTTATTTAGCGGAACACCAGGTTCATTTCGGGAGATGTTGATCCCATTTTACCCACGTTATTCGTCCGGTATATAGGTGAACACTTCTGCAATGTATGACGAGGGTGGTCAAAATTGAAAATTATCACAAGTCTCCGTCAGATTTTAGCTAAACAATTAAGGCTCGATGCACATACTTCCAGTGTCATATGTTATCTAAAAAGTCGTCCGCGTTAAATGCAATCATTATTTCAAACCATCAACACAATATAAGAAGCATACGCTTGAAATGTCTCTCGCGTTAAATTGTGGCGTTTGGGGGTAAACTATTTGTGACGCCAGGGGATATGGCTCACATTTTAAAAACAAGGATAACTAGAACTGTGAGTGACCTCACTGAGTTATACCCCCGCTTGCAGCTTAGTAGAAGTTGCGCTTACAAGGTACATGCCCCCTTTTCGTGAAAGTATACGTTGAATTATCTCCCCTTTTAAATTTTGGACAGCAACCATATTCCTTCATGCACATCTGCAGATAGTGTACTACAAGTGTGTAAAGTTTCATAAAAATCCAATAAGCCGTTCAGGAGGAGTTGCGCTTACAAGGTACATGGACTGACGCACAGTATAAGTTGAATTTTCTCCCCTTTTAAATTTTGTACAGCAACCATATTCCTGCATGCACATCTGCAGGTAGTGTACTACAAGTGTGTAAAGTTTCATAAAAATCCAATAAGCTGTTGAGGAGGAGTTGCGCTGACAAGGTACATGGACGGACGGACAGGGTGATTCCTATATACCCCCAAACTTTGTTTGCGGGGGTATAATTAAGCTTCGATGAATAAAAATAAAATAAAATAAAATATTGTTAAACTACATATGGTGTCCTTACTACCTACCAAGTTTCATGAAATTCTGTTCGGTAGTTTGAAAGGAGTTGCGCTGACAAGCTTCTTCAGAAGTATATTTCGGGAAATTTTTAAGTTCAAAGTGGCATAACTCCCACAAAATTTAGGGGATCAAAATTTCCTGGTAATATGCACAACTACATATGGTGTCCTAACTACCTACCAAGTTTCATGAAATTCTGTTTAGTAGTTTCAGAGGAGTTGCGCTGACAAGCTGCTTCAGTAGTAAATTTTGGGAAATTTCTAAGTTGAAAGGGGTATAACTCCCACAAAATTCAGACGATCAAAATGTCCTAGTAATATGCACAATTACATATGGTGTCCTTACTACCTACCAAGTTTCATGAAATTCTGTTCTGTAGTTTCAGATGAGCTGCGCTGACAAGCTGCTTCAGTAGTAAATTTTCGGGAAATATCTAAGTTCAAAAGGGCATAACTCCCACAAAATTCAGGAGACCAAAATTTCCTGGTAAAATGCACAACTATATATGGTGTCCTTACTACCTATCAAGTTTTCTGGTAATATGCACAACTATATATGGTGTCCTTACTACCTACCAAGTTTCATGAAATTCTGTTCAGTAGTTTCAGAGGAGTTGCGCTGACAAGCTGCTTCAAAAGTATATTTCGGGAAATTTAAGTTCAAAGGGGCATAACTCCCACAAAAATTAGGGGATCAAACTTTCCTGGTCATATGCACAACTACATATGGGGTCCTTACTACCTACCAAGTTTCATGAAATTCTGTTCAGTAGTTTCAGAGGAGTTGCGCTGACAAGCTGCTTCAGTAGTAAATTTCAGGAAATTTCTAATTTCAAAGGGACATAACTCCCACAAAATTCAGGCTATCAAAATTTCCTGGTAATATGCACAACTACATATGGTGTTCTTACTATCTACCAAGTTTCATGAAATTCTGTTCAGTAGTTTCAGAGGAGTTGCGCTGACAAGCTGCTTCAGTAGTAAATTTGGGAAATTTCAAAGGGGCATAACTCCTATACAATTTAGGGGATCAAAATTTCCTTTATACCACAAATTTCACACATCATGATCTTAACTTCCACAAAGTTTGTTGGAAATAGGACGAAAGATGTGGAAGTTGGACCAGACAGGCGGACTGACAGGCCGATTCCTATATACCCCCCAAACTATGTTTGCGGGGGGTATTATTATGTATAATCCTTTTTATCAACAACAAAACAGCCCACATTTGTAATGAATAATCACTTCAGAGTACATACTTCATTGAGGGATTGTGTACTGTAATCGTAATTTTACACTTCAAAAGTAAACAGTATTTTATTTAGACTGAAATCTGTTATTCTATATGTAGTAGGACAGTTATTACAATTTTCCTGAGGTACTTTGAACAGACAAGTGTTTTAATATCCGAGGTCGACGGCCAATGGCAATTGAATACTTTGTTGTTCCAGTAACCATGAACACCATTTTGATCAATGAAACATTCATATGGTGACTTGACATTATGTCGATAATGTTTACTGTACGGCTTAATTAATATCGCCTGACTTGTGCTAGTCTGTAGACCCGTTACTGACAATGAACAACAATCCATGTATACATCAAATAGCTATACCACCAGTGCCTCATTTTGATTGGTCTCGTTAGCACGCTCATACTAAAAAGCGACCGAGACACTTGTTGTTGTAGATACAGAATTAATTTATTTTCATTTATCTTGTTTAAGAATGAATGAATGCTCTTTTAACTCAGAAAAAGAATCGATTGATAGAATGACCAATCAATATTAGGCATATCCCATACAAAACTTTAAAAGAACCCTTTGATTTTTGACAACACACCTGATAACCACAACTTAGAAAAAGTAACTGAAAATCCGTATTTGGGCATCACTATCAGCGATAACTTGAAATGGAATACTCATATCAACAAAATATCCAACAAAGCATCATCAATTTTAGGTTTCATTCGACGAAATCTTCGACACTACACCAGCAACCTAAAACAAACAGCTTACAAAGCACTTGTCCTGTCAGTAATGGACTACCCTTGTGTTGTATGGGACCCTTACCTCAGGAAAGACATTGGCAAACTAGAAAATATCAAAGGACGAGTGGCCCGTTTCCTAAAAAATTATTACCGCAGGGATAGCAGCGTAACAGCCATACTTCAGGCCCTTAAGTGGCAGCCTCTAGCAGACAGACGTAAGGACCAACGATTGATCCTGCTTTACAAGATCATCAATGATCTGGTGGCAATCCCCGCCGATCAACACATTCAGCCAAACCCGAGACCCTCGAGAAATAGACACACAAAGACATTATTAATTCACACATGTAACACTGACATTTACAAACACTCATTTATACCACGTTCTGCTATTGATTGGAATTCCTTACCTGAAGCTACAGTTACCAGCAAAACAGTGGACAGATTTAAAGCAGCTCTCCCGAAGCGCGACTAAGAACTTACATGCGCACATACCCCTGAAGGACTTTTACTCAGAATTGAGTTAATCTTCAGTTACCATACAGATACAGATAATATATTAATTTAACAACTATTTAAATGATAGCACACTTTAATATTATTACGTTTACACTGAACTATGTAATAAATTTTGAATTTCAAGATAGTTTCAATTGCTTTGAATTGAAGGTAATTTATATACATTTTCTTAATTCAGTTTGTCTAAATTATGTTCAGCTTGTATATTGTGCTCTGTGCAAAACAGTTTGGATCAGATCTGCATATTTCTTTTGTGTCAAACTCGAATAGTAATTAGTCTGTTGGTCTGGTGTTTTATCAGATTTCATTTGTTCTTCAATCCAATATATTTATGCATGACATCCCATTTTAAATTTTCAGTCAAAATCTAAAGGATCACGATTGTTTGGCGCTTGGTTTTTATAATGTATATATATGTTAGCGGCAATAAGTGAAATCAGGCATTAAGCTTAGATCCTAGGCAATAAGCTATTGCATGGGCATTGAGCTTAATGCCTAAATTGTGTTAGGCATTAAGCTTAAATCCTAGGATTTAAGCTTAATGCCTGAAATATATGTCCAGACATTCGGCTTAATGCCTAAAACATAAAAAAAAAACATAAATATAATACATTTATTAATATTATAAGTCAGTAAAACATTGTCAATTTTATATTAAAAACAAGATATTTAAATGTCAAATACCTGAAGTAAAAATCATTTCTAAAACTACATTATTCACTTAAAATGCTAAATAGAATAAAATAGTAAAAAATAAAGTTTTATGGAAATATTTAAAATCATATATTAAAAATCATTTGTTATCACATGATCTATAGCTATGGCACTGACTATTGCACAGTATTCCATTTTTCTTACACTTGCATCTGTAAATGCACGACCATTATCGCTTTGTAATATATGAGGTGTGCCGAAAAGTGTATAAACCTCTATCAAATTGAAAGCAACTTATGAGGCATGCTTCAAAGTAAGTGCACGAATGTTACACAATGTTGCAAGGTGATCCTGGTAAGCCATTCAAAATTTGTAGCTGCCATCAGAGTTTGACTGGAAATCCATTAAGACAACCTGTCCCCTACTATTGAATTCTTTTGATAAGATAGGTTTAACGACCACACCTTTAGCTATGTGCTTTTGTTTTCATATTACAATTTAATTTATCACTTTCCCAAAAGTGTGGCAGCTATAAAACCTCTACAAGATTTTTTTTATTGATTTTACTATATGTTCTATTGTTAGTTGGTCTGCCAGGTCATCAGAGTAGACTCCCTAAGGATGATTCAGGCCAACGTTGGTTCAAATTGGCCCAGTTGTTTCAGAGGAGAAGAAATATTTATCAAGGTTAACGATTTTCACGTGACGATTTTTGGTCAAATTTTCTATTTTTAGTAACGGCATGTTTGACAGCGGTTGCGTTGATCAACCATAATTCATTGATGAAATTTAAGAAAATCAGAAACCAAGTAAAAAGCTTAGTAAAAAATGCAAACAGAATATGGAAAAAGATATAGCAAAATATGCGAAGACCAACCCTACGAAATGCTGGCAATATGCCAGCTCCAAAAGAAAAACCAAAAGTGGAATCGCAGAACTAAAATATAAAAACGACAAGGGGAAGATAGACACAGCGAAATGCGACAAGGATAAAGACAACGTTTTAGCCAACTTCTTCAGTAGTGTCTTCACCAATGAACCAGAAGGAGACTTGCCAAAATTTAAAGATGCAAATCTAGAGTTTATGTTTGAGGAAGGAGTCTTTGAGGAAAAAGAAGTCACAAAATTACTGAATGAATTAAATCCAAATAAATCACAAGGGCCAGACTGCCTTCACCTGAAGGCATTAAAAGAACTCCAATTTGTCTTAACAAAACCACTCACAACGATATTTAATGCCTCGAAGGAGGAAGCAAAATTACCTGAAATATGGAAGATTGGCAATGTAGTGGCTCTGTTTAAGAAGGGAGACAAGTCCAATCCTGGCAACTACAGGCCAGTAAGTCTTACCAGCATTGCATGTAAAATGTTGGAAAAACTGGTAAGAAACCAAATAGTAGAACATATAAAAAGAAATAAACTATTTAGCAAGAAACAATTTGGTTTTATATCTGGAAGATCCACGACCCTACAATTTCTGTTGATTCTAGACCATTGGACCGAAATACTAGATAACGGCAGCAGTATTGATTCTGTGTATATGGACTTCATGAAAGCGTTCGATAAAGACCCCACAGAAGACTCATAAAAAATAAACATTATGGCATTGGAGAAAAAACACTCAACTGGGTTCAGGACTTTTTATCAAACAGAACACAGAAAGTTTCAGTGAATGGAATGGACTCTACTACCCACAATGTAACCAGTGGAATTCCACAAGGCAGTGTATTAGGACCGATACTGTTTGTAATCTACATAAACGACATGCCAGATTGTGTAGCAGCAACGGCCTATCTCTTTGCAGACGATACCAAGCTATATAAAGAAATCAAATCGCCAGAAGATAGCAATAGTCTGCAAAGGGGCCTGGATAGTTTACAGGAGTAGTCCAATACCTGGCTACTAAACTTTCACCCAAATGAATGCAAGATACGACAGTACTGGCAAGGAAGTATACCTAGAAAAATCAGAGGGAGAAAAAGATATTGGAGTATTTGTGGACGATCACCTGACATTCTCAAGACATATTCAGCAGCAGACGAACAAGGCGAACAGTATCATGGGCTTAATAAGAAGAACCTATTCATATCTGGATGAGCAGAGTTTCAGATACCTTTTCCAGGCATTAGTAAGACCACACCTGGAATATGCAGAAGCAGTATGGTCACCATCAAATGTAGGGGACACAGATGTACTGGAAAATGTCCAAAGAAGAGCAACGAAACAAATTCCATAACTTAAAAACCTAGAATACTCAGATAGACTTAAAAAGCTGATAATGCCAACTCTAACGTACAGACGCCTTAGAGGGGACATGATCGAAACCTTCAAAATCATCAATGGCATATACGATAGAGATGTCACAGAAACTTTTCTTGACCTGGATCAAAATACAAGAACAAGGGGGAACGACAAAAAACTGAAAAAAAATACAGTAAACTCAACATCAGGAAATTCTCTATCACAAACAGAATAGTCGACATTTGGAACAATCTACCAAACGAAGTTATCAAAGTAAAAACAGTGAAAAGTTTTGAGATGAACTTAGATAAGTACTGGGAAACACAAGGGTTCAAATACGGTCACACAGCCAACATCAACCTAATTAGTAAGCCCGGAAGTGACGTGAAGTCGCGGTCTAGCAAAATAAAAGAAGAGGTGGATATAGTGGTGTCAAGCCAGCTTCCACAATCGAATCTAACCTAACAATAACTGTTAAAGAGATTCCCTAAGGATGATTCAGGCCAACGTTGATTTAAATTGTTCCAGTATTTTTTAGAGAAGAATATCTTTTTATAAAAGTTTAAGGACGACAGACGGGCGACGTGCTCCAAGTGAAGGCAAAAGCTCACCTGACTCTGTGGGTCAGGTGAACTACACACGTACATTCTTCTACACATCCATATGATGAATAAGGTCAAAATAAGATTAAATATAATGGGGACAAATGGTCAATTATTTCCCCTAGATGATAACACAGATGGTGCTGCTGTAGATCAGGTTCAACAACAGCATCTCTTTATCTCTAAGTTACACAGATTAACCTTGGGTTAATATTTGTTTACAAGTAATTATCAGTATTGGACACCAAACAAAAGCAGTATTGTTTGCTATGATCTTCCTAGAAAATGAGCATACACCAATGATAAGTTTTGGTGAGTGTAAATTAAAATTAAACTGTAAAATGTAATAATTTAATAGCATTTTTAATTTAGGATTATACATTTCATATTTATATATATTTTTTTATTAATTTTATTTATATAAAAAAATATAATAAAAAGAAATATTTTAAATGAAAATATAAAGACAACTTCACATAAAAAATATTTTATCCATTGCAAAATATCATTTCTTTAATATTGGTTCATAATTAATATCTATGCACTTTAATTTATAGTGTTTATATTTATTATTCAAAATTACATGCTGAGATGGCAATCTTTACAGTGTTTACTTAGCATGTTTATTTGTAAGATTGATGCATGCCATCACAGATTAGGGATTAAGTTTATCATCAGAAAATATTAATGAATAGAAATACATTTTGTACTTTTTTCCAATTTAACTTTTTTGTATTTTATTTATTGCTGGTACCAATGTTTAAAGGAAACAACTGAAAAGGGTGTAAGGGGGTGTTTCAAATGTGGTCTGTTGTTTAAGAAAATGCCCATCTAGTGCATCTGAAGGAGGTGACAGACTTCGAAACAAATTACAAATGAAACAAAATTTGAGTTCTTAGCAAAAGAAGAAGAGGAATGCGAACTTCTGTGTATATCTGATGTAAGGGAAAATGGATGTGCTTAGAGTGAAAATTATTCTGACTTAAATGCAAAAAAATGAAAAATGTATTGGCTTCCCTATGTGGTAGAGCTGAGCATATAACTTGAACTATGTATACAGCAGAGTGTGGACCAGCTAAATTTTGAAAATCAATATCATGGATAAATGTTGTGTCTAGACAATGTAAGGAGGTAGTTTTGTGGCCACACAGTGATTTAGTTTGTTATAGTCCATCTGACTGAAATACAATTTCACCAACCCGACTTATTGTAGATGACACATAAATACCATTCCAAAAACCAAAACATCTGATCAGGTTACACAATGATCTACTTATTCTACATATACAACCGGAACACAGTAAGAGTATTGCTTAGATGTTCAACTGCAGGACTTGTGTCATATCTGTCTCCTGCATATGGAGGATCAGATATGACACAAGTCCAAAAGTTAAACATTCCAAAACTGAATTTATTGTTATGAACATGTATATATACCGACCTATATATATATATATATGATAGCTATGCATGTATATTTACTCTGTTTATTAGTGTACTCAGACATCTATAATAATATACTTTCAATTATGAAATAGTTTAGTTTAAATGGTGGAATAATGCATTTTTTGAAATTGCACAACTACAATGTACAAAACTGATGTCACTGACAAGCGTTGCTTCTGTTCTGTTTGAAGCAAGGGTGAGAATTTTAAATGATTTTGCTAAGCCTATCACCTGTTCAATATCAACAAGTTTATTGGATAGTTTTCTGTCTCTTTGCACTGTTTTTCCAGACATCATATTTCTTTTCTTTAAAATTTTTTCCAACATATATAAATTTATTTAGGTCGGTATATATACATGTTCATAATAATAAAGTCAGTTTTGGAATATAACTTTATTTAAAGTTTTATATCACCAAGAACAATTTGTAATATCGATAATAACTAAACTTATTTAAAACTCTTTTTAAAATTGATTTATCAAAAAATGCAGTTAAATTTATGTCCTAATAATTTCAGAAATAAACTCTTCTTTTTATCAACTGTTATTATTTTGTTAACCTAAAATGTGTACAGATACAGGTGCATTCACTCCTTAATTTTAATTCCCTTTTTTTTCAGTTCAGGTATATGTAATACACAACTTTCATAATTTGACATTTTTTTTGCATCATTATTATTACAAAATAGAAAATGGAATTCGTCTTTGTCGAGTTTGACGTCTGTTGTTTTGTACGATAGCTATGGTGGTCAGCAATACTCCCGATGACAACGTCACTACATGATTCAAAAACCTAAAGAATTGACAGGACCGACAGAACTAAACGTGTAATCGAACCGGATGTCAAAAATTTCAAATGGTATCAATACCACACAGGGTATCAGATCTGTAGCAGATAACCACAGTATGCCTATTCGTACTGTCAATTTTGCCATCACTGGAGACATCGAATATACCAGTAACATATGAACATTTCCCACGATTCCGACGAATGACAGGAGTGTTAAAAATATAACAGATGGAATGTCAATGTTCAAAAATTTTTCATACTCAATTTCGTACAAATTTTGAATATTTGTATTGTTGTCTGTATTATTTGAACTGTTACTAGTCAACATCCTGAAAAATTACATACATAAATATTACAATGTTTGGCAATGAGAAATGTGGGGTAAAACCAATTGTTTACTCTGGTGCTGCTCAATCTTTAGTTTAGTGTGGAGTGTTTTACTGACAATTATTTGTCTTTCGTCTACTTTCCTTTTGGCAATCATGTTGTGTATTCGTCGATTAACAACCTTTGATATCTTCAAGCTTATTGATAACTCCATATAAAATCAAAAGTAACCTCATCTTGTGTCAAATTGAAATATTCATAACCGTCTATCATACTTTAATTTGTCAAATATACAGTGGGGTTTCTTTTGTAAAATTTGCACATTGTTACTATTGGTAAACAATACAGATTCATACATTTGATCTTTTCTCATCAATTAAACGGGCCGTCTTGGTCGTACGGTATTTGGATTTAAACTACCTGTTCAATCAGTGCTTTCACCACTGGAGTTTTTAGTTCGAACCCCTTTCATGGAGAGGTATACTCGATACAACACTGTTTGTCAGTGACCTGCGACAGGTCGGTGGTTTTCTCCTGTTTCCTCCATCAATAAAACTGACCTCCACGAAATAACTGAAATATTGCTGAAAGTGGCGTTAACACCATAACCCCCATCAACTAAATACCACTGACAATTACACCAACAAATAAAACAAATTTGCTTCTTTTCCCCTTGAAACAAAGGTCTTTTTCATATCCAGGTGACCTCTTTCAGTTGTAGGAATTGAATGATTAATAAACTGTTTTAACGCCACTTTCAACAATATTTCAGCAATATCATGGCGACCAGTTTTAGTGGTGCAGGAATCCGGAGTACCATGGATAAGCAATTGGTAAACTTTATCACATGCGGCTGCGAGTCGAGTGCACCTTTTTAATAACATACAAAGCCGAGTGCGAACCCACGCCGTATTGGTGATAGGCTTGTATGCGTTGTTAGATCCAACGACATAATTCATTGAGCCACCCGGTCCCCCAGTAGGCATAGGTGGAAACAGAAACGATAGCAAAAGTAAGAAGGATAACATTCTAATGATGCACCAATTATTAAATTTTCTTCCAGAAAATCATGCGGGACACAAATTATTCTGCATTATCTAAATAAAAATATAACATTTTCTGCATAGCAATATTTAAGGTAAAACAAAATCATGAGATTTAATAGAATATTTGATGTATTGGACATACATGTATGCACATAAATTTTAAGCATATCGGAACGCTATATCTGTCCATGACGGGCTTCCGTAATTTTCAGACAAACTCATTGAACGTGATGTCACTTTTAAAACGATATTTGCGATGGCTTTATCTGTATTTTTCTTATTTATTGAAAATGTGGACTATGGTTGCATATATTTAAAGTTTTAGAGCAACTGAATGTTTATTTTTGGAAATAATCATGTTTAATGAGCGTTTTATTATAATATGTCGGTCCGGAAAAAAAAATCGTCTGCTTTCCGTCCGGCAAAATGGGAAAGGTCGTACATTTCTGGTACATTTAATATATCATATTTCGACTGTAATGTATTTATTTTTCACTATATTGATATATACTTAACATTTTCAATAATTTTCAATAACAATCTGGGATTTTTTCATGGCGACTTTTTTATATTTCTTTAAGCATGTGTAAATAAAGATAATAGGCTATTTACTCTTTCTTTTGCAATTTGTTCCGGGTTTTTCGTAAATTGACTGGACTAATAGGGGATATGGAATTCCTTTCGATTGTCAGGATATAATACGGAAATCATGACAGTGAACGAATAGTGGGTAACGTGAGTGTCACGCTCTCTGTGCATTAAAGACATATGTAAATCTCGAAAAAGAGTAGGCGAATTGTAACCGCTACGCGTGACTAAATTTTTCGTTCACCCATTGCCGTGTGTTCCGTTCCATCCATGCCTACTTTCTGCATAGCGTTTAAATATCGTAAAATCTGTTTTCGTCCTGAATATAGCAGAAATACTACTCGCTTATGCAAACAATGTTGAACAACAATTTTCCTAAAGAAAAAAACACTTCTGGATTCTTAACAAATATATAGTTATATTACCTGAAATTGTTTTAATTCTTTATTTTATCCTTATTCGGATTTTACATATTATTTCAGATTCATGTGCCACCAAAGCTGCACCTAAATTCTATTTTTGATTTTAGAGATTATGATTGAAAACAAAGAACTCAAAGGAAACAGGACAAAGATACACTGTGTGATAACATTTTAATAGATTGTGTTTGGCTGTTATCTTGTTCTAAAATAGAAGCCATCAAATTCCCCAGAAAAAGTGCTACCACGAAAGGGAAAGATGTGACAAGGAAGGAAACGGTACAACAATATTTATATTTATTGAAAACACAGGAGGCCGAATTTCAGAGAGGGGCTTTAAGGTAGACACGCTGCAACACAGAGTGTAATACTGAGCTACATTTGTAACACAGTAACTATATACTGGTTACTTTACATGTATTACAAGGTAGGTAAAGTTTATATCGGTACAATGTTTGATTGATTGAGAGTGAGTGATTGTTGTTTACCGCTACATGAAAAAATTTTCTCAGCTCTATCATGTCAGGAACAAATTACATTCCGATGAGATTATGATGATTTTCGCTTTGTACTAGACCAACTAGCGCTCGGGAATAAATAATCGAGTATAAATACCCAACCCATGGTTAAATGAGCACAAATCTACGGCTGTCATGCATTATTTCTTAATTAACTTGTTCTTATCATGATATAGCTGAAAATTGCTGCATTGGCGTTAAACAACAATCACTCACTCATATGACCTCATTCGATTTACTGTTTCTGCTTACCCCAATTTATACCTACAATCTTTTCTTCACACAATTAACGTGAGATAATCTGATTTCCTCGAAGAATGAAAAATAAACATGCTACAGGAAGAAACAACAACATCTAAACATAGAACAATAACAATAAAGTTATATAAATAAATAAACTTAATAAAGCGGAAATAAAACACATCAAATGTTGATAGTTTTATCCGATGGAGAAATTCCTGTCTGTTATGCTTAACTTCCGGTTAGAATGGTTTGTTTTTTCCTGTATTTAGTGTGTATTCCTTAATTCTATAAGATACAATTACATATTTTGAGAAGTTTCTTTGGTAATGAATTTCATTTTGTTTCAGAACAGAATAGTGTTTTGACAGAATATTTTTTTTATCTCATCTGTGTAGCTTCTTTGACAATATCTGCCACATTGATTCAAAAGAGTATAGTTTATTAAACTCTACGACAATCTCTCTCCTCTTTTCTAATAGTCAACTTCCCTTTTATCAGTAGTAATATGTAAGCAGCACCAGTGTACGGAGTCCATATTACACAACTCGTACGTTATTTTATTGCTTGTATCCAGAACAGTGATTTCTGGACAGAACTCAACTACTGACGCAAAAAATACTCAAACAAGACTACGGTGCTCCCATGTTGAAGTCATCGGTACAAAAATTCAAGGGTCGTCAGCTACGAAATATCCATTTACAAACTGACAATGGATATTTTCCCTTTTACGTCGATTGTTTATTTCCTCTATCACCGACAAGAATAGTATTGCCCTTGATCATATAAGTAACACGGCGGGTGTCTTATAAGAAACAGGAAACTGCTTAACCTTTCCCGAGCACCTGGGTTCACCCTCGTTTTTATTGCTGTTTATCTTTGTTTTGTATCTTGCAGTCTCGAAGTAAAGGGGAGTCCTATTTTTTCGACGTGTGTTAGTGGTTGAAACGGAGTGTAGCAAAATAACACCAACTTGAATTTACGAAGTAAAGGTGGAGTCTATTTTTCGACGTGTGGCAGAGGTTAAAGGAAAAGGCCATGGTTTTAACAAGTTAGCGTGAAAATTTAAATGACAGTAAATAAGAGACAATTAGTTAATGAATGTTAAAAATAGTATACTGTAAGGTAGAATTTGATGATTGAAGTTGCCTGTAGCACCAAATAATGGGGCCCGCCGTTTTTCAAAACTCTTCAATGTGGAGGAGGAAAAAGTCATAATCCATTCTAATAGGGAATATGGAAGTCCTTTCGATTGTCAGGATATAATACGGAAATCATGACAGTGAACGAATAGTGCGTAACGTGAGTGTCACGCTCTCTGTGCATTAAAGACATATGTAAATCTCGAAAAAGAGTAGGCGAATTGTAACCGCTACGCGTGACTAAATTTTTCGTTCACCCAGTGCCGTGTGTTCCGTTCCATCCATGCCTACTTTCTGTATAGCGTTTAAATATCGTAAAATCTGTTCTCGTCCTGAATATAGCAGAAATACTACTTGCTTATGCAAACAATGTTGAACAACAATTTTCCTAAAGAAAAAAAAACACTTCTGGATTCTTAACAAATATATAGTTATATTACCTGAAATTGTTTTAATTCTTTATTTTATCTTTATTCTGATTTTACATATTATTTCAGATTCATGTGCCACCAAAGCTGCACCTAAATTCTATTTTTGATTTTAGAGATTATGATTGAAAACAAAGAACTCAAAGGAAACAGGACAAAGATACACTGTGTGATAACATTTTAATAGATTGTGTTTGGCTGTTATCTTGTTCTAAAATAGAAGCCATCAAATTCCCCAGAAAAAGTGCTTCCACGAAAGGGAAAGATGTGACAAGGAAGGAAACGGTACAACACTATTTATATTTATTGAAAACACAGGAGGCCGAATTTCAGAGAGGGGCTTTAAGGTAGACACGCTGCAACACAGGGTGTAATACTGAGCTACATTTGTAACACAGTAACTATATACTGGTTACTTTACATGTATTACAAGGTAGGTAAAGTTTATATCGGTACAATGTTTGATTGATTGAGAGTGAGTGATTGGTGTTTACCGCTACATGAAAATGTTTTCTCAGCTCTATCATGTCAGGAACAAATTACATTCCGATGAGATTATGATGATTTTCGCTTTGTACTAGACCAACTAGCGCTCGGGAATAAATAATCGAGTATAAATACCCAACCCATGGTTAAAT
This sequence comes from Gigantidas platifrons, assembly GCA_002080005.1. Lineage (NCBI taxonomy): Eukaryota > Metazoa > Mollusca > Bivalvia > Mytilida > Modiolidae > Gigantidas > Gigantidas platifrons. Next base: position 98,656 of record MJUT01051402.1, read on the forward strand.
GAGCACAAATCTACGGCTGCCATGAATTATTTCTTAATTAACTTGTTCTTATCATGATATAGCTGAAAATTGCTGCATTGGCGTTAAACAACAATCACTCACTCATATGACCTCATTCGATTTACTGTTTCTGCTTACCCCAATTTATACCTACAATCTTTTCTTCACACAATTAACGTGAGATAATCTGATTTCCTCGAAGAATGAAAAACAAACATGCTACAGGAAAAAACAACAGCATCTAAACATAGAACAATAACAATAAAGTTATATATATAAATAAACATAATAAAGCGGAAATAAAAAACATCAAATGTTGATAGTTTTATCCGATGGAGAAATTCCTGTCTGTAATGTTTAACTTCCGGTTAGAATGGTTTGTTTTTTCCTGTATTTAGTGTGTATACCTTAATTCTATAAGATACAATTACATATTTTGAGAAGTTTCTTTGATAATGAATTTCATTTTCTTTCAGAACAGAATAGTGTTTTGACAGAATATTTTTTTTATCTCATCTGTGTAGCTTCTTTGACAATATCTGCCACATTGATTCAAAAGAGTATAGTTTATTAAACTCTACGACAATCTCTCTCCTCTTTTCTAATAGTCAACTTCCCTTTTATCAGTAGTAATATGTAAGCAGCACCAGTGTACGGAGTCCATATTACACAACTCGTACGTTATTTTATTGCTTGTATACAGAACAGTGATTTCTGGAAAGAACTCAGCTACTGACGCAAAAATTACTCAAACAAGACTACGGTGCTCCCAGGTTGAAGTCATAGGTACAACAATTCAAGGGTCGACTGCTACGAACTATCCAATTCTCAACTGGCAAAGGATCTTTTTCCTGTTACGTAGATTGGTTATTTCCTCTATCACCGACAAGAATAGTATTGCCCTTGGCAATATAAGTAACACGGCGGGTGTCTTATAAGAAACAGGAAACTGCTTAACCTTTCCCGAGCACCTGGGTTCACCCTCGTTTTTATTGCTGTTTATCTTTGTTTTGTATCTTGCAGTCTCGAAGTAAAGGGGAGTCCTATTTTTTCGACGTGTGTTAGTGGTTGAAACGGAGTGTAGCAAAATAACACCAACTTGAATTTACGAAGTAAAGGTGGAGTCTATTTTTCGACGTGTGGCAGAGTTTAAAGGAAAAGGCCATGGTTTTAGCAAGTTAGCGTGAAAATTTAAATGACAGTAAATAAAAGACATTTGTGTTAATGAATGTTAAAAATAGTATACTGTAAGGTAGAATTTGATGATTGAAGTTGCCTGTAGCACCAAATAATGGGGACCGCCGTTTTTCAAAACTCTTCAATGTGGAGGGGGCAAAAGTCATAATCCATTCTAATAGGGGATATGGAAGTCCTTTCGATTGTCAGGCTATAATACGGAAATCATGACAGTGAACGAATAGTGCGTAACGTGAGTGTCACGCTCTCTGTGCATTAAAGACATATGTAAATCTCGAAAAAGAGTAGGCGAATTGTAACCGCTACGCGTGACTAAATTTTTCGTTCACCCATTGCCGTGTGTTCCGTTCCATCCATGCCTACTTTCTGTATAGCGTTTAAATATCGTAAAATCTGTTCTCGTCCTGAATATAGCAGAAATACTACTCGCTTATGCAAACAATGTTGAACAACAATTT
>MJUT01051402.1:103798-127330 GCA_002080005.1 Gigantidas platifrons
TTTTTTTTTATCTCATCTGTGTAGCTTCTTTGACAATATCTGCCACATTGATTCAAAAGAGTATAGTTTATTAAACTCTACGACAATCTCTCTCCTCTTTTCTAATAGTCAACTTCCCTTTTATCAGTAGTAATATGTAAGCAGCACCAGTGTACTGAGTCCATATTACACAACTCGTACGTTATTTTATTGCTTGTATCCAGAACAGTGATTTCTGGACAGAACTCAGCTACTGACGCAAAAATTACTCAAACAAGACTACGGTGCTCCCATGTTGAAGTCATAGGTACAACAATTCAAGGGTCGACTGCTACGAACTATCAAATTCTCAACTGGCAATGGATCTTTTCCCTTTTACATAGATTGTTTTCTTTCCTCTATCATCGACAAGAATAGTATTATCCTTGACCATATAAGTAACACGACGGGTGTTTTATAAGAAACAGGAAACTGCTTAACCTTTCCCGAGTACCTGGGTTCACCCTCGTTTTTATTGCTGTTTATCTTTGTTTTGTATCTTGCAGTCTCGAAGTAAAGGGGAGTCTTTTTTTTTCGACATGTGTTAGTGGTTGAAACAGAGTGTAGCAAAATAACACCAACTTGAAGTCACGAAGTAAAGGTGGAGTCTATTTTTCGACGTGTGGCAGGGTTTAAAGCGGAATGTAGCAAAATAACACCTACTTGAAATCACGAAATAAAATAGAGGAAACTATATTTCTATGTGTGGTAGTGGTTATGACGGTGTGCAGCAAATTAACACCAACTTGAAATCACGAAATAAAGGGAGAACCATATTTTTCGATATGTGGCAACCAACTATGTACTGCGTGCAGGATTGTTGAAAAACAATATCTGAAATGTTTATTTATTTAACAAAATCTTCACATGATTCATGTTTACTTAACAGTATGGAAGTAAATAAATATAAATAGCATGAAAGTAAAATATATTATAAAGACAATTATAAATAATTAATATACAGCCAAAAACAATACAAAATTATATTTTCTTTGATTTTAATATATGAATGTGATTTTATGATATTCAAAGTTTTTAAAAATTGTACATCGGAAGCATGGAGTATTAGTAATAAAAAATCATAAACTATAGTAATTTATCTACGAGTATAAGTTGGGCGCTTCAAACGGATTTATAATGGCACAATTTTCATAATTGCTCTCGATTACACATGGAACACGTACGACGACAGTCACACATTGGTATTGAAATTACTGTTCATATATATGTGTAACATATAAATAAGTTCTGATCTAAAATTAGACCGGACGGAGTAAAGTTACCAGTAAAATAGGTTCATTGACCTTATTTGGCAGGAAGAAATATCCCTGAGATTATTTCAATAGAAGAAATTATCATAAGGACATATTATAGAAGGAGGGGCCTTCGTGGTCGTGATCGATAGTTGGATTTACAACTAGCTATGTAATCAGTGCTTAACGCCACTAACGTTGTGAGTTCGAATCCCGTTCAGGCGAGGTGTCCTCGATAAAATATTATATGATAAAGTGTGTTAGTGACTTGCGACAGGTCGGTGGTTTTCTCTGGAAACTCGGTTTACTTCACCAATAAACCTGACCGCCACGATATAACGTTAAACACCATAACACTAACCCTAACACTGTCAATATATATTTCAGTATGGTATTGTTGAACAAGCATGCTTTTTATTATATGGCCTTGGTGCAATTGTATGACAACTACCTATGCAATCATTACCTATCACCACTAATGATATGAGTTCGAATACCGTCCAGGCAATGAACTTCAACCTTCTCTTTTCCACTTTATCCTTACACTACTACATGTAATCATTGTTTATAAAAATAAAGTTCACATAGGTCAACATGTCCGAGATAAATATTTAGCACAAATTGTTTTCTTGTACAATTTTAGGCATTCTGTTCGGAATTTATTATCAAGAAGGCAAAACACGACAGGATTTACAGCGTTGTTTATGAAGTACGCTCTCAACAATATCGCTGTGACTGGACTACTACTTTTGTATAATGTAGGCTTTGCTATCTCGACCAGAATTGTAGATGCATACGAAATATATCCTAAATACGAAACAGCGGTTGCTACAAATAAACTTGTCGTGAGTTGTCGACCTTTTTCATATGTGCTGCGCTTATGGGTTTTTACAGGGGTTGGAACATTTTTCCTTAAAGATAAACTTATTGATGGCACGTCGCTTAGTTGACTAGTAGAATCCTGTTGTTGTTTTGATGTAAGTTCTGACGATGTATCCATTTTATAAATGTTGGATTTCGCAATATCCTTTCTTTCTTTTTTCATTCGGACACAAATAAAGAAGAGCATTTTCCCATATGCTAATGCGCACATACCACAACCTACAGTGCTCAATATAATTACTGGAATTAATATTGTTAGAGTATATATACTGGTTATACTCATATGCTGATATTTGGAGAAAACATTACATTCGCCATACAAGAAAAAAAATGGAATTGATAAAGCAATTGAAAATGCTACAACTACTAACGAAGCAATTTGGAAACAAACAAATGGATTTCGACTTTGTCGATTTTGAAGTCTGTATTTGATTCTGAATGGTTCTAAAGCCATGACGGTCAATAGTCCTCCTGATGATAGCATCACAGCATGATTCAAAAACCTAAAGAATTTACAGAAAACACCAGAACTAAACGGGTAACTGAACAGGATGTCAAAAATTTCAACTGGTATACATGCCACACAGGCTATAAGATCGGTAGCAGATAACCACAGTATGAATCTTCGTATTAGCAATTCTGCCATCACTGGAGACATAGAATATACCAGTAAAGTGTGGACATTTCCCACGATTCCGACGAACGACAGGAGTGTTAAAAATATAACAGCTGGAATGTCATTGTTCAAAAATAGATCATACTCAATTTCGTACAAACTTTGAATATTTGTATTGTTGTCTGTATTATTTGAACTGTTACTGGTCAACATACTGAAAAATTACATACATAAATATTACAATGTTTGGCAATGAGAAATGTGGGGTAAAACCAATTGTTTACTCTGGTGCTGCTCAATCTTTAGTTGTTGTTTGTGTATTGCTTTACTGACAATTATTTGTCTTTCGTCTACTTTCCTTTTGGGAATTATGTTGGGAATTCGTCGATTAACAGCCTTTGATATCTTCAACCTTATTGATAACTCCATATAAAATCAAAAGAAACCTCATCTTGTGTCAAATTGAAATATTCATAACCGTCTTGTATACTTTAATTTGTCAAATATACAGTGGGTTTTCTTTTGTAAAATTTGCACATTGTTTCTATTGGTAAACAATACAGATTCATACATTTGATCTTTTCTCATCAATTAAAGGAGCCGCCGTGGTCGTGGTCGTACGGTATTTGGATTTACAACTACCTGTTCAATCAGTGCTTTCACCACTGGAGTTATGAGTTCGAACCCCTTTCATGGAGAGGTATACTCGATACAACATTATCTGATAATGTTTGTCAGTGACCTGCGACAGGTCGATGGTTTTCTCCTGTTTCCTCCATCAATAAAACTGACCTCCACGAAATAACTCAAATATTGTTGAAAGTGGCGTTTACACCATAACCCCCATCAATTAAATACCACTGAAAATTATACCAACTTTGCTTTTTTTCTCCTTGAAACAAATGTCTTTTTCATATCCAGATGACCTCTTTCAGTTGTAAGAATTGAATGATTAACAAACTGTTGTATATTTTATATAAAAGGAACGTATCATTTAAAATCACACCATACACTCATTGATGTCCCGTCATACAGAAGAGCTTTCCATTTTGTTCGTCCTCTTGTACGAAATAATAAATCTCGAACCACAAAACTCTCCCCAATTCACTCAGTCTGTTGAGTTTTTTCTTGGAAGTTAGTAGCATATTTTGCAAAATATATTGATTAAGAGCCACTAGTCACATATATGTATATGGCGTTGTTGTATACATAACCTCGTCGTCGTGGCTTAATTGTTAGGCGTGCTCGGCTGGAACGAACTCTCTAGAGTGCGGATTGGAAAGTTCGGTAGGGTAAAACAAAGCTAATAAATTTGGTATTTGCTTATTCTCTGCCAAGCACGCTGTGCTAAGGAGTAAGAACAAGGACTGGTTATATCGGAATAAGCAGTGCGTGTTCGAGTGGAGAACATTTCTGTCCTTAGACTGTTGCTAAAGGAGCTAGTATTATAAAACAAACTTAGCAACTAAGGGTGTTGGTCTAGTACAAAGCGGACATCATCATCATCTAATCGGAATGTTATTTGTTCCTGACATGAGAGAGCTGAGAAAAATGTTCATGTAGCGTTAAACAACAATCACTCACTCTCTATCAATCAAACATTGTACCGATACAAACTTTACCTACCTTTTAATAGTGTAAAGTAACCAGTATATAGTTACTTTATTACAAATGTAGCTCAGTATTACACTCTGTGTTGCAGCGTGTTCACTTAAAAGCCCCGCTCTGAAATTCGGCCTCCTGTGTTTTCAATGAATATAAATATTATTGTACCGTTTCCTTCCTTGTCACATCACTTTGTCTGGGGAATTTGATGGCTTATATTCTAGAACAAGTTAACAGCCAAACACAATGTTTTATTAGTTTTAATTGAACTTATGTTTTATTTGTAAAATATGTATTGGAGATAACGAGAATTGAAACATGTCGGTAAACAAGTGCATCGTTTGATAAGAAGATATTTAGTGGAATTGCCTATCCTTCCGGAGCACCCGAGTTTACGCCTGGATTTTAGTGAGGCTCGTGTTACTCGATCATTAGTTTTATGTGTATGTTTTGTAGATCGTTGTCTTTTTGGTTTTTTTTCTTTTGGCCGTTGTGTTGTCTGTTCTTCGAGGTGCGGATTCTGATTACCCCTTTTGGTATCTCGAAACTCCTCTTAGATAGCAGTGGAAATTACGAAAATGAAATTCCTATGAAACGCAGATACAATTCTAAGGATAATTGACATGGCTTTTATTCAGTTCTTCACCTCAGTCTCAGCGAAGTTCATGAAGGCGAATAGATGGGAAAAAGGGAGGGGGTGTTGATAACACAGGGAGGATGTGGTTTACTTCTGGCCACAACCCTAACACCATTGGCGTGTGTTTACATCCAGATAAACACCTCAAGTGTTCAGGTTTCCGGAAACCTACACATGACTGATGAGCGCACTGGTAAATTCGATATAAATAGCGGGGTCCACTCCTCAAATAAGCATGCTAGAAAATATGCTGAATTCAAATAAACGACGAAAATAAAGCACCATCGCAACTGTTAACTAAATACCAACAACCCTTTAAGGCTTGCTTTACTTTAAATTGTTGCTACCAATATTTCTAATTAAAGGTAGCCATTAATATTGTTTACGCTAATATTGCGCCATACTTGTGATATAACGTAATTCATAGCATTTACAAAAAGATAAAGTAACTTCATTTTTGGAAAGTCTCCCACATCACTTGGTTTTGTTCAATTACAAACGTCTTGGTTATGATAGGGACGTCGTGGCCGCGATGGTATTGTAAGTGTCTGTACATCTTCGTATATCGTAAAATGTTTCTATGAAGCTTACTCCGACCTGTAAGTAGATCGTCACTGGTAACCCATGGCTGGTACTCTTCCGATGAGTGGAGAATATCGGATCGTGATCAGCCGTGGATTACAGTGGATGTGAACTTTAATGTGCTACCTGATAGCTCACAGAATGTCAATTACCGCGATATGGTCGGACATTTTAGCAATGTGATGATTTATATAGAAATGCCTCATCCTATATCACTGGCTCCAACGATATAACATACTTATTGTTGAAAGTGGCGTTAAATACATATATCTTTTCTTAAGAAGAATTAGAGGATTGGGATCCAATTAACCGGATTTACCTTACAACATTGTTGTGTCTGTACCAAACCAGAACCTGGATTTTTATTGTGAGATAGGTTGTCTTTTTTATGTTCAATAATATGAGATCAGGAGAGTTGGTTGTTCGTTTGAGATCAGGAGAGTTGGTTGTTCGTTTGAGATCAGGAGAGGTGTTTGTTCGTTTGAGATCAGGAGAGGTGGTTGTTCGTTTGAGATCAGGAGAGGTGGTTGTTCGTTTGAGATCAGGAGAGGTGGTTGGTCGTTTGAGATCAGGAGAGGTGGTTGTTCGTTTAAGATCAGGAGAGTTGGTTGTTCGTTTGAGATCAGGTGAGTTGGTTGTTCGTTTGAGATCAGGTGAGTTGGTTGTTCGTTTGAGATCAGGAGAGACGGTTGTTTGATTGAGATAATGAGAGGTGGTTGTTCGTTTGAGATCAAGTGAGGTGGTTGTTCGTTTGAGATCAGGAGAGACGGTTGTTTGATTGAGATCAGGAGAGTTAGTTTTTCGTGTGAGGTCAGGAGAGGTGGTTGTTCGTTTTATTGATATTGGGTGACATTTGTTTAAGCGGTCAGTTTCACCTCTCTTTTCATAATAAACTGTACTTGTAAACATTATAGCGTTCTTTATAATAAAGCTGTTCGCCGGGATATAAAGGTTGACATTTTACTCACACGTGAAGGATTCGCAGGGATATAAAGGTTGACATTTTACTCACACGTGAAGGATTCGCCGGGTAATAAAGGTTGACATTTTACTCACATGTGAAGGATTCGCCGGGTAATAAAGATTAACATTTTACTCACACGTGAAGGATACTTGCATGACCTCATTATTTCACTAAGAGAGTAGGTTTGAGTCCATTAAACTGGTTTGCTTTGTTTTTCGTCGTATTTGTACCCTATGTTGACAGTTACTCTGGATTGTCTATTTTTGAATGCCACTTCGGTATTCTCTAACGTTTATTTGTCCTGGGTCTTGTGTACCCTATGTTGACAGTTACTCTGAATTGTCTAGTTTTGAACGCCACTTCGGTATTCTCTAACGTTTATTTGTCCTGTGTCTTGTGTACCCTATGTTGACAGTTACTCTGGATTGTCTATTTTTGAATGCCACTTCGGTATTCGCTAACGTTTAATTAATGCTTACACAAGGTGCTGTTTGGTTATGACCCATGGCGTGTAAATATGCATACACTTATTGTGTTACAAATAGTTCAGTATTATTGGTATTATTGAACGCCTTTTCATGTTGTATGATGTATGTATATAATTTGGTCAACATGACATATATTATACAGTACTATATAAGTGAGAAATATACGATATATGAGGTCATCTTGTCTGATAAAAAAAGTTATTTTTAGACATGCATAGCACAGTAAACAAATAATGCTTTTGTGAATTATATGCGTGTTAACATAGTTCTCCTATAGTGAGCTTTAGACCTTCAGCTTTTTTCTTATATATGTATTGACAAAGAATAATATTTAAGAGAAAACACTGTCTCTGCACAGACACTCGACATCTGGATCCCCCTTTTCCCGGTTGACCCCCCCCTTTTTTCACAAAGTTGAATTTCACTAAATTTATTTTTTTCCTTAACTACAATGTACGTATTTAAGGGAAAAAGAAAAATAATAATTTAGTGAAATTCGACTTTGTGAAAAAATGGGGGTCAACCGGGAAAAGGGGGTTCCAGACGTCGAGTGCCCGTGGTCTCTGTTCATTGTAGGGAAAATATATTAAGACCCCCACAGGAGACATTGGATAAAATGGGAAACAAAAAATACCACACTGTTGGAACAATTCCAAAATCAACATAAAACATGTAGTAGACACAGAGACAAAATGGACATCCTTAGCACACAAATACATCAGCACTGACATTACTGGCTTGATCGATACAGGCACTTCAATTAATACGTGGTGGGGTTAAACTTGTTTGATGGACATCAACCTCTACTTTTATTGAAGTGATTGTTTTAAGATATTTGTACCTGGTTTGTTTACGCCACTTCTGTTTCAAACGTTAGTACTAGTATTCAGAAGAAAATAAAATCATCGAAGTTTGCCTCGATTTAATTAATGAAGTTAATATTGCACACCCACAAACTTAATTGTAGTCTGAATGGCTCCTAAGTGTTGTGTTAGCTCTGGTTCTGTTGGATCGGATGGTAATAAGCTATTGTTGTTATTCTGAAGTGTAGATTGTGTTTGTGTACATGTATGTATGGTTGTTTGTTTGGAAAGTCTGCTGTCTTTGTAGTGTGATATAATACAGTGAATTGAATAACTACCATGGTTTTGTTGCCCGCGATCTTGTGACAATTTGATTTGCAAATACTTATGTTGCTAGTACCTATAGCCATGCATTACGATCCGTCTCCACTCATCCTCACACTTTGGCAATGTTGGAAATAACTACGTAATTCCCGTGCCCTGCCATCTGGTGGATTTTGCCAGTAACCTGTTCCCAAAAAGTACGCTGTGCTCTTTTGACAGTTCTTCAAGTCAAGCTTATACATCTGTCTTTTTAATATGTACATTTCTCTCACAAAAGACGCGTTTTTGTAGCATGCATGTTCATTGGCTGCATCTATCACTGGCTGCATCCAGTTAAAATAGTCACCGTGTTACCTCGAAAATCCGAATAAGGCTGCCCAGATGAATTGGATGGGAGACGGATCGTAACCATTGGCTTGGCTGGCGAAGATGATATCAACTTTGAGTGATAGTTTCTTATTGTCATTTCGGTGGAACCGGTGTTGCTTTGTAAGCACAGAATGTTTTATTCCAAAGTTTGATGACATATTTATTCTGGTCTCCCACAAAAAACATTAATTTCTCTTGTATGTCCATGAGTAATTGATATTAAATATGTTATCAGGGCTGATTTTTATTGTCTAAAGAGTAATTGCCTTTAGCCAACAGATTATACCTTCCTAGTTAGTAGTCAGTTAACTACGACCATTCATTGACCCCGTTATTGTACTGTCCATGCTTATTTTGTTATCTATTTTTGTGACAGTATGTGGTCTGTTTGATTGGAAGAAAATATGTGACACGCAGGTTTCTTTTATAATTTCTATTATATATGCATTGCCGTTGTAGATCCAGTTATCAAGAAGGGGGTGGGTTGGGATCCCATTAACCCGCTTAACACCATTACAATTTTGCCTGTCCCATGTCAGGACCTGCAATCAGTGAGTTCAGTTAAGATGAGAGGTGATTGTTCGTTTTGTTGATATCAATGGAATTGATGACTATCACTGTTTAAAACTTTCTTTTCGTAACAGTAACACCACTGATTTAAGAAGAGTTTAAATATACCAAAGTGGTAACCATAATCCGTATATCGAAGAAGAACAGACAACACAATGGCCAAAAGAAAAAGTACAAAAGGACAAACAATGATCTACAAAATATACATATAAAACTAAAGATCGAGTAACACAAACCACAATAAACACTAAAGCTAAAATATGAAATAAACAAATACAATGAGGAGTCGATTGTAAAAAGGTCCTAAAAAGTTTTTAGCCAGAACAAGCAGAACGTCTGGTATATCCTTCAGGGATGTACATATTTGTTCGATTAAGTTAGGGCAAGTGAAAGGGAAATTCAGACATATTTCAACCCATATTGTGAAGATTATAGTAAATCGGAAAGACTTTAAACTGCTAGTGGGGTCCTTGGTTATCTTTGAAGTTGATGGTGATTGTTTTGCTTTATGATGTGTAATGCCACTTTCAACAATATTTCTGTTATATCGTGGCGGTCAGTTTTATTGGAGAAAACCGGAGGACCCGGAGAAAACCACCGATCTGTCGCAAGTCACTGACAAACTTTATCACATAATGTTGTATCGAGTACACCTCGTCATTAACGACTTTGAAGTTAAAGCTTCATTGAACAGTATTTAGTACTATAGGTAAATTAATTGTCCTATAATATATAATGCAACTACGTATACAGAACATCATAGTGATGTCATTTAGATGCATGCTGAATTCTTGTCGAACAGAGTGTAGAAGAAAGGAATTTGTTTTCATATATTTGATATACATCATTTTCCAACATGTTTTTGTTAATTGTTACTTTTAAATCGTACAACACACATTGGTAATACGCTTACTCCCCCATTTTTCAGGAAATCATTCCAATCCAGCTTTTGTAATGACCTTTGTGGTGTAATACCTAACGTGTTTGTCCCATGTGCTGACGATCACAGCCGGGCCAAACCAAACTCTATGAAATTGGTAATTGCTGCATTTCTGCTAAAACGATTTCGCATTTTTCTGCTGGAACCAGGATTTGCTGCTTCTCTGGAAAGCACAAATTTAATAGTTTCCATTTTTTCTTTAAGCACAATTTGCTGCTTCTCTGCTAAGCACGATTTGTTCTTCTCCGTCAAGAATGCTGCTTTACTGTTCAGCACAATTTGCTTTTTTTCTTCTATACCCGATTTGCTTCTTCTCCGCCAAGTACGATTTGCTGCCTCGTCGTTCAGCACAATATCCTGTTTCTCTGCCGTTCACAATTGACTATATTTCGATGTGTTGTTTCACTGCTAAATAGTCAATGTTAAGTAGTGAGGCTAAAGTTTGGTTGTCTCAAAATGCGGAAATCCCGTTTTGGTGGGGTTACATATATACACGTAGACTGTGTTGTAAGTAGGTGGAAGTTAGCTAGACAATTATCATCCCGGGGTACTGATCTGGTACAATACAGATAGCATAATATGGGTGGAAATGCAAACTTGGCGTTAAACAACAATCACTCACTCCATCCTTTGTTCATTTGTTTATTATCCTTGCTCTATTGTTCGTTGTGCCTTGTGCAGCCCTCTTTCATCCGAATGGTCTCGTCACTCGGAAATATCATCTTGCATTTGTATTTTACCTCGAAATCTACAGTGAGGGTTGATTAAGAACGAAACTTTACGACAAAAGAGATGATTTCAATTTTCCCATTGTGAACTTTCTATTTATATGTAGCAACATTCCAGCAGTACCTGCATATGTATTATATATCTCTCAGAGGATACAATATTCCAGAGCTTGTGGTTCCTAACAGAATTTCCTTCATAGATGGTTGCTACTGAACAAAGGGTTCCCTTTGGTAAAGTTGAAGTCATCACTTCGAAAATTTTACGGTCGCCACCATGATTTGGTTGACCGTTATGGAATATCTGCGTCACAAATACCGGGTTTGTAACTAGATTAATACGACGGGTGCCACCAGTGGAGCAGGAACTGTTTATCCTTCCGGAGCACCCGAGTTCAGCTCCGGTTTTTTGTGGGGTTCGAGTTACTCAATCTTTAGTTTTATATGTATGTTATTGTCGACCGTTGTTTGTCCTTTTGTACCTTTTCTTTTGGCCATTGTGTTGTCTGTTCTTCTTTGATATACGGTTTCTGATTGGCCCTTTGGTATCTTTTGGCCATTGTGTTGTCTGTTCTTCTTTGATACACGGTTTCTGGTTGGCCCTTTGGTATCTTCAAACTCTTCTTATGGCACTTCGGTGGTTTTTTCTGGGAACTACGGTTTCCTCCATCAATAACACTAACCACCACGAAATACAAGTAACTGAAATATTGTTGAATATGGCGTTAAGCACCACAAACCAAGGACATTGAATTATTTTGTTGTGGCCACCATCAAATAAAGCTAATTTGTGCATTTAATTGACTGATTTTAATCTAATAGCGTTTTACTAAAGTACCTGTACCAAGCCAAGAATGTGAGCACCATGTAGAAAAATATATTCTGAAGTTTGTGTTTCTGGTTTATGATCTATCTCTATCTGAAGTTGGCTCTCCAGGTTTATCAACTTTCTCTAAATTAATCCTCTTTTTCTTTCTTTTTCTTATATGTGTGCCATCTTATCATATGCATAATTGTGTCTGTTATTAATCATGATATTTGTTCTTTATACCATTCAACTTGGCTTTCTTTATTTTAATGTGTGTACCATCTTGTCATATGTATAATTGTGTCTGTTATTAATCATGATATTTGTTCTTTATACCATTCAACTTGGCTTTCTTTATTTTAATGTGTGTACCATCTTATCATATGTATAATTGTGTCTGTTATTAATCATGATATTTGTTCTTTATACCATTCAACTTGGCTTTAAAAGATATAAAGGATCCGTTGTATATGTGTGTTAAGAAGAGTTTGAAGATACCAAAGGGAGGTAATCACAATCCTTAAATTGAAGGACAGACAACACAATGACCAAATAAAAAAGTACAAAAGGACAAACAACGATCTACAAAACATACACCTGAAGCTAAAGATCGAGTAACACGAACCCCACTAAAAACCGGGGGATGAACTCTGGTGCTCCGGAAGGATAAGCAGTTCCTATTCCACCCGTCGGGATAAGCTAGTTACAAATCCGGTGATAAGTCGTGAATTAGTAAAGGACCGGGAAGTGCTTACGACAAGTGGAACATATCCGTGGTCATTTGTGAGACAGATATTCCATAACGGTCAACCAAGTCATTGTGGCGACCATAAAATGTTCAACCAAGTCATTGTGGCGACCATAAAACGTTCAACCAAGTCATTGTGCCGACAATAAAACGTTCAACCAAGTCATTGTGGCGACCATAAAACGTTCAACCAAGTCATTGCGGCGACCATAAAACGTGCAACCAAGTCATTGTGGCGACCATAAACCGTGCAACCAAGTCATTGTGGCGACCATAAAACGTTCAACCAAGTCATTGTAGCGACCATAAAACGTTCAACCAAGTCATTGTGGCGACCATAAAACGTTCAACCAAGTCATGGTGGAGACGTAAAACGTTCAACCAAGTCATTGTGGCGACGAAAAACGTTCAACGAAGTCATTGTGGCGACGTATAGCGTTCAACCAAGTCATTGTGGCGACCATAAAATGTTCAACCAAGTCATTGTGGCGACCATAAAATGTTCAACCAAGTCATTGTGGCGACGTAAAACGTTCAACCAAGTCATTGTGACGACGTAAAACGTTCAATCAAGTCATGGTGGCGACGTAAAACGTTCAACCAATCATTGTGGCGACCATAAAACGTTCAACCAAGTCATTGTGACGACGTAAAACTTTCAACCAAGTCATTGTGGCGACGTAAAACGTTCAACCAAGTCATGGTGGCGACGTAAAACGTTCAACCAAGTCATTTTGACGAACATAAAGCGTTCAACCAAGTCATTGTGGTCACCATAAAACGTTCAACCAAGTCATTGTGACGACGTAAAATGTTCAACCAAGTCATTGTGGCGACGTAAAACGTTCAACCAAGTCATTGTGGCGACGGAAAACGTTCAACCAAGTCATTGTGGCGACGTAAAACGTTCAACCAAATCATTGTGGCGACGTAAAACGTTCAACCAAGTCATTGTGGCGACCATAAAACGTTCAACCAAGTCATTGTGGCGACCATAAAACGTTCAACCAAGTCATTGTGGCGACCATTAAACGTTCAACCAAGTCATGGTGGCGACGTAAAACGTTCAACCAAGTCATTGTGACGACGTAAAACGTTCAATCAAGTCATGGTGGCGACGTAAAACGTCCAACCAAGTCATTTTGACGACCATAAAGCGTTCAACCAAGTCATTGTGGCCACCATAAAACGTTCAACCAAGTCATTGTGACGACGTAAAATGTTCAACAAAGTCATTGTGGCAACGTAAAACGTTCAACCAAGTCATTGTGGCGACGTAAAACGTTCTAAGTGACGACAAACGATGTACAACTATCTTAAATATATCACTACACTAAGAGGAGAGGCTTGGGTCATAAACTAGTTTAACCCCGCCACTTTTTAATTGAAGTGCCTGTATCAAGCCAGGGGTGTGAGTGGTCGTGTATTTGTGTGCTAATGGTGCCTCTCTTTACATGATTGTTGATTGTATGTTGGAACTGTTCGGACTGTGTAGTATTTGTTTGTTTTTCACTTTATTATTCACCTATCAAAACCGTAAAATGACCATTCACTACAACCCTACAGTAAGTAAGATATACTATTTATGATTCCGTTTGTTAATGTTCCATCATGATAACAATGACTTGGTTGAACGTTTTCCGTCGCCACAATGACTTGGTTGAACGTTTTATGGGTTTACACATACATTTTTGCCTACCGCCACGATATAGCTGAACTATTGTTGAAAGTGGCATTAGACACCATAAACCATACCTTGACCAGTGTGTTTTTGCTGCTGTTCTTGAAGTATATGTTTTACTTATCTCCAAATTGTCCATGTATATCATAAACAGAGAATGTTCAGTCTGTCAGATTTCATCCTTAATTAATTAGCTATTGATAGCAGAAAGTAGATCTGACTGATTTCATTTACTGAAACAGAATCATACAATTTGTTTCATAGCACACCACACGACAAGACAGATTGTCCATACAAGGAGTCATGCATGTATGAGTTACTTATTAACACTGTACTTTTTAATATAGTGTACCGTATTGTAATGTACTTGTCAATCTCAAATCCAATCACAAAGGTAATATGCTATAGGAACAGTTTGAAGATACATATGGTGTAATTAGAAGCCGTAAATCGGGCAGGACATATAACAATGACTATCTCTTTTGTCGTAAAGTGTCGTTCTTAACCGTCCCTCACTATCCATTTCGTGTAGGTTAATAAATGAAACAGACAAAGCTGTATCCGTGGTATCCTTTATTTCAAGATCACTGAGAAAATTCGATCAACTAAAACAAATATACATTATGAGATAGTTATGTATATGGAAGCTTAATGATGGATTGTTTTTTTATTTATTGATGGAAGAAAAGCTCAATTGTTCCCATTTTGCATTCGAAATTCAATGTTACGAAAGAAACTGGTACGTTTTGTCTTGTCTTAAGTACCTTTGCACCATTGAAACAATAAAGAACTGGTTTGCTAAAATAAATATTTAAAGAGAGATAACACTAGTAAATAAAAATAAAATATCGACAGTTGAACTATTTTATATTAATACATGCACATGATCTTAACTTCTTGTCTTTAACATTACATGTTAATGTGTCATCAAATATTTCTTTATCGTCTAGAAGATTTTTTTTTATGTAGCAAATAAAGCATGTTCAACAAAATTCCATTCATATATCATCATAAAAAAAGTAAATTGAGCAAAAGACTGTGGGATTATTTTAAAGTGAATGTACAAATGAAAGAATAGGTAAAAAAAAATGTTCAGCAACAAAGAACTACTTCACACAAATAAATATTTCAGTCAATAAGAAAAAAAAATAATGGAACAAAAAAAGTTTGAAAATACCAAAAGGGTAGTCGCAAATCGACGGCAAAAAATGGTCCACAGAATACTAGAAATTGGGCAATTAATAATACCAGTGAGAAAATAGTGGGTCCGGAAGTATCAACAGTTCCTGTTCCGCTAAGGGCAACCAATTTGGTATTCATGTTTAAATGAAAAAATCCAGTGACAAGTCATATTAAAGTTTTCTACAGAAAATGAAAGGCTTTATGGAATAAAAAAAAAGACATGAAATTAAACTAAGATTAATCAGGCTCGATCTTGTTTTCAAGATGCCAAAATACTTGGAAGTTATTAGGCATTTCAATCTTTTGACATTGAGCGTACCTTATGAAGGTTATTCCAGAAACGTATCGTGTGCACTATATTAGATATCTACGTGGTTAGTGCTCAGCTCTATCCGAACTGTTCAATCAGTTGATTGATTGATGATTGATGCTTAATCCTTAGACTGCGACGCTTCGTGTATAATCGTAGCGTCATTTGTGGTGTTATTCCTTACGTTATTTTATTACGTCATTTTTACAACAGTGACGGGTTTGTAACTAGATTAACACGACGGGTGCCATAGTGAAGCAGGAACTGCTTACCTTTCCGGAGCACCTGATTTCACCCCCGGTTTTTTGTGGGGTTCGTGTTACTGGATCTTTAGTTTTATATGTATGTTTTATCGATCGTTGTTTGTCCTTTTGGCCATTGTGTTGTCTGTTTTTCTTCGATATATGGTTTCTGATTACACCTTTGGTATCTTCAAACTCTACTTCCTATTTACCGTTTCCTTTTTATTTTAAAGTGATTATTATATACAAAAATATATATGAATATATGTATCTGAATTCAAATTATGCAATCTAATTATAAGGTATTTGAGTAACTTATTCTTAGAGAAAATAAAAAATAAAAGTAAATATCTTTTTTCAAGGGACATATATGTCCCTAGCGCAGTCTACCAACAAGGGACATATATGCCCCTAGAGCAGTCAAAGAGTTAACACCAACTTTAGCAGATGTTCAATATTAATTAGGCATCAGTAGATTATTCATTCAATTAAAAATTATACATTTTCACTGATAAATGGAAATGACATCTAGTATCGTTTAACTCTAATATATATTCTTTATATTCATCAAAATGTAAAGCGTGACGTCATTATGCACATGATGTGATATTTCCCTCCTTTGTCAATTGACGATTAAAGTCCACATTTACATAACGTACATCGGAACAACATGTACCGTATTTAGCATTTCAGTCATAAATATAGTAAGCAAAGTGAGGTTTGATCATACAGTGAGACATTGCAGCAGGACATTTTGTACCTTTACTAATGATTAAATATAGTTCAGGTGTACTTATACTTTTAAGGTATAGGACGTACCACCATAGTTTGGAAGAATACTGTTGGCACTGTTTACATTTTCAGATATGTTTTTTTTAACTTGTATTACAAATATTTCTAGCCGATGTATTTTCATACTCACACGAGTCGGAGTTTCTTCTAAGTCTTGTAAAAGATAAGAAGATTCATGAAGCTAGAGCCTTTAATTTCACATACAGGCATATTAATGACGTTTAATCTATCAATAATTCTAGATTTGTAGAATTTCTTCAATTTGTATATCCTCCAGAGCTGTAAATTAAAGAAACCACATTTACAGCTTCGTCCGCATCATTTTTGGACTTGTACCTCGAATTTTACGATGTCCAGTGGTCACCTCAGTACTAACATTTATGATAAACGGGACGACTTCAATTTTAAAATCATACATTTTCCAAATATGTGCAGCAATATATCAGCTTTTCCTGTATAATGGTGTTTACATCTCGCAATTGATTCGTTATGCAAGGGTCAGTAGCAATTATTCTGATTTCTTAGTATGTCATCTTTATCTGAGAAACAAACTACTGGACCAGGGCTATGAAAAGATTCGCCTTATTCGATCTCTTAAAAAAAATTATATTTCGATACCAAGATCTTGTCGAAATATATTCTGTCTCTGCAGAGACGATGGTGAACGATGGATTTTCATAAAGTGAAAATGTATAAAGATAAGGATTGAGTATACGTGGTTTAAGAGGGAAATCAACTACAATGTCAAAGATGTTTTTGTCAGTGTGTGACGTGTATTTCAACCTCACCCAAGTTGTTTTATATATATACCGAAATGATTTTTAAACGATTTATGGAATTTCACATCATAGCATGTATTTTATGTTCTAGTTTTGGTAATTTGTTTCCTAACATTCCACAGCAAGCGATTCTAACTACAGGTGACAATTTCTAGTCAGATGAGGAAAAATGTTTTTGACATTTACTTTTGCAATTAAAATACTTCAAAGGCCTAATAGTTATTGATGGGGATGGTTCACGAGAAATATTCCACCTCCTCACTGAATTAAGTATTGGGTTGACTACTATTATACCTATTTTGTTCCAGTGTTGTTATAAATACTGGTTTATTGACAACCGGAACCTTTGAATCGTAATGACAGCGGGAGGTTTGGCGCCGAATAAAATTTGATTCAACCCACCATATCTTTGGAAATGCCTGTAGCAAGTCAGGGTCATTACGGTTTTCCCCGTTTTCCGGTTGTTGACTGATTTTGTCTGTTTATATACTTATGAGTTTTGCCTTTCCCTTTGGAAGATTGTTCGGAGTTCGGTAGTTTTGTTATTACCCATATATAGTTAATACATATATTAACATATTTATGATATACTCAGATCGACGTCCACTTCTCACAAATCGGTATCCGCTGACGTCATTATCTCAAATCACGGTTCGATTTAAGGTCATTCTGCAATCGGCCTCATTTCCAAATTCTCAGATCTATGGCCGGTTTATTGTTATTAAGTCGACAAAGATATATATGTGCTTTACACTTGCAACATATGCTTTCAATCAGTTTTTATGTAGATTTCCTTTACACTATATTCTGTATAAACATAATCACCAAACTTAAAACATCAACTGGAAATCGTGTGGTCGCACTTGCATCCTTTGATTTAAATCAAGAAGTCCCTGCATTAATTATATAACGTGCGAATAAAGGCACAAGTGTGGTTAATCATAGTTGAGCATACATACATTGCTAGTGTCATCTGATCTTGATACATATGCTAAGCATGTTTTCTGCGTAGATCTTGTTAGCAAGAAGAGTTTGAAGATACCAAAGGGGCAACCATTAACCGTACATCGAAGAAGAACAGACAACACAGCCATGGCCAAAAGAAAAAGTACAAAAGGACAAACAACGATCTACAAAACATACATATAAAACTAAAGATCGAGTAACACGAACCCCACTAAAAACTGGGGGTGAACTCAAGTGCTCCGGAGGAGTAAGCAGTACCTGCTCCACTAGTGGCACCCGTCGTTTTAATCTAGTTACAAATCCGATAATAAGTTGTGAATGAGGAAAGGACCGGGAACATATCCGTTGTCATTTTTGACACATATATTCCATAACGGTCAACCAAGTCATAGTGGCGACCGTAAAATTTTCTAAGTGATGACTTCCACTTTACCAAAAGAAACCCTTGGTTCAGTAGCTTCTTTGTTAGCAGCAACCCTCTATTAAGGAAATCCTGATAGGAACCACAAGCTCCAGCATATTGTATCATTTGAGAGATATATACTCCTCCATATGCAGGTGCTGCTCGACTGTTGCTACGTCATATAAATGGAAAGTTCGCAATGGGAAAATTGAAATCATCTCTTTTGTCGTAAAGACTCGTTCTTAACCGACCATCACTGTCGATTTCTAGTGTGTAGGTCAAGGTATGAAGCAGACCTATCTGTATCTTTGACATCCTTTATTTCAAGCTCAATGGGATAGATGTGATCAACAAAATCACCAAACCTAGAATTATTTAGTGAAAGGACATCATCTATATAGCGGAACGTGAAATTAAAGGATCGAGCTAGCTTCTTTTCGTTTTTCTTGAGAAGCCCTTGTATGAAGTATACCTCATACGAATAAAGGAACAAGTCTAGGAGAAGAGGAGCACAGTTTGTACCCATAGGTATGCCGACTGTCTTTTAAAAAAACACGTTTACCAAACATAACAAATATGTTGTCAATCAAAAACTCGAGCATGTTGAAGATATCAGTTTCAGAGAACTTTTTGGTAGAATCAGAGTGGTGTTTTACAAAATAAGGTCTGTCTCTTCCAATGTATTTGTATGTACGTTGGCCATTCTTTTTTATGAAACACAGTTGGACCAACTCTCTTAATTTGTCCTTCAGCTTAGAGTGAGGAATAGTAGTGTAAAGGGTAGAGAAGTCAAATGTTTTAATGTTATTGCTTGAGGAGAGGGACCTAGATTGTATGTACTCTAACAGATCTTTCGAGTTCTTCAGAATCCACACCTGATTCACACTACCTCGCGAGTAGCTAGTGTCACAGTAGCTCTGAAGGCCGGTTTTCACTGCCGATTGAATACATGTTAATAATTTGGAAAGAGGTTTAGTGGAGCATTTGGCAGACCCATCAATATAGCGCTGTTTGAAAGGACACTTGTGTTTAGGAATCTAGTAGAGTGATGGTAGATCCAGTTCTTCATCTTTGGTTGAAATTCCAAAGGAACATAAAACAGACCTATGATTGTCCAGGATTTCCTCTTTCGTAAGTGTTGTTGTGGTATAAGTAGGGTTACCAAGTGAATTATCAAGTAGTCTATGTAATGTGATGTGCACACAAAAGCAATATTGTTAAAGGCCTTGTTGGGGGAGACAACAACATATTTGTCATGAAGGAGAGACAGGTGTCTAACAACATTTGGGTCTTTAAAGATTGATGTAGAGCGAGTGCTCATAGACCCACTGAGTTTTATAATTCTAATCTGTATTAGTGATCTCACACTCTTCAATCATTTGGAAAGAGTATCTAAGTCCTCCTTTTCACGTTTTGCTCACTGTCTGGTATAATCCTCCACGGAATCCATAAGTATTTTAAAGTTGTATTTCCAATTTATGGATTTAGGCTCACGATATTTAGGCCTTTTGGCGAACACCTCTCGTAGAGAGGTGTTGTTGATAATTTTAAGGTCACCAGTTATAACGTGGCCAGTCGGATTATATATGAATGGGGAACTTGCACATGTGCAATCAGGAGGCTTAGATTTGAAATCGTCAATATTGAGATCACTCAACACATGATTGTTTGTAATTAAATTAAATAAAATTATAGATACAGACTGGTCTTTAAAATATTATACGATTTTGCTGATCTATAACTTGAAACAGTAACTAAGTTTTTTCCACGAACTATGTTTTACGGACTTTCTTGGAAGTTCTAAGGCTAAATATGTAATGGTCACTAGACAAAATTAAGCACCACCCACTGACCTGTCATTTTCCGTCTGCATCGTTATTTTTATGAATGAAATTTTTTCCTGGCCATGTAAAGCGTACTAATATTATTCTCTAGATTTCCATATATGGCTCTCCTTTCTATCGTTATTTTTAGGGATGATTTTATCTAATCATAGGTCGTCAAATAAATGCAACATGGCAAAGAAGTTATATACAGACATGTTTTGAACTCAATCGATTGCTACAGCCTTAAAATATATGATTGGGTCGTAAATTTTCACCTCAAAATGTCAATCGGTAGTGATTGTTGAGCTACGATATATCATTATGAGATATATCTACCAGAGCAGGTAACTTGGCAGGGACCAACGCAGCCACTACTACACCCAATTCTACCTTTACCCCCTTTCCTGAATATACCGAAAGACTGCAATGTGAGCATGTTGTTTCCGTGATATTGGCTGGCTATGGAAACGAATACGTAAAGCAAAAGGAAAAGTGATAAATTAATGTTATTGACAATAAATATGTAAACAAATAGTACAAATGGGGGTTCATGTTACAAGTACCTGTGCGTGATCAAATCGGCCTCAATTTTTTTGGCAATCTTATGAAATTCTGTTATGATAATGTATATTATTAAGTAAATATCATAAGATCTAAATATTGTTGAACGGTTTATCGTAACACAATTTAAATGTCCATACTATAAAAGTCGGTTAAGGCAAGGATTTATATAAATCCTTGGTTAAGGTTAACAATGGATACGAAAATAATGGAAATACCTGTTTCTATATTTAGTCTGAAAATTTCCTTAGATATGTCATTGACAACTTAATTAATAAAATTGAAGCATAACAAAACCAGACAGGGAGTTGGGAATGAATGATTGTGGTATAGATCTTTTTCTTGTTTGCGTTTTTAAAGTACATCATATCCCATAACCATTTCCGGTGAAAGCTACGTTCTGTTTGACCTCAATATTATTTGTAAACATGCCGGCACATTGTTGTTGTTTTGGTTGCAAAAGCCGACAGGAAAAAGGCTCCGGCCTAAAGTTTTTCAGAATACCTAAGGATGTCGATCTTCAACAAAAATGGATAACCGCAATAAAGAGGGAAAAGTGGATGCCCACAGAACATACACGGATTTGTTCCAAACATTTTATCTCAGGTAAGGTAAACAATAAAATTTCGTTACGCAATGCCTAATGTAGATATATTGTACCCCCATTTAATGTCTCAAATAATGGATAAAGGAGTTGTTGATCAATTTGGGTCAATAAATAACTCTTTTATAGGAGTTTTGGATTCATTATGATAATGATTATTGACCAGAATAATGAAACTTAACAAAAAGTGAAAAACTGCTAAAAAAAACAAGATGCAGGACCCATACATAACCTATGTATCATTGTTCTACAACTTGACACAGTCACAGATTCAAACACCAAAACAAACATATTCCCTAGTTTGCAGATAGGGTAGGCAACGTTCGTGGCCGAGAATGGCGAGATTGTCTGGTTCAGTTCTTTCCCCCCTAACAGGCACTTGTTTCATAAATATATATATTTGTTTACTATCTACAAATATAAATATGAAACAAGTGCATGTGTAACATTGAATAATGTCTATAGGAGGGATAGACCTCAAGATAGAAATGGAGCTTTTCAAATCAAGCTAGAATACAACTGCAGTGTGTGGGACCACAGGGGCCAGACAAGTTTTTTTAATGCACCTATATACCTATAGGTACATGAAAAAACTCATCTGGCCCCTATGTTTAGGACCGGACCCCCATACAAAAGACCAGCTTACATACTTAGCTAATGCAATGATTAAATTTTGTTGCTGAACTCTCTTTTAATCAATGTAATAACTAATCATATTTAATCATTGAAACAGGTAATTATGTGATTAGGAATTAATCATGTAATTATGGCTAATCATATGATTAGCTTAATCACAAGTTCAACAACAGACCCCAGCAACACAAATTAGAATAAAAGAACCGCCTCGCGCATGAATGCGCGATGTATCCCCCCGCACTTGCATAATATTTAGTTTTATATATTTATAGAAAGCAGCCTTGCAGTCTTAATGTATAACATACTTTAACTTACAAGCCACATGCAAAGATTATTCAAATCTATCCATGTTTACTAAAGTTATCACATAAACAAGACACAATTCTCAAAATTGGTGATTTTTCAACCAAAAACTAACATTTTCTCCCAAAACACTTGCTTCCAATATTTCCATGTTAGAACCAATCCAAGATAATGATAATTACAAGCTACTTGCAAAATATTATTCAAATCTATCCATGTTTAATATACATGTAGTTGTTGCATAAACAACACACAATTTTCAAAATTTGTGAGTTTTCAACCAAAAACTAAGATTTTCCTCCAAAACCCTTGCTTCAAATATTTCCATATTAGAACCCATCCACGATAATGATAATTACAAGCCACATGCAAAAAATTATTCAAATCTATCCATGTTTACTCAAGTTATCGCATAAACAAGACACAATTCTCAACATTGGTGATTTTCAACCAAAAACCAAGATTTCCCCCCAAAACCCTTCCTTCAAATATTTCCATGTTAGAACCCATCCAAGATAATAATAATTACAAGCCACATGCAAAAAATTATTCAAATCTATCCATGTTTACTCAAGTTATCGTATAAACAAGAAAGTGTGACGGATGGACAGACAGACAGCCGCTATTACTATATCCCCTCACCGCTATTGCGGGGGGATAAAAAGTACCGCGTAGGGAGGCTCGCTACGTACAAAATAATTATGATTACACCAGCAGTACAACGGCCATGATAAATGCCTTACAGTGGCCTACTAAACCAGACTAGTTTTATTTTATAAAATAGTTCACTGCCTGGTAGCCATTCCATCCCACATACTAGTACCAACTGACAGTAGAACAAGACAAAATCACCTACAAACTTGTAGACAAATTCAAACAACAAAGCAACAAAGGATACATAAGGGACCGACCATT
>MJUT01051402.1:127992-143988 GCA_002080005.1 Gigantidas platifrons
GCCAAAGTGCATGCAAAGCGGAAGAAATCAAAACTTGACCCGATGGATGAAATGCTTTTGACTTTCCTTAAAATAAGACAGAATTTAGCCAATGAAGACCTAGCCCATCGTTTTGGGGTTAGTATTTCTTATGTTACAAAAGCATTTCATCGTTGGCTAAATGCTCTATATAAATGTCTTGGTGGACTTGTTATGTGGCCAGAAACCGATGTAATGGAACTACCAGAAGTTTTTCAAAATGAACAATTTAGAAAAGTGCGTTGCATCATTGATTGTACAGAGATATTTATTGAAAGACCTTCAGTTTTGAAAGCTAGATCGCAAACTTATTCAAATTACAAGCGTCATAACACGGTAAAATTTCTAGTTGGAATCAGTCCATCAGGTGCAGTAATATTTTTATCAAAGTGTTGGGGAGGCCGTGTAAGCGATAACCAAATTACATTAGAGTCAGGTTTCTTGGACAAACTTCTGCCAGGTGACATTATTTTAGCAGACCGTGGATTCACTATGAATGAGAAAGTTTTGTTTAAAGGAACAAAATTAGTTGTTCCATCCTTCACCAAAGAAAAATCCCAGTTATCTGCGAAAGAGGTTGAAGAGTCTAGATTTATGTCCAGAGCAAGGATTCATGTTGAAAGAGTAATTGGGCATTTAAAGGACTTTAAAATTATACAAGGTACCATGCCTTTAACGATTGTAAAAAGAGTAGACGATGATGATACGACTTGTGACAAAATAGTGCGAGTTATATCTGGAATTGTGAATTTGAATGACCGATTGCTTTAATGAAATATTAATACAAAACAAATTTAAACAATACTGTGTTGATCAAAATTAGTTCCAGTGTAACAACTGTAAGAAATGTTAACAACAGATGCAAAGTCATGGCAAAAGCTCAACCTGATTTTAATTGATTTTTGGTGTTTTAGCGCCACTTTCAGCAATATTTCAGCTATATCGTGGTGGAAGAAGCCAGAGTACCCGGAGAGAACCACCGACCATGGACACCCAACTGGTAAACTTTATCACTTGCGGTTGCGAGTCGAGTGCACCCTTTTTGTAATTTACACAGCCGGGTGCGAACCCACGCTGTATTGGTGATAGGCTTGTATGATCAACCTGACTTTATTCATAGGAGACAAGCTTAAGGAACATATTTTCTGAGGCTTGGATGATATGGGAATCAGCTTGCCTGTCTGCATGTCTTAATTGTCAGTGCAACTCCTCCTCAATCTAATTAAAATTCGACCTCGCATCGCTCCCAGGTGAACCTCAGAAAACAGGAGGGATGCGAGATCGAATTTTAGCAGTTTATCTCAATAACAATTGGTAATTGAATAAATATTTTTCATGTTCACAACATAATTTGAGCACAATCACATGAATCATACATGTATGGTGTAATATAAGGCCACATTCAAGCTAATATATAGATTCTCCGTCATTTAACATTTATATTACAAAATATATGAAGCTGGTTGTAGGATTCTGTTATTAAATGGAAATTTCACATGTAATGAACATAAAAAAATATCTGATGAATTTGAGATTAAAAGAAAGTGTCATTTTTTTCTCATCTGGCAATTTAAGATGGAACTGAAAATTTTTAAAATCATGAGTCAGGAAATTAGAATCTACAAATTATCTTTATGTGGCCTAAGCAAAAAAGGCTTGGGTCTGAATAATAATTTTATTTCTGACATGTAACAGTATACATGTAAATGTATAAACTAACAGTTTAGAAAATTATTTTTCTATTGACTCCTTTTTCGTTTTCCTTTGCCACCATGTCTGCAATTCAAATACACCCACTTGCCTTGTGGTATAGATTTCAACCCACACAGCTTATGTGAAACCATTCCTTACTACATTTTTCATTGTCACAAGTAATCATGTCATCATAATCTTCCCCTCTTCCACAAATGCAAAATGAATGATTTTGGTCTTTGGATTCTAGTTCTGTTCTTATATGTTGTGTTAATAACTCTGGTAGAATGATGTTCTGGAAATAGGATTTCAGTTTTATTTTCATGTTTTCAAAGTAATTGGAATCTGCTTCAATTCTTTCAATATGAATGCCAAATGGTGTCCAGCAAACAAAGTCACAAAAACTAGTTTTTGTCAAAGCTAATTGCCCTTGTACTTGTGTATAATATTGTCCATGTTTTAACACGGGCATACATGTTTCATGAGTTGAGTGGCTTTGTAGATAAAATGAGGAATCTTTTATCTCACATGGGTGAATGTTACTGAAAGAATATGGACATTTTACTTCAACTAAACCATTAGTACAACAATCACAAGATACAAAACCATCTGGAGAAGCTCCAAGATAAGGAAATTCTGTACTAATAACAAGTCCTGATTGTCTGTACACAAAATTGGAGTGGGTTTTATTCATTACATTCAAATAATCTTGAATTGCATCACTTTCATGTGAAACACCCCATTTCATTGCAGCTGATGTTGTTACTGGTGTATAGTGTAATATTTTCTTTACTAGTGATATATTACTGATACTGTCGGAGTTTGTATGGCATATTTCATGGAAATTTGATGCTGTAAGACGACCTTTTCGATACTCGAACCACAAAGAACATTTACTTTGCCTTCTTGTTAAAACTTCCACTTTATCCACTTGATCTTGATTACATGTCAGACTTGTAAAGACTTCAAGACATTTACTAGTGAGGTGTTCTCTTGATAACAAGTGATTGTCAATGCTGTAAAGTCTACTGAGGTGAGGTGGAAGAGATGGCCTTGACAACAGAGGCTGAGGTTTTGGATCAGTTATACTAAAGTAACTGCTTTTGGTTGACAAAGTTTAAGCTTCTCTAGAAAGTTGTTACTAAGAGCAAACACAACTGGCTGATTGTTTGGATTAGGTGCAGCAGGATTTTGTACTTCATTTTCCCTTCTCTTTGGTTTGCTGAATGATATTTCTTTCAGTCTTGCTGGTTTAACCTGCAAAAATATTATATTCCAACTTGTAAGAACACAAAAAAATATATTATGCCGTCTGTGATCATTTAGGGGATATATCAATTTTCCACTGTCCGTCTATCAACATTATTAAATGATAAGGAATTTTGTTTTTTTCTGATTGGCCTAAACAGCATTTTCACAACTCTACCTCAGAGTGAGTACACCTCGCGTGAGGTATATTTGGGCTTGCCCACCGGCCAAGATGTCAAGTTGTGTCGACTAATCACATTGCATCTTACTCATTCATAAAATTTCAAAATTTTTAAAATAAAAAAAAATTTAAAGTTCAAATATTTCAAAAAATTCAAAATGTTCATAGAATTTAAAAAAATTGCATAATATTTAAACATTTTCAATAAATTTCTAAATGATAAAATTTTCAAAAAGTTTTAAAAATTTCCAAATTTTAATATTTAGATAATAATATTGAAATATAAAACAATTATTAAGTTTGAAAAAATTCCTTATTATTTAATCAAGCAGTCATTGACTTTTAATTTCAGTCTATTCGTGACTATACGGACCTGGTCAATGATTGATTGACCTCGGCCGTTGGCCTCGGTCAATCAATCAATGATCAGGTCCGTATAGTCATGAGTAGACCTCATTAAAAGTCAATAATTGTATATGGGCTGTTTAAAAAAAATGACCCCATTTCTTTTATCATTGACCATTCTAATATGTGATGATTTAAATTGGATCTTTTTCTCTCAGAATATGTACTTTGGTACATAGAACCTTGCTGCAAAATTTCACAGCATTATCTGCTACCACTAAAAAATAGCGTCCAAAAATGTATCAAAAAATGTCAGGAGTGTAACACTTTTAGTGTGACATTTACAAAGATGCATGGACTGCTATGTTGTGTAATTAGAAAACAAATAATTGTACAGTAGAAAAATATATCTTATGGAAAACTTTCATATTTTAGGTAAAATTTCATGCATAATTTATGCATTTTTTTGTAATTTTGAAGACAGGACCGGATAGGTAAAATTACCATGTATAAAAAAAATAAAGGTCAATAAAACTGTTTGTGTTGTCTAAAAGTGAAATTATTTAGGTATGTAGCATACTTCTCAACAACTGACAATGGTTAATTGTCTCTTTAAGTATCATAGCTGAAACCAGAAGCATCAACATGTCTCTGTGAGCTTTTGCATCAATCCTATGTTCAATAGAAGAACACCTGTGGGATATGTCAGGAGTGTAACATTTAAATTTACAAGGTCATAATTTTAACACAATCTTATTAATTACAATATTTTGTGTTTTAATTTAGTCAACAGTCCTGTCAAAGATCATGAGTGACAAGCATAATGATCTGATGACCGCCAGTCCTTTTGTGTGGCCAAAACATCTATGTCAGGAGTGTAACGCTTTTATCCAATTAAATACAAGCACTATTGAACTTACTTTTTAGTCAGATTTAGAAAATATGGTTGACTGAAACTGACCATCTGTGTCTTGCTGAGGTATTGTAATGCAATTCTATTATATTTGTAGCATTCTATCTCCTTGTTATAATTTATTTAAGCCGCTGATTGAAAAATAATCTATATAATCATGACCACTTAAGAGTTTTTCAAAAATGATTAAGACATTCTAGTTTTCACAAAGCAGAAATGAAGGATATAAATATTGGTAATTAAAATATTAAATGTTTTGTGAATAATTGTTTCATTCATTGGAAAATAGCTATGTATTTAACTATCAACATAAAATGTTACACTCCTGACACAAATCCTACTTTTTAGCTATTTCCATCATTTGGCATCTGTCGTAGTAATTTTTTTTTAAGTCATGTCCTCTGAATCCAATGGGCAGATTGGAACCAAAATTGGTGTGGATGTTCCTTTATATGGTATCTAGTTCAAAACTTTTGCTGTGATTTTGATCAGTCGACAAATATGGCTGCCAATACCGTCATTCTTGTCAATAGACCATAGCTCTAAAATTACCAATCTCATGTCATATCATCAAAATTAAAACATACAGAGGAAAGTTAGGGTGAGTCCTTCCTTCTTCAGCATCAAAAACTACAAGTCTCCATTGAGTTGAACATTTGTTACACTCCTGACCTATTTTTGTACTTAACACCAAACAAAATAGTAAAACAATGTGAATAAATAAAACAAATGAACTTTTCTGATGTAATAAGAAAGCAAGTGAGAAGTAAATAAATTTAGTAGAATGTATTTTTCAAGTATTTTACTGCCCTAAGTTACTTGATACAGCTGCTTGCGGTCAACTTTAGGTCTTAATATCAAGCAAATTAATATTTCTCTAATAGATAATTGTTAAATTATATGCTGATGGCCCGTTTTATTCATTGGACTCCAATTTCAACACCTATTTCTGTTGAAATATCCACTTTAGTTGATATATCAGTGTTGTCAGTAAAATTTTGAATAGGTGGCAAAATTTTCAGAATAGGCGGCAGAAAAATCAGGCGGGTGTTTGGGGGCCGTCTAGGACCCCTGAGGCTTAAATGGTATAAATTCCTGCA
The DNA here is from genome assembly GCA_002080005.1 of Gigantidas platifrons. NCBI lineage: Eukaryota > Metazoa > Mollusca > Bivalvia > Mytilida > Modiolidae > Gigantidas > Gigantidas platifrons. The sequence goes on from MJUT01051402.1 coordinate 133,490, forward strand.
TTCTGAGCATTTCATGGGGCTAAAATTACTTTATTTCTAGTCCTATTTTTTACTGTATAATCAATTATTGTTGCTAATGTCCATTGAGATTGATTGAGCAAATATTGAGTAAAAAAGATTAAAAGGAACTGTACTTAACTAAAGTAGGTATATCATGGCAGGGGCTGGATAGTAAACTGTAGGAAATATTGAGATTTCTCTGATGATATAGCACAAGTTAATCACAAAAATACCAAAAAAAAGAAGAAAACGGGGAAACATTTTTCACAAAAAAGGGGGGAGGGGCTCAAATGAGGGATCCTATCCCCGAGTACCTGTGATCAATTAAACATTTCACCATTTCACAATTTTTAGTTATAGCAATGTATCTTTAGTATCAGAAATTATGCACCAGAAAAGACTTACAATAATGTTTGATTTGAAACAACGTTTTTATCTTGTTTTAACTTGCATTTGGATTTCTTCTTCCTCTTCTTCCTAATACAGGATAGACTCGTAGGAACGAGTGAAATTATCCCGGCGTGGAGACTGAAAATTTTGAATTTACAATTAAAAATTATTTACATAATTACATTATTTACATAGTGTGGATGTTTACATGAATTCTGGAGGGAATAGGATACCCTCCAGACCAGACTTAAAGCAGTCAATGTCTGGTGCTAATGCCACTGAGGACGGGAGGTAATTCCAACTTCGGATGGTTCTTGGGAAGTAGGAAAATTTATATACATTTTTAGATGTTGTGATATGTTTATATTTATGTTCCCCCCTGGTTCTTGCGTCCCCTTTTGATAGGTATTGCTGGTGGTCAATTGCTATCATGTTGTTCCTGATCTTATACAACATGGTAACCCTACTTTTAGCACGCCGTTGACTCAGGGGTTCCCAGTTTAGTGCATCTAACATTTTTGTCCCCCGACGCTTCGTCGAAGGGGACTATAGAAATGGGTATCGTCCGTCCGTGTGCTTTTTGGTTTCCAGATGATAACTTGTGAATGAAAAGTCAGATTGAAGCTAGGTTTGGTATGTAAGTGTATCTTATGAATATCTAGGTCAAGTTCGATAATGACAAATTTGCGACTATTTTTACTAGAGTTGTGGCCCTTTTTATACCTCAAAATTGCTAAATATTTGGTTTCCAGATGATAACTTGGGAACAAATAGTCAGATTGAAACTAGGTTTGGTATGTAAGTGTATCTCATGAATATCTAGGTCAAGTTCGATAGCGATCATTTTTCGACAAATCTTACCAGAGTTACATCCCTTTTTGTCCCCCGACGCTTCGTCGAAGGGGACTATAGAAATGGGTATCGTCCGTCCGTGTGCTTTTTGGTTTCCAGATGATAACTAAATGTGAATGAAAAGTCAGATTGAAGCAAGGTTTGGTATGTGAGTGTATCTTATGAATATCTAGGTCAAGTTCGATAATGACAATTTTTCGACTATTTTTACTAGAGTTGTGCCCCTTTTTATACCTCAAAATTGCTAAATATTTGGTTTCCAGATGATAACTTGGGAACAAATAGTCAGATTGAAACTAGGTTTGGTATGTAAGTGTATCTCATGAATATCTAGGTCAAGTGCGATAGCGATCATTTTTCGACAAATCTTACCAGAGTTACTCCCCTTTTTTCACTTTAAAATTGCTAATATTTTGGTTTCCAAATTATAACTTGTGAACAAAAAGTCAGATTGAAACTAGGTTTGGTATGAAATTGTATCTCATGAATATCTAGGTCAAGTTCAATAATGATGATTTTTCGACAAATCTAACCAGAGTTACTCCCCTTTTTTTACTTCAAAATGGTCCTTGGATGGTCCCCTTTCAGAATTATGTGTGATACAGGCTCATTTGACCCTCTAGTTTACAGTAGTTTCAAAATTTAATCTTACGATATAACCTTGGCGTCTGGGGACCAGTGGCCAACGGCCTTTTATTGATACTGTGCCTGGCTCTTTGTTTCTGTAATTGTTGTAAACAAAGCGTGCTGATCTTCTTTGCACTTGTTCTATGTCATCTATCTGATCTTTATTATGTGGGTCCCAACATGTAGATGCGTATTCTAGTGTAGGTCTTATCATTGTGGTGTATGTATGTTTTTTGACTTTATGTGTGCAGCCGTGTAGGTTTCGTCTGATGTATCCTAGTGTTTTGTTTGCCTTGTTTGTAATGTTGTTAATGTGTGTTTTCCATGCAAGATCTTTACTAATAGTAACACCTAAGTATTTACTGTGTGGTACTGATTCTAATGTTTGGTTATGGATGGTGTAATTTTTATCAATGGTGTTTCTTTTGGTGCCTGCTCTAATTACAAAACATTTGTCTGCGTTAAATTTCATCTGCCATGTTTGTTCCCATGTTTGTAATGTGTCCAGGTCTTTTTGCAGTTTGTGTGTGTCTGATTCAGTGTGAATTTCTCGGTAGAGTAGGCAGTCGTCTGCAAATAACTTTACATTAGATTTGATGTTGTCTGGCAGGTCATTGATATAGATTAAAAATAACAATGGATCCAACACAGTGCCCTGTGGAACCCCAGAGTCAACAGTGGCAGTGGACGATTTTTCCCCTTCGAGTAGAACTAGCTGTTGCCTATCATGTAAGAATGAGCCTATCCAGTTTAGTGTATTGTCCCTGATGCCATAGTGTTCTAGTTTGTGTAGAAGTCTGGTGTGAGGCACTTTGTCGAAGGCTTTCGAAAAGTCAAGTAGGACAATATCGACCTGTTTATTGTTGGCTATGCTTTTGGTGATGCTGTCTAGTGTTTGGACCAGTTGGGTTTCGCAAGATCTTCTTGCCCGAAAACCATGCTGTGCGTCTGTTAATATTTTTGATTTGTCAAGGTGTTTCATGATGTTGGAATTGACTATGTGTTCTAATGTTTTGCAAAGTATCGATGTTAGTGATACCGGGCGGTAGTTGGAAGCAGTATTTTTATCACCTTTCTTAAAAACTGGAACAATATGTGCATTTAGCCATTCTTTTGGTACTTTGCCTAAATTTAGTGATGTTTGAAACAGGAATGTAATAGCCGGTGTGAGTTCTGGTGCCAATTCCTTGATGAGCCTGGCCGGGATGTTATCTGGCCCAGTAGCTTTGTGTGGGTTTGTTCTTTGTAATAGTTTTAAAACACCATTTTCAGTCACTGTTATTGGATTCATGGTGGTATATGGTGAGTGTCCTTTATCTGGGATGTTAGTGTGGTTCTCTTTGGTGTATACAGATTTAAATTGAGTATTTAGAATTTCGGCCTTGTTTTTTGCGTCACTATGTAAGAAGCCTTTGTCATCTCGCAGCGGAGCTATACCTGATGTGTCCTGCTTTTTGCTCTTGATGTAACTATAGAAGTGTTTGCTTTCCCCTGTAAGTTTTGGACTGATGATGTTATATAGGTATTTATTATGAGCTTGTCTGGTTGTTCGTTGTGTAAGGGCCTTTAGTTTTTTGTATTTTTCCCAGTCACTGGTGGTATTACTTTTTCTGGCTTTATTGTATGCTTTCTTTTTTCTTTTTGCTAGTTTCTTTATTTCTGTATTTGCCCATGGATTAGTGTATCTAGAGCTTGTTTGTTTCTGTGGTAGATGTTTCTCAATGATATAGTTTATGCCTTGTTTTAGTTGGTGCCAGATGTTTTCAAGGTTAACAATATTATCATTTCTGTGCTCTAAAATTTTGTTACTTAGATGAGTGGTGTCACTTTTCATCTTGCTTATATCAGCATTTTTCCACAAGTAGATTGTCCATTTCACTGGTTTATGTCGTTTGCATGATATTTTATTGTCTGTCATGACGATGTCGTGGTCTGATAGTCCTGGTAGAGGTTTACATTTGTTGACAAGCGCTGGGTTGTTGGTTAGAAACAGGTCGAGTGTGTTTGTATTTCTTGTTGGAAAGTTAACTATCTGTTCCAGAGAGCAATCTTTGAACAAGTTTATGTATTTCTTATTCAGTTTCTTACTTTGGTGAGAAGTTGTAATGTTTTCACTTGGCCATTCTATATCGGGTAGGTTGAAATCCCCCCTATCCATACAGTAGCATTGTTATTATTACACAAGTCTGTTATTTCTTGTATGGTATTGTTTGTGTATTCGTCGTCTGTGCGATTGGGTGGTCTATAGAAGCTATAGAAGTGGCTTTTATTTTGATAGTTGTATTTTAACTGATATTAGTTCTATGTTTTTGCTGTTGGTATATTCAGAACTTGCAATGTCTGTCTTGACACCTATTAAGACTCCCCCATAGCCATCTTTCCTATCGTTCCTATATATTGTGTAATTTGGAGGCATTATTTCAGAGTCATGTAATTCTGGTTTTAGCCAAGTCTCAGAACCTATTATTATATCTGGGTTTGCTGAATCTATTAGCAGTGACATTTCAGAGGCCTTAGATCTTGCGCTCTGGAAGTTTATATTTAACACTCTCAGTGAATTAATGTTTTTCTTTTTGGATTGTATAGTTGGGGCTTTCTTAGGTGATGAAGAAGCGATTGGAATCCCAACATTTTCTGCTGTGATGTGATGGAGTTGTGATATGTTTTGGTCTATAGAGTGTTTGCTGCTGAATGTACTTGTACTGTTACTATCTATGTTTGTTTCGTCCAGCATTACGGATTGGTATAATGCACTCATGTCATTAGGTGTTTCACATTTGTTACAATACCAGTTGGTGGAATTGTCAAGACCATGATATATTTGGGAAGTTATGCTAATACATTTACAATGATACCATTGGTCACATTTATCACATGCTACTCCTTTTTCTGACCAGAGGACAGGGATGTTGCATATGTAGCAAGGATATTTCAAGCTGTCTGAGCTCACGATCGAGTCATTTGGGCCTGGGTTGATCTCAACTTGATTACTCAATAAGATTTTTATTAAAAGATGTACATTTTTTGCATCACATACTACTGTATAATATTTAGGTTTGTTAACGAATCTAAGCCAGTAATACACTTCAACCTTGTGATCGTAGGTTTTAATTTGTTGGAACGAAATATAATTTTCTGCAAGCTGACTGTAACATGCAGATTGTTGTACTGTGTTGAGGTCCTTAGTCCTTACATATATAATAAACAATATGAATATAAGCAAATTCTTCATGATTCCTGGGGTTTTATAATGGTACATACCTTTTCTTGAAGTCATTCATGCAGTGCACGAGTGGAAAGTGCAAAATTATGATGATTTTGTTAGTTTGTACATACATGTATGATCGTTATCTTCTTCTTGAGGGCCTTCTCTCAAGTGATGAAACACACAATGGGCCAATGTTACATGAGTTAGTATGATTGGGATGGAAAAGTACAGAGTCAAGTTCGAATGAATGACTTCACATGCAATGTAATGTTTTGTTTATCCCGGATGTTGTTTACCGGAAGTTGGAATTTCTCACAGGTAAGCCAGGTTGGCCTAGAATGTATTCTTTTTAAAAAGTCAAAAAAAAAATTCCCAAATGGTTTGTAAGATTGCTCAAGCTGGTAATGACAATGTTTCTAGAAAGTTTGGGTGGTCTCGGTGGTGTAAGACCTGTGCATTTTGGAAAAAAATATTCTCTGCTAAAAAACTTGGCGTCAAGTCTCCACGCATGACTTAACATTTATTTGTTTTTTACCCAAATTATGTTTTGGGTTTATTCCTTGTACAGACTGAAAATTACATTTCTTTTGTTAACACTTTCATGTATGTTGTGGTTAGTGCGTGTTTCAGTCTGATCGGACATTAACAGGTAGGGAGGTAAATTGTAGTCACAGTAACGTTATTATTTTCTGTCAGATTAAAAAAAAAAAGATTTTTCATCTTTTTCATTTCATTAGAAAACCACTTAAAAATTATTATTTCGTGGGAAAAAAATATCAGATAAAAGTTTAAAACTAGAATTTTATAAATTTGGTAGTTAGAGTAATAAAAATATGATTTGGTACCACTACCGAGTGTCTGAAGTGAAGTGGTTTAGAGAAAATCGGACGCCATGGGGCCCATGTTCAAGATGTTAATTTATGTGACCAACTCTACCCATTTTCAAAAATGAATCCGCGAGCTATCCCTGCACCAATAATTCATGTACGACTTAAAATTTGCAGAAACTCCTCAATTTTACGAATCCGGGTGATCGTTATTAAAAAAAAAGGTCGAAATCGTAACATAAAACATAAAATATAAAAGTTTACAAAACAGTGTTTTAATGGGACACGGTTCCGCTTTTTACAAAAAAAGATCACCACGGCAGTACTGATCAGAAGCTTGAATGAAAGATGGTATCTAAAGATCATATGCACTCTCATCTTATCCTTTTGGATCTTTACAGAGGTGTTCTCTTCGCGATCTGCGTACTAAATAAAGTTGTGTATGCCGCGGTCCATAGCGGATGTTTCACTAAATGTTAGGTGCGCGCGCACAATTTTATAAATAGCAACTAAATATATACTAAAGGGGATTTCCAAATTGGAGCTGAAATAGATTTAATCCGCCGTCAAATTCCATAATTAATTAATTGTACGATGTAGTAATTTATATAATATTGGAATATGGATTTTTCTTGTCACATTTTTTTTAATCATTGAAAAATAGCCGGCAAGAAAAGGACAATAACTGGCGAAAATCGCCGGCTGCCGGCTTTTAACGACATCACTGTATATAAAAAAAAATATGTCAGGAGTGTAACAAAATTTGGTAAAAATACATGTGTTTTTTATTTGTCATTTGTCAATAAGGCAAAAATGGATAAAGCAATTTCTATGAAATTTTCAGTGAATGTTTTAGTATCGTGTATGTGTCTTCAAATGTACTTTTCATATCAGTGTGGACCTTTGTTTTAAGAGAAACAGAAACTTTTGTATTGAGAAACCAAAAAAATACTTTAAAAAATGGCGAAAATACATTAAATTTTATCTCTAAATTAAAAATAATGGTTAAAAATGATTGAAAATTAATTTTTGAACTTGGTTGTATCAATAAATTAAAAATGTACAATAATTTTTAAAATTACTTTTGTTGTAATTTTGTTGAGAAATATTGTTAGTGTTACAAAAATATAGATCAAAAGCCATTAATAAAATGTTGCAATTTTTTTTTCTTAATTTCTTTCACAAACCGATGATAAATTAGTAAACTTGGACTTATGTGGGTCCTTAAAATTCAATAGGACATCAATTTCCAATTACTTTAATTTTGGTCACCTATGTCACACTTTGGGGTCATTTTTTTTGAAACAGCCCATATGGGTACATGGTTTGTCTTGCATACATGTACTTTTCTACAATTTTAGAGTAAGATCAATTTATAGGATTTTTAAATGGAACATAATTATGCTAAGTGTCACTGTGTGCAAACTATCAGAATGACTTGTGTAAAAATCACAAAAAAGATATTATAATTAATTATTGCATACTGTACACATGCATAGGTAAACTTCTATATTCGTTTCAGTTAGCTATTGAGCATCATAATGGCATAGTCATTTCAGAGTAGATTTTTTGTTCAATTTTCTATTTTAAGTAACTTATTGGTGGTCATTTTTGCTGGCAGATGAGGTAGTCTGGATACTTTCTGATAATGCATGCATGTAGATCTATGACAAATTCTAGTTACATGTACATACATGTAGACCTAAACAAATTTTGTTAGCCACAGACTGTAGGGCTACAGCTAACTTTGCACACTGGGGAAAGGGATGATACTATCTTTCTTATCAATACCTTTTTTGTATGGTTCTGGTTCCATCCACATGGTACAGAGGTGCAAGCCACTTTGTTGAATCCCAACCTTGCACAAGCTTCAACTTTGAATAGGATAGCCGCTATGTGTGAGCAAACTTCTCCAAGCCTATAAAAGTAATTAACCATTCATAATAATCAAATATATAATAAATAGGAATGGTTATTGCTATATTGTTACAATAATAAAGACTTAAAAGTGTGGGCTGTAGCCCATTGTTTGAGATTGTGTAATATATTAATAATGTTTTGGATTGTTGTCTCATTGACACTTCTAAATGATTTCTTCTGCCTCTTTTGTTTTACAATATAGTAATATAAGTGTGAAATTTAATTGATGGGGTGACATTGTGTAAGTAGTTTCACTTTTTTTTAATTGTCCCTATTCACATGTGCAATATCAGATTTCTTCTTAGGATTTTGAAATAGGGTCCTGGTTAGTGGAGAACTCAAAATTTTAGAATAGCATAATATTTTCAAAATCATAGCATCACATCATTGCATGGCTACATGTATTAAATGTTAACCCTAACTGGATAACCGTAGCAGGCAAATGTCTTGGCGGATGGTACCAATTTATGATATGTGAAGATTCAGCACAAATGAAAAATTGATTTTTTTCTGCACATATGTGTATATAGTAATATACAAATGTTATTTTGTATTTCATTTTTAAGTTTGATGCACAGTTTAAGTTATTGCACTCAAATGAGTAAATAATTTACTATGTACTGTAGATCAGGTAAGAAGAAGTGATTGTAGAAATAATACTAAAAACGACTTTTATGCAGTAGGTGGGATCCCTAAAGTAAATTATAAAAACGTTGGGACCTATAAACTGGAAAGAGCAAATGAAGGCCATTCATTATGTGTACTGTAGAGCCCCCCATTTTGCTCCTTAACAAATGTTGGTTTGCATATCTCACTTTTTTATTAGTTGACAAACAACATACCCTGCCATACAAGTGCAGTGGGCACATAAAATGGTTGCGTCCTTGTCATCAAGTGCTACCCATGCTCCATGGGGGGTCTCAGTTGTAGCTTGTGATCTCATCACTCTTCCTTTGATAATGCAGCAGTCATTAATCTTTGTGAAGTAGCAGGTCTGTACCCAACCACTGTAGTACTGATTGTAAGCTTCTAGTGACTTGTAACATTTCAAATTTTCCCTTGTGTAAGGTCCCGGTGTGTCTATGAGATAAACATAAATCTGCCCATTGTGTAATATCATCTATCCAGTCGTCTGAATCAATGAATGGATCAAATTTATCTAAGTTTTCTACCCCAAGTTGTAACAGTTTATCGTCGTAGCGACGCTTTGCCTCCTTTGACAGTTGTTTGTAGTATTCACTCATTATTTCCAGTTAAAATCACCGCTCTTACGCTTTGTTTACATGGCTGCCATCGTTACACTTGACCTACGTGACATACGCGTGCGCGAAATAACTCGGTCATATGCAAATGGCGATTTTCCGGAAAAAGATCTATAGGTAAACTATACTAGGTAAGTGTTTCTAAATTAAAAATAAGAATATTATGTAGATAATCAAAGTAAATTATATTAATACTGATCAGTAACATTTAATGTTTTGTGCTTACGGTCAATTATTCTAAATAACAACATTGAGGCTCTAAAATTAGATATTTCATCATGGTATATCAAGTCCACTTGAACGTCGTCATATATTATGTCTAAATTTTTTTTAATTTTTGTAACATTTTATTGCGATTTTATGGGATCGTTTTCATACCATATTTAAATGTTTTAGCAAGGAATATGATTAATTACAATTAATCGAGGGTTTTGATCCCTCCCACACCCCTCCGTCCCGAAAAAATGCTTCATGTGAAATGTCTAGAGTATAAACAATGTAAATGATATCAAATATGATACATATTTCTCCATTTCTCCAATTCAAATAGGAAAGCAGTTGCTCTTACATTGTTCTTGGCATATATTGTTTAATAATAAAATTTTTTTTTGTGTAAATGAGTTTAAAATATACACTCCATGTTGTACTTACTTCACTATCACATTACGGGACATTTCTATTTATTATAATTTGCTATTTAACGCCATCTTAGGCAATATTTGATGCATATCGTGGCGTTGAATATTTAAATTTACATTTTGACAGAAACAAGGAATTATACAATATAGTCTAGATATTATGTAAGTAAAACCATATGTAATAGGTAATAACGTGAGAGGAAACAATCTATATACCTTCCAAATGTGAAAACTTCTTAAACTTCGTAATGGTAAGCAGTTCCTACTCCACTATTTGTACATCGCCATTGAATACTATGTTATCATGTTCCGTAGATGCATCACGTTGAGTCGCATGGCATCCATTTAGCTGCATCCTATGCGTTTCGAGACCAATTTTCACCATATCAGACCAAAAATGCAAAATATTAAAAAGCCAAATAACTTAAAAGTCTTTACGACCAAGAAAACTAAATGACATAAACAGGATAGACTGATTCTGCTAAGGTCACCTACGCTTGAGGAAGGGGGACCTTAGTTTTAATGATAATTACATGATTTCCGATATGCAGTGATAATCGTGAATGGGCAATCCAGAGACACTGACAACATTGGACATACAACATACAGGATGAAGACCAGCAAAACACCCAAAAACAAATATACATTAAAAATATTAGCAATACGGACCTCACCAAAACCAGGGATCAACTCAAGTGCTCGCAAATGACATCCGCCATGTTACTCATTTAGTCAACACGTGTTAGATACTATTATACTCAAGCATACACAAATA
>MJUT01051402.1:152968-167704 GCA_002080005.1 Gigantidas platifrons
GGGGGGGTGCCCCCATTAATAGGCCATAAAAATATAGAAGGACGGCAAAGTTCTTACCCACTTTTGGCTTAGACAATGGTATTGCCAAGGTCTTTAAATGACTTAAGTGCCTAGGTGGGATAATGCACCTCAAGCCCACAGCAGGGTGTTAAAGACCAACTTTGATATTTGGATTAGGGGGGGGGAGCACTATTAAATAAATGCGACACGCATATGCAGAATTTATATTTTGTTTATTTTTATGCTATATATTTCTATTGTTCTATATTCGCATTTTTTTTTATATTTATGAGACGTGGGAACAGAGAATCTTAGGACTTTATTTTGTTTTACAAAGCGATGGCAACTCGAAATTATTATATACCGGTTTTCATGACAGTAAATTATTTGTTTACGCTATGTTTATTCAGAAATATTCCCTGATATGCCCAGATGTCGATTCAATGTGTTGATTGTACATTTACAGAAATATATTTCTTATTGGTCGCTAGAAATATTCTAAGCACATTTCGCTTTTATTTATTTGTTTGGTTTTGAGACATATCGCCTTATTGCTCGCTAGCTTATTGTTCGCTAGAAATTGTTCGCTAGCTTGAGTCTAGTGTTCGGTTTTATTCAAAAAGTTATGAAGAAAGTTATCATACAATCAACGCGTATTTACTTTTCTGTTACCACGATTTATACTCTTGTAAATTAATCTATGTTAGCAAATTAGTGAACAGCGATCAATGATGAGTTTCACTTCTATCAATCTACAGAATGTTTTGTTTTTAATTTTAATATTCATATCAACATTTTATTTTCCTAGATGTTAACACATACAATCTATACGAACTCTGACATCTAAATTCAACATTTTTGTCATTTATTAAAAAAGAGTTGCTTATTAGGTATCGATATTAATTTCTATTTTCCGTATCTATGTGCACATTCTGTAAGCTTTATGTGCACTTGATATTAGGTAGGTCTGCATGCATATGTAGCTTATTACCTTTTAGATGCTACATTATGAAGGAGAAGATGGTATGTTGGTTATTTAACAATAAACTATGCTTAGATTAATTTTAATTAAATTACATTATCATAATTTTCCTTCCCCCTTAAGCAAAGTAAATTCACCTTATCTACATCTTGTTCAAAAGTGCCATAAAACACAATACCCCTAAACCTAAAACATTTCGTCTGAATAATTAAACTATATTATTATTTCTGTCACCACATTATATTTATTTTTAGCTAACCTACTAGTATATTTATTTAACTAACACCATACGCCACAATATTTCTCATATGAAATAGAAATACAAGCCATTAAAATAAGTTTTGTTTTATTCTATATAGATCATACATCATTGTTTTCACCAAATGAGAAAGAGGTTTATGACAAGTTAATACGTGTAGTTGGAAGTGAGATGGACATAAGAGTAAGACAAAAGATGCTTCTTATACAGGACAAGATATTTAATAAAAGATTTCCTACACTAATCACCAAAATATCAAGTGGAAGTTTAGCGGAAGGTTTAGATCTTCCCGGAAGTGATATAGATATAATGCTTGTACTTAAAGGTGTTAATGTCATCCAGGATGTACAACATATGAATCGTTCATCAATATGCACAACTCTTCTGATGGAGGAAGAAATGGAATTTCCAGGATTTTCTAGATTGAAGCTGATAGCTCATGGTGATAATCAATTCCTATTTACCCCACTTGAATGTTTTGTTGAAACAACAAATGGCATTTTTTTGTCAAACACAATGTTCATCAGTAACTTGCTTGTGAGGACTACTGACTTTAAGAATTATGATTTAAGAACACACGGCCCATGTTTATCTAACGAAGAGGAATCCCAAGATCTTGCAATATGCTTTCACTTGTATTCCTGGCCAAGACAAGCAGAACATTTTTTATATCGTCATAGACCCGTTCAGTGGCCACCAGATTTATTAATAAACGACATAGTTAATTATGGTTGTATACTTGTACCTATTGGACCAAAGGAAACAGAAAATAATGTATTACTATGGAGAATATCATTTTCTATGGCAGAGAAACAATTATCACATGCTATGAACTATACACAGATCCTGTGCTACGCTCTTCTAAAGCTGTCTCTAAAGAACATGATCGACAGAAATGATGAAATGAAAGGATTATTGTGTTCCTATTTTATGAAAACGGCTGTGTTCTGGTTATCCGAAGAAATTTCTACTAACGCGTTCCAGCTGCAAAACTTATTTCACTGTTATTTTCTTTGTCTTGATAAAATAATATCATGGGTGAAGTGCTGTTGTTGTCCCAACTATTTTATTCCTGAACATAATATGTTTCGTGGAAGAATAAATCGGTCTAATAGTCCGCAGTTGTTAAATGTATTAGAGAGATTACGAAATGGTGAACGTCAAGTTTTTACAGTTAATACATTGTTTAATAGTGAAGCTGTGTTACACGAATCATGTATTAAATTAGAAATGTTTGTTTATCGCGTTATTGGACAGAATGTTAACATTAATATAGAAAGTGGATACATCCGGCAAGGTTATATAACATCGTTAGCCATGTCACACTCCTCGAATATTTTGTCAGGAATATGTAAATATCATTATGCCATGTCTAGTCAGTCTATTGTTCAGAATTTGCCGTTTCCTACTACTAATATACATAAAGCACGTATAATCCGACGTTATCATAAACACTTACATGACGGTACAAAGTCAGATGCTGTGACTGGATGGTTGCTATATGCCTCATTTTACTATGTACTCGGTCAGTACAATATCACGTTAAAGATTATAGATCATGTTTTGTCTCGTTGTACACCATATATGTTAAGGTTATGTAAGACCAATTACACCACAGATAATATTAAGTACTACAAACAGAACGTAGGTTGTTCAAACATTACACTGAACGAGAAGATGAGGCTGTCGACGATAGGTAAAGTAATATATGAAAAACAATCAACACTGATACCTCATGAACTAAAACTAGAAGTCCAGGGTGGGGAGTTTGTTGTAGCACCTGTTGTTATGTCACATTGTCTAAGGTTTCTATGTTACCATCATTTTGATAACATTGTCAATAGACAACAGTCACTACGTGATTTACATCTAACCATAAATGAGCGGTATTTGATGGTTAATAATGATTTGTCGACGTCGTTAACAGTATTAGGAGTATGTAATGAGATAGTAGGTGACAAAAAAACAGCTTATTATTGTTATGGTACTGCTTTAGAGTGTAAGGATATAATATGTCGTACGGCGGCTGAACGGATGGTAAACCTCATCATGACATGAACATTTATAACATCAGCTATCTATATATTTCATTGTGTACCTACTAATGTATTTGATCATATTAAGTTTATGATTTCAAAGACTACATATGTCTAAGAAAGGTCATAGGATGCCGCAGAGGTAATCAGAAGCTGTGAGGAAGGACCGACAATACAATGGAAAAAAAAAAGCAAAAAAAAGCCCGACATTGGTCGTCAAAATACTACACGGAAAAAAATAAATATTAAGCAAGACGAATGAACTAAAAACGGGAATAAGCTCGGTAAGTGAAGAGTAAGCAGTTCCTGTCCCATCAGTGGTACCCTTCGTGTTACTATCTGTTCCAAATCTGATCATACGTCACGAATGAGAAAAAAATAGAAATAATTTTGTAGATTATTATGATTATGTGATAATTTCATTATATAACCGTATTCTATTCGTATATTCTACATATACATTTCTCTCATCAGAAATAAAATCAGAATTTGTGTAAATAGTATTTCATTAGTTTTGTAAAATATCAAATCAAAAGAAAATCGCCAATGCTCGTCTATAATTATTTGCTATGAAATAACTCTATTTCATAACAAGAGATGTACAACCCATACTCATTATAGAATAGGGCCACCAAGAGAATTGTTTGACCCAGTGCAAAAGGAAACTTGGTTCCCCTGCTCCAATTCTCCAAATAATAATACTAAAACTAAGTTTACCACGGTGTGCCATAAGCAAGGAATCACTACAACAAAAATTAATTGATGATATATATGATACAGGCTATATTAGTATTTTAATTTTACGAGTTCGATCTGGACAGCAGGAGTATACCGAGACGATTCATATATCTGACTTTAAGACTGTAATTTAGCTGTTCGGACTTCACCTCGTATTGTGCGGTTTGAAAGACAACATATTAATGCACTTTTTTGTATATTTACAGATTAATTTGTATTAATGTTGATGTCTTATTTAACCATGATTCAAACAACGTGGTTATCATAAGCGTGCGCGTTCGATCCGGAAAGGAGAAGTAAACCAATACAATTCATTTATCTGACCTTTAGGCTGTAATGCTACAATTCTGAATGGAGATTATCAGTCTTCGTGTCATAGTGTGTAACTTGAAAAACAACATCTTGACATTTTATGTAAATTTTCAGATTTTGTATTAATTTTGTATTATCTTTGTATTAATATTGTATCAACTTTGTATTAATTTTGTATTAACTTTATTAGTGTTGTTGTTACTTTCTACATTTTCTTGTTTAATGATAATTTATTTCTATGTAGATGAGTTTAAAATATACACCCTATGTTGTACTTACCTTACTATCACATTACGAGACATTTGTATGTATTATTATTTGTTACTTAATGCCATCTTAAGCAATATTTCATGTATATCGTGGCGTTGAAATTTAAATTTAACATTTTGAGAAGAAACAAGGAATTATACAATATAGTCTAGATATTATGTAAGTAAAAGCATATGTAATAGGTAATACAGTCAAAGGAAACAATTTCTATACCTTCCAAATATTTGAAAATTCGGAATTTAGACCCCTGATAGACACGTTTTATTTTTAAATAATTAGAAACATACAATATGTACATCAGACAGAAACCATACTTTCCTTTTCCCCTTTTCCACCTTGTTTGGAAGAGGGTAAGGTTTCGATTGCTTACAGGAATGCCAACATTAACCTTTCAGAAGTATGAGTAAACTAGACCAAAGATTATTCGGAAATTATTGTGTCTATAGACGAACGACAACAACATACCTATAATATAAGGCGACCGCAAAATGCTCGAAGGCTCAGATAGTTCTTCATTTAAAATAGAATTAAGTATCACTCTAGTATGACCTATGACCTACACGACATCTTTCGAACTACTTGGACCTTTTGATTTGCTACCATATGAAGTTGGCATTTTTCCAACATTACATTGAATTCCATGTAGTTGGTTATTGCGCTGCAAGTATTAATTATACTGGCAAGGATTACAAATATATTTTACAATGAGTGACTGATGTGTATTAGTGAACACACCAAGTTGTTCTTCTGCTGAAGAGAGGGTTGGCTCAAAGAATTAGGTAGTTTGATTACCTAACAACTCATACAAGCCTATCACCAATACGGCGTGGGTTCACATCCGGCTTTGTAAATAACAAAAAGGGTACACTCGACTCGCAGCCGCAAGTGATAAAGTTTATCAAGTGCTTGCCCATGGTCGGTGTTCTCTCCGGATACCCCGCCTTCTTCCATCACTAAAACTGGTCGCCATGAAATACTAGTAGCTGAAAATTTGCTGAAAGTGGTGTTAACCACTAACAATCAATTTTCGTCTAAAGAGAGAAAATAAACAAAATCGTTAGACTCGCACCGTAAACTTTTATTAATAAGCGTTAGAAGGGGCAACTAAGAATGGACAACTTGAAGAAGATAGAACTCTCCCACTTACGAAAGGTAACTAGTTCTTGTATTTTGTTACACACTCTTTGTTTTACTCAGGTCCAGTACATAAAATGACCGAGCAACACTTCATTTCAAGAGAAACCTGTCAGAGAAAAACCTTGAAGATATCAAATGGGTAATCGGAAGTCATACCCCAAGGACCGGAAATAGACTTGCAAAATAAACAAAACAGACACAAGAACGAGCAATTATCTACAGAAACTAGACAGAAAACTAAATATCAAGCAACACGAACCCTTCTGAAATCAGGGAGCTAATTGAAGCTCTCCGTAATGGTAAGCGATTCCTGCTCCACTATTAGCAAATCAACATGCCATCCTGTTCCCTAGATACTTCATGTTGAGTCGGATGACATGACAATGCTTAATAATTAATACATTTGTCCACCGGACATTTAATGACCTATGTTAAATTTACAATCCATATCGGGAAGCGCAATCTTCAATTCCGCGTTAAAGATTTCAAGACATGAAAATGACGTCATGCTTCCTTAAACGTAAAGAATAAATTCACATTGCAATCTCCGAACAATAAATTGTATTAAACTATTTAATACAGATTCGAAATCAGAATGACAAAAACATTATTTTGATAAAAATGTTGGTATCGTTTCTTTTTTGGCCTAGTATATATCAATTTAAGTGCATCCTACACGTTTCGAGAATAGTTTTCACCATAATACAAGCTCCAAAAATCAAAATATTAAAAATCCAAATAATTTAACAGTTTTTGCGAGCAAGAAAACCAAATGATCTAAACAGAAGTGCCAGATTAGGCTAAGGTCACCTACGTTTGAGTAAGGAGAACCTTAGTTCTAATAATAATGACATGATTTAGGAATTTACAAATGTCGACATGTACCTCTTAAATACACGTTAGAGAAAACCGAAGTCGTAGTCGAGAATGGACAACACAGAGACACTGGCAACATTGGTCATACAACATACAGGACGAAGACAAACAAAAAAAACACACAAAAATGCAGAACACTAAAAATATGAGCAATACGGACCTCACCAAACACCAGGGGTAAATCCAGGTGCTCGCTAATGATATCCACCATGTTACTCATTTATTCGCAATTGATACGATATTCTAGAGCTTGTAGTTCCTATCAGTATTCCCTTGATAGAGGCTTGCTGCTAACAAGGAAGCTACTGAACCAAGGGTTCCTCTTAGTTAAGTTGAAGTCATCACTTCGAAAGTTTTACGGTCGATACCATGACATGGTTGACCTTTATAGAATATCTGTGTCTCAAATGACCACGGATATGTTACACTTGTATACGCTTCCCGGTCCTTTCCTCGTTCATGATTTATCACCGGGTTTGTAACTAGATTAACACGACGGGTGTCTGTAGTGGAGCAGGAACTGTTTACTCTTCCGGAGCACCTGACTTCACCCCCGGTTTTTAGTGGGGTTCGTGTTACTCGATCTTTTTTTTTCATTTTTTTTAATAACATAATACTTTATTGTTTGATTTACCTGTTAACAAAACACCTTAGATTCCCAGGTAAGCAAATCATAATCTAAGGTTCCCTGTATTACAATATATCACTTACCCAGGGTTGATACGAGATTAATGAGAGTCCACATATACACATTTCAAAAACACCACTAAATATATCAATTTTAAAACCAATTTGTTCTCATTTCAGAAATACAATTAAATATATCAATTTAAAAGAAAAACAAAACAAAAAACATATAGGTCACTCTATAAATATATTTTATGATACCGTCAACATCTATCATTTACTCATACATATGTATATTATAACTAACTACTAATTAATGGTAGAATTGACAACATTTTGGTTTGATCTATTGTATCATTACAATTGGCTTTTAGCAAAATATTTAGTTCAGATTTCAAAGTCTGTTTCCATATGTTATAAAGTAAAGTTTGATTTATATGTATGTTTTGTAGATAGTTTTCTTTGATCTTTTGTACTTTTTCTTTTGGCCATTATGTTGTCTGATCTTCTTCAATTTGCGGATTCCGGTTGCCTCTTATGTATCTTCAAACTCTTCTTATAACTGGGGGAACTCACGAGACACAGATAACATGGGTGAACAAGTCAAGAACAAACTAAAAAGATGAGTAACATGGACCCCATCAAAAACTGGGGAGGTGGTGACTTCAGGTGTTCAAGTAGGGTAAGCAGTTCCTCTTTATTATAAGAAATCCGACGTATTACTCATATATATCTATAAGTCCGAGAAAAATCTTGTCAGTGATAAAGGAAAGAAAAAAATCTACACAAAACAGAAAGGATCGGTTGCCATTTGAGATATGGATATTTCAAAACGGTCAACCAAATCGTGATGACGACTGTAGAATGTTTGTAGTGATGACTTCAACTGACCGTGGTATTGTATACCTCTGTTGGCGTTATGATTTCATGTTATGCAAGAACTTCTGACGAAATTCTTGAGATCCACTTATCAGAGTGGAGGAGTTTGGGACCCAATAAACCGGTTTATACCGGTCTCATTTCTGTGCCTGTCCCAAGACTTCTATTTATCGTCGTCGTTTCTGTGTTCTACGATTTGAGGGTTGACTGTTCGTTTTATTGACATTGGTGGAATTGTTGGACATCTCAATTAAAGTTTTCTTTTCAAAATTATTCAGAAATTGTCATTGATAAATACAACCTCTAATTAGAAAAAGGAGCAAATACTTAAAGGAATAAACACCAACACATCTGTTTAAAAAAGAAACAAAGCATCGTCTACAAATAGAATCTAATAATAGGTCATTGAGGAAAATATTGTTCATTAATACAGCAAAAATACTTAGGTGTCGTTATATGTCGACACACATTGATAACGCCACCTTAGAATTAAATTGTAAATCAAGCGAGGAAAATAAAAGTCTGGCATTGAACTCTCTGAAAAATTTGAAAATAACAAATGGGTAATCAGAATCCATATATCGAAGAAGAACAGACAACACAATGACCAAAAGAAAAATTACAAAAGGACAAGCAACGATCTACGGAACATACATATAAAACTAAAGATCGAATAACACGAACCCCACTGAAAACCTGAGGTGAACGCAGGTGCTCCGGAAGGGTAAGAAGTTCCCGCTCCACTAGTGGCTCCCGTCTTAGTATATTGTACAACAGAATTGACATTCAAAACTGAAAAACAAGTGACAACCAGATAAACATACACGGAGTTGCTATATTGTAAAAAAAAACGATGCACAACCATGTAACCTTCACCTTGTCCCACAATTGTCTGGATCGTTTAACTTAACAGATATTTCGTATCGTTTACGTTTTTCGTTCGTTTCGTTTGCGTGTATCGTTCGTTCGTTTTTCGTTTTCCGTTCGTTTGCGTTTCGTGTGTGTAATTTGTTCGTTCTTTTCGTGTATCGTTCGCCAGTTTAATTAGAAGAACACACGAAACGAAATACGAACGAACGATACACGAAACGAACGATACACGATACACGAAACGAACACACGCTTCACCAGAATGCGTGCCACTTGTCAACTACATGTACGATTTCCAGTTTAAAATAATTACTACAATTTCAATCTTACTATTACTAATAAAAATTAAAATTAAAGTGTAAACAAAATTATACATACACAAACATGTATTTCCTTTATTTGCATGTACCAGTAATTTTGTACAATAAGGGAAAACATATTTAATAAATGCATTTTTTTCTATAATTTACTCTAGGACAAATAAACAAGAAACCATCTACATGTATGTAAACAAACGCCTCTGGTATTTTCACCTGAGAAATACATGCACTGCAGGTGTGAAATATCAACTCTTACATTTGCAATTTCATTCTAATTAACAATTATATGACCTTTTGAATCCAAACACCTGTCGGACAGCTTAACCGAAAAATTAACTGATACACCTATGTCTGGTTGGAATTGTCAATTCAGAATCCGAATAATTATATATATAAATTCTGTATATTATATGATTATATAAATATAAATTCTGTATAATTATATAATTAAATAGATATAAATTCTGAATAATTATATAAATAGAAAGTCATATTTGGAAGTCAAATATATGAGATTTAAAATTTAATCATAAATATAATTATTAAACACATTGGTAATATAAACTATTTAATATAAATTGTATTATCCTATTACTTTACCGACTAATTTATCATTTATATATATATCACTTGCTTAAAAAATATAAGATTACGGAAGTTAATCACATCAATTTGAACAAAAGTCATATAAATAATAACACGATACTATTCGTATATACGTATCGTGTATCGTGCGTTTTTTTTTCGTGTATCATGCGTTCGTTTCGAGTATCGTGTGTTCGTTTCGTATATCGTCCGTTTTTCGTGTCGTTCGTGTGAAGCGTTCGTTCGTTTTTCGTTCGTTTGCGCTTCGTGTGTATTGTAAACTTATACGATCCAGGGTCTGTAACATTGACATTTCGGTGGACTTTGAACCACATTTTTACAAATAATCATGTCAAAATTTAACGTTATGAACTGTCATCAATTATTTTACAAAACATGTACATAAACACATACGAGCAACACGACCCACAGGGGTTTGTTACGATTTTTTTTATCCCTCGACTACTCTCATGTGTCTCATGTGTACAACAATGTATTTTTTCAGAGTAGCCAAGGGATAAAAAATAATCGTAACACGCCCCTGTGCACGACCCCTGGAGGAAAAGGATACTTTTGTTTAAATGATAGCCGTTTGACTCATCACAGTCACTTGAAATTTCAATAACTAAGGGGCCCGGGTGGCTCAATGAGATAGGTCGCTGGATCTAACAACTCATAAAAGCCTATCACCAATACGGCGTGGGTTCGCGCCCGGGTTTGTAAATGACAAAAAGAAGGTGCATTCGACTCGCAACCGCAAGTGATGACGTTTACCAGTTACTTGGCCATCAGGGGCGGATTCAGGATTTCCAGTTAGGGGGGGGGGGGAGGGTGCACTACAAAAAATGGCGCCGGGTAATTCGTGTGAAAAATCACGATTTTAAGCATAAAAATCATATTTTTTTCCAATTTTAGGAGGAGCGCGCGCAGGGTGCGCCCCCCCTCCCCCCTTGAACCCGTCCCTGTCCATGGTCGATGGTTCTCTCCGGGTACTCCGGCTTCCTCCACCACTAAAACTGGTTGCCATGATATAGCTGAAATATTGTTGAAAGTGACGTTAAACACCAAAATTCAAATCAATCAAATCATTTTCAAAAACTAAAAAACAAATAAGAAAAAAATGTTTTCCTAATTTTTTTTATTTTTGGAACTTCAAGAGACTGTGGACTCGTAGACTGGTAAAATACATGTACATGTCTATCCGTAGATGCGATGCTTGCCTCTAGGCTGTGCCGAATCCATATTAAAATGATACAACAAACATCTAACTTTAGTTACATCTCGTTCAAATGCTCTTGTAGACCTAATACCAGTCTGCCGGATCTAAGGGAAACAACTCTTATAAAAAAAATCTTATAGAATCGAACTGGGAATGTGGAAATTATTTTATGATAAATTTTAGCTATAACATAGCGAGACCAAGAAATTAAAATTAAACATGTTCTATTACTTTGTATTAGATAGACTCAACGAGGTGGATTGTAATAGTGTTATATCACTGAAACAAAGGCTCACCTGCAGACATGTGTTTTACTTTGACACAAATACTTTATGGCATAAAAATATGAAGAACCTACAGGAACGGAAGACGAAAGGGTGTCTCTGTATCTCTCAGCAAATATATGAGGAGGTTATAAATTAAGATAACGTAAACGGGGTAATTATATAACTACATGTATATCGTTAAAAAAACCAATACACAACCGTCTGGTAATCCACCTTTACCTTCATCTTGTCCCACCATGACTTCCTACACAATGATAAATGTAATGTTACCTGATATGACCAAAACATGGGATATCGTTGTATGTTAGAGTATCACCAAAAACAAATTATAAAGTCATACAACAAACATCTAATATTAACTAAATAAAATCAAGTTGATATATAAATAACTTACATTTTACACCCCCTCTCCCCCCTCATAAAACAGCAAACAACAATCAAATCCTTTTCATGCAAAGTTGAAATATAAATAACATACATGTACAGTTTATCCCCCTCCCTCTCCCTCCCCCCAAATAAGTCCTCTATTTTAAAAGTTGTAACAACTTGGGAATTTTCTATTTGGTAATAAGTTATCCTCTATTGTTTTTTTTTTGCAAGCACAAATTTATATTCTATTAGACATTACCTTTTCCATTCTACTTGTAGACCGGATACCAGTCAGTCGGTCAAAACAAAACGGCTCTGATGAAAAGGGTAAAATCTTGGGAATGTGGAAAGGATCTTGTGACAAATTTCAGTTATAACATGGCGAGTCCAATTTCTCTAGGACATATATATGTTTCGTGCCTCGTGAAAGTTAAAAATGATGTAATGTAGCTTATTTGTATAAAAAAATATTTATTTTTCTAATCTTCAAATTTGAACACACAAAACCCCTATTTGTTAAAGCTTGAATATTTTTAACACTGAGATCATTACTGTCAGATATAATTAAAGGTTTATTGTCCTAAATATACATTGTAGTAACATAAGATCGGTTTTATTAGACTCCATTCAAGCGGTAATACCAAACAAATGACAATTGTGACACTAGTATAGGTTTATTATTACACTGAAATAGATAAATATCATATCAATATAATAAATAAATATTTAAAGCTGTACACACCAACATAACTAGTAGGCTATGTATTACTGAAGATGTTTTTATCAATCCAACACACACTTGAATGACAGCATCATTTCACTAAGACGGGAGTTTTGCTATCATAAAACTAATCTAACCCCGCCAACGTTTATACAGAAATATAGATACTAAGCACAAAAAGTGAATGACCATGTATTTGTGTGCTTAGGGTATATATTTAGACTCTTTCAACTGATGAAAACCTTTATGATAATGTACAATTATCCACAAGACAGACGCAGTGCAATCCCTACAAGAACAAATATTGTTTTTATTCCTAAGCCACTTTTAGAACTGTTCAAGTGGTTGTCAAATGCAGTAGTCCATGTGTCTAATTCTTCCCTCATTTCTGTATATATGTTTTTTCATAAATTTGCTAAAAATATTTTCGTCATAAACCAAAAAAAAAAAAAAAAATAAATAAATAAACTATAGAGAAATGATGATGAAATGAAAAACAAAATATCACACTGGCGAGACAATTCTAAGATATCACACTGGCGAGACAATTCTAAAATATCACACTGGCGAGACAATTCTAAAATATCACACTCTCGAGACAATCCTAAAATATTACACTGTTGAGACAATTCTAAAATAGCACACTGTTGGGACAATTCTAAAATATCATACTGTCGAGACAATTATAAAATATCACAATGTCGAGACAATTCTAAACTATCACAGTGTCGAGACAATTCTAAAATACCACACTGTCGAGACAATTCTAAAATATCACACTGTCAAGACAATTCTAAAATATCACACTTTTCTAGAAAATTCTAAAATATCACACTGTCGAGGCAATTTTAAAATATCACACTGTCGAGACAATTCTAAAGTAACACACTGTCGAGACAATTCTAAAATATCACACTGTCGAGACAATTCTAAAATAACACACTGCCGAGACAATTCCAAATTCAAATATCAAATTCAGTCGTAGAAGAGGCAAAAATCGATATCTCTGGCACACGTTCACTTTGATGGCTTGGTATAGTCACTTCAATAAAAAAGTGACAGGGTTAAACAAATTGTATTGGCCCAAAACCTCTCCTGTTGTGGTCATGCACATGCTTTCCACGTGTTAGTATCAACTCTCATATATAACCAACTGAACAATATTATAAAGACCCTTATAATCTTGAATATTGAACAAACATTGTCCTTTTATAACCCATTTAGTACCATATTTCAGGAATAAAGACACTTCATTACTGATAATAAAAATATGTTTTGGGCTTATTTTTAAGACAGATTGCTGTCTCAGCCAGACATGGATGCCACTTTTACCATTAACATTTTGTCAATATAAAACATATCTATGCTTAAAAAAACCCGATAAATAATAACGAAGGGGCAGCCACGAATGGACATTCCAGAGAAACTGGCAACATAGATATGAACTCCAAATTGTTTTTTAAAAAGAAATAGTAATGCTATACTTGGGCATGTAACAAAATCCTGCTCCATATACTACACTATGCCATCAGAAAACAGTATAGTTTCTTATATCATTTTATTGTGCCCTCTTCAAATATATTGCTTATGGCTGTCCTAGCCGTGATCGTAAGGTAGTTGGAATTACAACTACCTATGTAATTTGTGCCTATTACCACTGATGTTGTGAGGTCGATCAGGGCGAGATGTACAACATTGTGTGATAAAGTTTATCAGTGACTTGCGACATATCGGTGGTTTTCTCTGGGTACTCCGGTTTCCTTCACCAATAACTCTGACAGGCACGATGTAGCTGAAATATCGTTGAAAGTGGCGTTAAACACCATCGAACAAACAAAGAAACAAATGCATTGCATAGTTCTTAATTTTATATTGATATGCTATCGACAGATCACAGTTGTATTGATCAAAGGGAGATAATCTAAATTTGATGTTTACTATGAATTTGTTTATAGTCATAATGAAGTTCGATTTGGTTTTGTTTTTCAATTATTTTTGAGAAACCTTCAGAAGTCATAGAACTAAAAATAAACCATCAATGGTTTTCATGATAACATCTGCATTCTAAAAATGCCAAAATTATACAGGATCGTCGTGGTCGTGATCCTGTGGTAGTTGGATTACAACTACCTATACAATCAGTGCCTATTACCACTAAAGCTGTGAGTTCGAATCCATCTCAGGCGAGGCTTACTCGATACAACATATGATAAAGTGTGTCAATGACTTGCGGCAGGTGGCGGGTACTC
>MJUT01051416.1:11518-39461 GCA_002080005.1 Gigantidas platifrons
TTCACATATAAGTAAATGTTTAGAAATCAGAAGGTGAAGTCTTTTATTGGGCTAGCTGAATATTTTGGTAATTATTTCAGATCAAACTAGATAATGCATTAATGAACATTGGTCATTGTTGCATTGATTTATTAATATTATTATAATGTGTATGGTTTATTGATTGTTATTGAATTGGCTCTGACCTGACTGTGTTGTATAGTCATAATATAGCTTTTTTTTGTTTTTTTACATGCTATGAATGATGCCTCCAAGTCCAATCATTGTAATCATTGTATTTTATTTTTTTTGCCCTTTATGGGCCCATTAATTTGGTAATAAAAATATTATTATTATAATATATTACAAACCAGTCTTCATTGAAAACTGTAAGACTTATAATACATTCTTATTTTTATTTATTCAATTATTCAACATCACAGGAAACTTTGTTCAGCGTCTTCTTTATCAAAAATGGCGGCTGACAGCGTCCTAAGCTACAAACCTCGTTTTGCAAATTGAAGGCGGAATGATGGCTATTTTTATATTTCGTAACACATTTGAATGATGGGTAAACCTATTTTTGACCATAGTTTTTATTGACAACCAATGGGATGCGTTTGTGTCAGTTATTTTTAGCCTCGAAAATTTCCCGCCGTATATTCTTAGCTACAACAACAAAAACAAATACCTCGGAAAATACCTTGTTGTATTTATTGATATTATGTCTAACAAACACTTTTTTATTTTTTTCTGCAAATTATATATTTGACCATGATAATTCACGCTTTTTTGGAATGTATTTATTTATATTTATCTGTCATATAAGGTTTATTCCGTCATCGTCATGGTAAACAAACGTCGTTACGACATTACGATTATGGGCGACACCCGGTGGGTTATTATTATCTGCCCTTGCGTAAATGTTCTTGGCCTTATGAGAGGAGGTACGAAAGTTCACGTTGGCTTTCCGACTGATAAGCCTACAAATCGACAATATGTGGTCATTTATGGAGTACTACAAACGGTTTAAGTTAACTTATATTTTATAGGCAGTAAACGAGTAGGACATGGTCAAAAATTATAAGAGCGATTACCAGCCTTTTCATTTTGTCTTACCAAAAAAGAACATATTTCGGACAAAACATGACTTCAAAGTTTGAAATATATTAGCAGGGGCCCCCAAGTGCCCCTAAAATCTGGTATGTGCCACCATAATTACAAATAATATGTATCCATTTTAGAAGGTCAAGATTCAGGTAATTAAATACACGTCTGAAAAGAGTAAATTTAATGTCAAATGCACAAATTAATTACAATTCTTATTCTAATGACAATTAAAGTATATTTTATGGTTCCTTTGCGTACATTTGGGGTCCCTTTGGGTAGCTGTGGGTACCTTTGGGTAATTATATGGACCGTTTTGAATGAGATGAAGTATTTAGGTTTTCACTTGTAATTATAAAGGCTTTTTTTGGGGAGGATTTTTTTCCGAGGAATTCACGCGTTTTTTTGTTTGTTTGTCCGATTAGTTTTCGTTATTAATGCATATGTTTCGTTGTTGACTTTTGTCACGTCTGCAACTGTCAAAATGGATTACGGAGAAAACATGGAAAATGCTCGTTATGCAATGAATGATGACACTGCTGGCTTCATAAATCAAATGAAAACACAAGTATGAAAACTGAGTATAATCTGAAATTAATCATAAACTAGTAACTTTGAAATAACTTTTTGAGGCATGTTTTTTAAATGGCCATGATTAAACACAGACTTAAATACTCTGTCAGCAAAAACAGTCTATCATTGCATTTTGTTTCGAAAAAAAAAATGAATTCAGTTGTGTTTAACTTGTGCATTCTCAAAATGTTTATCATAGAACATTCTTTTGAAATTATAGACTAGAGCAAAAATACATAAAATTATGTTTTTATTGATGCATAAATTATCAAAATCGGACATGAATTGACTTCAGAGTAATTTTTTTTTAAAATATGAAATATATAGGGAATATTGGAATCGTATGAATACTTTTGTCCACAGTCTGTATATGATAAATAGGTTATGATATGACATTTTTCATATTACATGCCATATCAACCCTCGACCCATATTAGCCCTCGGCTCTTCGGCCCTTGGGCTAATATGGAGGTCTCGGGTTGATATGACATTGTAATATTAAAAATGCCATATAATAATCTATAATTAGTTTGCTTGATCAATTAATGTATAAATTGTTTATTTAAAGATGTCAAACCACTAAATATACCGATCAGAGCTTAGAACATATAAAAGTAGTCCTTTTAAAGAAAAAAGTTCATTTCGCTTTGTTGTATTTTGAAAAAATATGAAATGTACATGTAATGTCATAAACAATGGTATTTGCAGGTAAATATATATGGCTGATTTTGAGCCAAAATGTGGTTGCATTTAGTTGTATTTCAAACCTGTATGGAAGTCTTGATGCATTACCTATTGGTACTAAAATGTCGGGAATCATGTGACGATGCTATTTTTAGAGTAGGTATGTCACAGAGCATGACATTTCACTGCAAGACTGTAAGCATCAAAGTCAGTTAAAGGCCGGGGCAATGCCGTTGATTTCGATCCCAAGTGATCAAGAACTTTGCCGTTGGGAATTTTACACGGTATATTTATAGACCCCCCCCTATTGAAGTTGACAGTTGACACCCTGCTGTGGGCTTGAATGCAGAAACCCATACAGGCACTTAAGTTGGTTAAAGGCACATGCAACACCTTTGACTTAAACCTCATGTGGGTAAGAACTTTGCCGTTGGGAATTTTACACGGATTATTTATGAAACTCCCCCAAATATCGAAGTTGATATTTGACACCCTGCTGTTGGCTTACTATCAAGATGTGAAAATATTTAAAATGGACACATTAAAGTTGGCTCTTTTGACATAGAACTAGAAAGACATTTTAAATTAGTAATAATGCAAAATATTATAAATTATTTTGAAATTCAGAAATACAAATACCCCCACTTTCTTTGCACAAAGACTTAATGTAAACCTGACTCACCTAATATGCTCACCGACATGTATATATGTGTGCATATTACTGACTGGTATCGGCCTATCTACAAGTTCTCGGCAACGTGTGGCTAGACCGTTAATCATACGACATGTATTTTTCAATAACGTTTGAAGATAACAACCTCGTTTTTTGGCATGTTACTGATTTTCTGTCAAGGTCTGTCATATTTTTTAATTATTTAGCTTAGGGTGTTTCTGAAAATAAACACATACCATACGTAACCACCATAGTTGTTTGTTATCACCATATTAAACGTTTCCTTCATTAATCATGTATTACACTGCACCTCATAGGTGGTTTAAAATGGTTAAGGTGCTCGCCGCCAGTGCGTAGATAGTGGTTATATCCCCAGCTGAGTCACATCAACGACTATGAAATAGTTATCTGTTGCTTCTCCGCTAAGCACCCACCTTTAATAATCATGCGTTAGAGTGAAACGACATGTTTTTCTATGGACAAACACTATAAATATTCAGTTAAGCGTGTAATTCTAATACAAAGTGGCCATCAGTATCATTTCATTAGATGTAACTTGTTCTCGGCATGATATAGCTGCAAAACTACTCACTTTGGCGTTAAACAGTCATTTACTTTTTTTACACTGTGCGTGCTCTTATTAAAACATGCATATTCAGAGCTATTGTTCTCTTGGATAGTGTATTATAAACAACTTTATGCTGTTGTTTTTTTTCATTGAGGAAGAAATATCCTATACTGTGTATTCCGGCAGGAATAAATATTATATTGTTTTCCCATTGGAATAGATATAATGTAATATTTCTTCCAGTCGGAACCACTGCTCGGATGGAAAAGCTATACCATCACATTAATTTTGCAAATCGAAGAACACTTTTTATGTGTGTGTACCTCCATGGATAATTTCGATCTGTTCCTCACTCTATAAACTTATGATTGAACGGGAACAAATTCATCAGCCGTGCAATTGCCACTAATATGCAGCTTAATGTATTTTTCTTTTTTCACAAATAAAATGACATGGTATAAGGGAAATAACTCTGATACTCACTGTATAAAATATATTATAGCACGTTAATAACAATATGGAATAAATAAATACAGCAGTACAATATATTTTTTTATTAAAAACAACTTATTTTATTTCATCAACATAACAACAAAATAAATAACGTGTAAAAATCAACAAAATAATTCACCGTATTTATCACAGGTATTGAACATAACTTTTCAATAATTATAAATCAGACTTCCAATTCATATCATTTGTGTCATTAAAAAATTATGGTCACATTTCCCTGGATATTTGAGTATGGTAATTGTGTTATTTTAGAGTTGGGCAAAATGGGAGCCAAAACGATAGCGGTTTGCTTATTAGAGTTATTATTAGTAACCGTTGACTGGACAGAGTTATTAATGATGACAATTAGAGTAACTGTTTTATTTTCATAGTTCTCAATAGTCGATACGATGGCGTAAATATCTACATTCGTCATCACTAAGATATCTACTGGTTGAAGCTTGGATATATTTCAATGAATCGTGTTCGTAATCATGTTTGAATTTCGTGCGCGCTGAAAAACAAATCTTGCCAGGTGCATGTACATTTCCTCGACTCCAATATATTCAGGATTACGATGTTCTCCCACTGTTGATAACCAATCCTTGAACATCCTTATCTTACTCTCAGTTTTACGTTTTGCATTGATACTTTTCATCTCCGTTTTATCGGTTTTGTGTATGATGTTTGCATACTTGTCACAATGACGTCATCGACGCAGGGCACACTAACAGGTTATTTGCCCCGGGCACTGATATGGATCGGGAACGTCTTCGTTTATCACACATGCAAAACGGTACAGATAACGTACACATATGTGATAAAATCTTATACAGGTGCATAATGGGTGTGTATTAAATTTGTGTTTTTATTATTTACATAGCAGTACACACCAGCAGGTGCAAATGCAGGAATGTATGTTAGAGGAGGGAACATTTTGTATGCGAGGAATATAGTGCCCCCACCCCATTGGATTGATGTCAGTGTCTGTTGGAGGAAAGCACTCTATAAGCTCCCGATAATTAGTTATTATATGATGCAAATTGCTAGAAAGAGGATATCAGTAATTTTATCTAACTTTAATCATAAGAGACGATCTGCAGCCCATCTTTAATGGTAGACATTAAACTAGAGGGGACACGCGTCGGGATTCCCAGCAGTCAAAAACTGCAACTGCATGACAAGAAATGTATATACATATTAATTATCATTATCTTACAGATCCATGCAATACCATAAAATATTTGGATGACTGGAAAAGGTCGGCTGCTTTCACAACTGATACAGTGAGGATTTGTGATAATTTGTTGAAGGAAGACTGGTATAGAGTAATAAGTGGTAGTGGAGAGCGTATGCCAACTGAGTGCCCTACTGGAGGATTCCGGTGTAATACTGGTCGACCAATATGGCTGTCTAGTGGTAACATATATTTCTTAAATTGCAGTTTATGTTATTCGTTTTCTATTCACAGACATTACACATATTTTAGCATACAGATAACTGTAATGCACTCGTACTTTTTTATATTTATGATTAAACAAATTTACATGATATACATATGATCTTGACATAAAGATACATGAAGCTTAATTTACCTCAATGTATAATGTTTTAATGTAGATGGTGTCAAGGATGGAGAAGAATTGTTCCCAGAGGTTGGACACAATGTAACAAGAACAGCTTATTCTTCTAATTATGATGGGAGTTGTGATTATGATACATTTACCATACAGATCAAAGGTTGCCAAGGCTACCTGGTTTACTATTTAAAACCTGTTTCTGGATGTACCTCAGCTTACTGTTTTGGTAAGTATAGCGAAGGTAGTATTTCCGTTGAATTGCATGTTTCGGAAGAAAACAATGTATCAATCATTTATTATGTCTCCCCTTCGAACGAAGGGAGACATTGTTTTAGTCTGCTTTTTTCTTTCGCTTCCTCTTCCGCTTCTTCTGCTTCTTCTCAGCGAAGCTTGTCCGAACCATGCATTTTCTGTCTTTCCAGATAGGTCAGTTATATTTGGTATGTGAGTGCATGACCATAAGGTGGTGTGTCGCGTACCATAATGACCTTCGTGGGACCTTGACATTTGACCTCAAGGTCAAATAATTGTTTTTTAAATATTATCATTCAACTCATAATGTGTAACTTATTGTTGTACAGATGACCGTATTAAGGGGAGACATAAGTTTTAGGTATCTAAAACAGTTCTTCCTTGTTTTTCTCTTGAGTTCTCTCGAATGGCCGAATACACTCATTGTATGGTAATGGCATGATACAAGGGATATAAAGAAGTGGAAATAATCAAGAAACAATTTGGGATCTTTTTAATAGATTTAATCCCGCTACCATATTTGTTCGATCGATTTCAATTGGAATGTATATATTCTCTACATATTGTGTTCCCTCTAAAGAAGTTGTTTTGGTTTCGTTGGTAAGATGACGAATAGCATTGTTTACCTACGTCTTAGTAGGCGAGCCATTATAAAATATTGCTTAGCGAGAGCCAGTTGTCTTTGCAAATGTGGTCACTCTGAATAAAAAGCTTACGATAGAAAACACGTGATTCAACTACATCATGAAAAACTGGAAGCCACCAAATGTACTACCATTGACTGACTAACATTAAATACAATACCATTGACTGACTTACATTAAAAACAATACCAGTGACTGACTACCATTAAATACAATACCACTGACTGACTACCATTAAATACAATACCATTGACTGACTTACATAAAATACACTTGGTTGAGAAGCAACACATACCAATTTTAGAGTTTTTAGGTTTTACCCGATCAGGGTTGTAGTAAAGGATCTAACCCACTAATCTTTACACGAGCGATACCGTTTTCATGTGGGCAAGATATATATGTAATCTTTATTATGATTTATATAGGAGACCAGCTTCCCTGTCCTGATGGAGAATCATCTGAAAATGGTTTTACACCTGGTTGTGGAGGTATTTATGCATATTAACTATTAGCAAGAATGAATACGCAGGTAAACAATCTGGACTTTTACGTTGTTGGGCTTTCTAATCGTTTGACTTTAATGGTGTTCTGATAAAGGTCATTACAGAAGCGCATCATGGACACTAAGTTATATAATTTCATTCTTATTAGTATAACAAAATTATTCCCAAGGTGATACACAAGTTTTAAATATTTTGTTTTGCACATATCTGATTATTGCCAGATTACAGAACATAATACACATGTAAATATATATAATTTAGTGCACACTACTGATTCTGGAATAACCTTCTTCAGATCAGGTACACTCATGATCAAAAGATTGGGAAGTCAAATGAGTAAACCATTGTTTTGGAGCAAGTAAATTAAAGGGTCTAAACAGGATAGCCAATAATGCTTAGATTTCATAGTAAGATATTATGGACTAGTAAAAGTGTTATACATTCACAGATCAGACTGAATGAAATTTTGCTTGTCACCAGTCTTAGCAATTTACTTTATCAAAATAATGACGAACATGGATAAGAAATATGGAGTGTTCGGGGAAGACCACCATAGAGTGCCGAATAGTACCTTCTTAATAAGGCTTCAAACTATACTGGTTTGTATTGATGATCGATCCCTTAACTACTAGACCTCCATACTTAATCTCTCGAAAGATTGTTCCTGCTAATGACCTAATGGATTCGTTATTGAAATGTACAGTTCGTAAACCATTTCATTATTTTTGACACCAAAGTCCTCCGTTGTGCGTCACAGGCGCACATGCCGAATTTGTTTATCCTCTTTTGGGTCATTTGGTTGTTTTGTTCCCAACTATTACTTGCCCCCTCTTTCGGGGGGATCCCATCTTGTGACTATGAGCGTACCCGATGATTGTTCTTCTAGAAGGCACTGGACACACGAAATTGTATGTATATCTATGGTTTTATTACAAGGGGTACATTTTGTCTGACATTTTTTCACCAAAGCTCCAGTATGATTGATTGATTGATTGGTGTTTAACGTCCAGCGAGCAATTTTCAAAGCTCCAGTAAACTTTAACTTTTTTTTTCAACAACATATTGTAGCTATATAGCATTGACCAATCATTGCATAAATACAGTGTCTCTATTGCTAAGGTATTCAATATGAATTGAACAATCTATGTTTAATGTCTTAGCTGGCATGGGATATAAGTGTCAACCATGTGCGACATTGATGAGGCCGGTGGGTGTAAACTTTTCGGACAACATTGTTTTGTTGTTTTCATTTTTTGGTTTGTTTGTTTGTTTGTTTTTCTCTTTTGTTTTTTTTGTTTTTTAAGAAATAAATTTGCCCAACTATGTGCTAGTTTGCAACCAGCATTATCTCTATTTATAGCATACCCACACGTTACAGTCACACCGTACGTCACCACACAATTGCATGAAACGGAAGCCAAAAATGAACACAACCTCGATTTTATTTATAAAAAGGCTACATTTGAGTGTCATGCAGATGATCTACAAGACAATTATGAGTACGAAATAAGATGGTACATCAATGACTTAGAAATAGAAGAGGCACAATATACATCGTTATCAAAATCTGACGTCAATGGAGGCACTGGTCGATTACACGAAGAGACATGGGCATCAAAATTTCGACCAAATATGATTGTTATTTGTTCCATGAAAGTTAGAGGAGTGGGATATGACTCGCCTGGTCCGGAACAAAAGGCAGAAGCATTTTTTGCTGGAATTGAGGTATCTTACTGGTTTCAATTTCTTTAGATTTCAATTTTGAATACTGTATTGCATGCACGGTGGATGACCGCAATAAACAAATTAAACAAACTTTTTAATAAGTACAAATGATCAGTGATCATAGAGCTATACAACATACTAATACTGTTTATTTAATTTATTTGTTTTATTTGCTGTGTTATACCAATTTAATCAAAATCAAATATCCCACTTCCTCTGATTTGCTGATAGCTCGCGGCGTGGGAGATCTAAAGAAACCTCATCAATGGTCACACGTAGTTAACACCATGAACAATCCAATGAAATTTGCGATTGCTATATTATGAAGCTGCAAGCAATCTGATTGGCCGAAAAACGTCAATACCGTATTTATCATATCATTATTCATTACAGATGGTCACTTACGTGTGACCCGTATTGTGGTTTTATCAGATCTCCCACGACCCAACATATCAGAGGGAGCAAGTGAAAGGTCTGATTTTAATCAGATTTGTGTTATACAGGCCCATAGCCAGGTGATCTTACATTGCCATCCCGACTTATTAGTCACAGTTCAATCAAAATATTGACCTTAGCAGTGTCCGTTGGCCTTGGTTACCTCACTCTATGATATTGTTATATGCAACAAGAAAGATGTATTAGATATGAAAACATAATCTGTCAATATATGACAAGAAATCACTGTTATCTCAAGTCTTATATTTCATCAACAAATTACAACGCAATACTATGTTGTAACTTGAAATATCATTCAATAATTGAATTCGTTTTTGTTATTTATTCTTTTATGCAATTTCCCTTAACTTGTTATTCCTAAAAAGAATAGCAAAAATGCAGTAAATCTGTGCTGATAGAGGAGAACTTTTGTTCTGAGCCCTGTTTGCCGATTTTATTTGTATTGTTAATTATAATGAAGAACACATAAACAAGGTTTTTCAAGGCAATGCTATCCCTAATATTTTTAATCATTTTTCTATTTTCAGAAGGTGTTTTGTCACTAATAAACAAGCTACATATAACTGTAATATCCTCTTAGAATCTAAACTAGCTATGCATATGTCTATATCCTGCAATTGGGTTATTTTTTGTCTTAATAAATGGGTTGAAATAAACTGTTGCTGTAATAACACTTTTCACAGTAGCCTAAGCAAGCTATTACGCCACACCCTATCATAATAACACTGTTCACATTAGCCTAATAAAGATATTAAGCCACACCCTATCATAATAACACTGTTCACATTAGCCTAATAACGCTACCAAGCCACGCTCCTTACTTAAACTACTGTTGAGGTATTAATGGGGTTTCCGTTATCTTTTTTTTTTATTAATAAATTAAACAACATTTTGCTTGCAAATTTTATTGCAGGCTATAATACAATATTGTTGTATTAACGGTATATATAGAAATTATGTGGGTCGGCACGAAACGGATGGAAAGACTCGCTACCGCTCGCCTTTACCCCGTTTCTAAACCTGGCCACATACATTCTATTTTTACCGTCAATACACCAATATTGTATTTGTAGGCTTTATTAGATACACTGCCAAGACTTTCAAATTGAGATATAGTTGAATCCCGCGATTGCATGATATATATGATGAATTTGATTTGCTGATAGTAGAACCATTCATGCCTTTCCCTAATGGTGTGCTTTTAAATCGACTGATAAGTTATTCTAATATGGTCTCACAAGTATATAGTTACTATATCTTTTGCTAAGCCAGTTATTTTCTCACTATGGACTGATAGGCGCCGGTTCGTGTTGACTTGTGAGTAGATTTATTTATTTTCTTGTGCTCTTGTGTAAACTTCATCGCTTTTATTGTACAGATTGAACAGAAAGAATTTGCAGTGAAGGAAAATGAAGTTATGCTGGTTCCAATCAGACTTACAATACCTCTGTCATGTGAATGGCCAAAACATGCGTAAGTTGATTACACATATTCCGTATGCGATTTATAGAAGACTTTCCCTCATATTTTATGAATTTCATCGTTTATTCTAAAATGCACAAGTAAATGACGTCTACAATGAGATATACCTCTTACATAATCTACAATTTGCCGAAGACGGTCCCTATTTGGCAATTTGATGTAATCAAACCCAACAGTGTTACAATTAGATTGTTTTGAACTGACAAATTTCTGTCCTCGATGGGACTCGACCCCATACATTGCACAGCTATTAGCTAAGTCGTATGTCAGATACCTTAGATCACGTCTGTCGTAACCTCTTTAGGTAGTTTATGCATTTATCCATACAAGGACCTGTCGACTGTTGACGCAATAATTGAATGTGTGCATGTTGATAGTTAATAATGTAACTATTTTACTTATTTTAAAGTAATACTTCCCTTATTGTACGTTGTAAAAGGTATTATTTATGAAAACATCACATAGTTCTATGACATCTACACTGGTTATTGTGGATGCACACATTTAGAATAAAAGTCATGTTTTATTGTTTTTCTTTGGCGGCAGACTAAATTAATGTATCACTAAAACATATGAATAAATAAAAAGATACTACAAACATCTAGATTGGGGCAAACCTAGAGTGTACTGGTGTATAATCCCCACTTCTCTAAACTTGAATTAGGGGTTAAGGTTATTGTGTCAATGACACTTTTAACAATATTTCAGTTTTATAGTGGCAGTCAGTTTTATTGGTGCTGAAAACCCGGAGAAAAATACTGACCTCTCACAAGTCACTCACATACTTTATCACACAATGTTGTATCGGGTAGACTGCGCCATGGGCAGGATTCGAACACGCAATGTTAATGGTGATATGCATTGATTCCACATGTAGTTGTAAATCTTCTTGCCTTCCGATCAGGACCACGATGGCCCTTCTTAAATTAGGTATTACAGAAATATGTTACAACATATGTTAAAATCAAAACATGACAACAATTTTAAGGTACCGACCATTTAACTTGAAGGGGGGTTTATGGTTTTTTGTTTCGTTTTGAAGTTAAATGGTCCGTCCCTTAGTATTGCATGCACAAGATAAGTAGAATTCTCTGTCTTAGATTAAAAAAAAACATCATTTCTGAATGGTAGGTTTTCTATTTGTGGCAGGCTTATTGAAATGTTCTAGAACGTTTATTGTCAACTGAAAGGACTTGTGTTTTTATACGACTCACTGTTTGGTCAGAATAACAGGTAGAAATGAATTATGTGAGTGCCCATGTAGGATACCAAAAAAAAAAACAAAAAAAAAAACATGATGGATATTAATTGATATTGTGAGAGGAATTATAATAAGTCATTATTAAAAAGTGTATTGCTTTACCTAAACTGAACTAAGATAGTAACAGAAATAATCAAATGTGTATTGATTACATAGGGCGTGCATTCACAATAATCTTATTCTTAATGTTTACCCAAAAAACAAATACCGTAGATATCAAAATTAGTGCACATGACTCGTTTCCGCAATTACTTTCGTCAGTTACTTTTAAAATCGAAAGATTGGAAAGCCAAATAATATAAAAGCCTTTTTGGCACAAGACAGCCAAATGGGCATAAGCATGGTAGCCAAAATCGCCAAAGGTAATCTATGCTCGAGGTAGAAGAACCTTTTAATAATAATTATTTTTAAAACTAAGGTTCTCCCCCCTCAGGCATAGCCGATTTTGAAGATCCTGTTTAGACCCTTTCGTATGTTTCCACTTGCTCACAAAACTTTAAAAATTAGTCGGCTTTCCAACCTTTCGACTGTGATCATACCTGATAGAGGTTTTTCCAGTAATATACCTGATGGAGGTTTTTCCATTAACATTCCTGATGGAGGTTTTTCCAGTAACATACCTGATGGAGGTTTTTCCAGTAACATACCTGATGGAGGTTTTTTCAGTAACATACCTGATGGAGGTTTTTCCAGTAACATACCTGATGGAGGTTTTTCCAGTAACATACCTGATGGAGGTTTTTCCAGTAACATACATGATGGAGGTTTTTCCAGTAACATACCTGATGGAGGTTTTTCCAGTAACATACCTGATGGAGGATTTTCCAGTAACATACCTGATGGAGGTTTTTCCAGTAATATACATGATGGAGGTTTTTCCAGTAACATACCTGATGGAGGTTTTTCCATTAACATACCTGATGGAGGTTTTTCCAGTAACATACCTGATAGAGGTTTTTTCCAGAAATGCATCGTGCTCTCTAAATTTGATGTCTACGTTTTTATTAATAATAATTACATTTTTAGAAACTATGAACATCAATGATAAATATATCTAACGTATTAAGCTTACTTTCACGTTTTTATATTTTAGACCTCAAGATGAAATAGATAGGATACAAAAAGATTCATGTACATTACATCTTCTAACTGGAATTCCTCAGTACCAAACTGATGGTGAGAAGTGTAAAAACGGCATTTCAGATGACGGTTTGATATTTAAAAGTGAATATTGTGGTATTGAGTTTAACCACCCTGACTGGGACAAAACTGTAAACTTAGAACTAACGGGAGCATCAGATGACATTGTGAACATTGAGGATCGTATTGTCTTTCTACGTCTGTACAACAACCCAGACATATTAGAACCAAATAGAAATGCTCTTTACATGTGGAATGGTATACATCTACCTGACATCAAAGTAAGTCATATTCTAATTAATACTTTAATACACACTACACAATTTAACATTTAGAAAAGAATTAAATAATTAGTTTTTAATACACGCGTGGATAAAAGAAAAAAAAACATCTCTATTTTCGTACAGTTGCATCTTGAATTCCATAAAATTGTTTCAAAATATACGTATCCACATGTTTTAAAGGCATCTATTGATTATTATTATTGTTATTTACCACCACTTGGTACATGTAACACTAGTTTAGTTAAATAAGGGCAGTCTGTTTTATTTGTGGAGGAAGCCAGACAAAATACTGACCTGATGCATGTCACTGATAAACCTTATCACATAAAACAGTATCGAGTACATCTTTCAAATGCACGGAGCGGAATGGCACCGGACTATTAGTGGGGAGGAGGGTTCTGAGTTTACTGACGTAAGGGAGCGGAAGCGGACTGTGAGGGGTGAAAATATAGAGTCCCATGTCACAAAATGGATACTGGAACAAAACGAAGTGTGTTTATAACAATTTGGACAGAATATTCCAATATGTATTATCTTTGGTTTGTTATTTCTATTCATTACATGTATTCCAATCACAGCAATGCTTACACAAATTCGAAAAAAAAAGACCCAACAATCCAAAGGTCGTAATGTTTTCTAGAAATTTATTAATTGTTCTGATCATTTGACTTGTTTTTATTTGACACAAAACACAACTCAGAACTAACATATCATATAACAGAACAATCAATTTATGAATAGGATGGTTTGTCAGAAAATGTGGTTCTATCAACAGGAATTGGCACCAGACTTTTCCTGTTTACTGTGATTGGATAGTGGTGGTGGGCTTTCTAAACTGCCAAGCAAAAAAGGGAAGCAAAAACATGCAATTTGACCGTAAAGCACACATTGGCAACCTTAAATCTGGTGTTTTACTGATCATAATATACTTCCATATCACAGTCATCCCCACCACTGTTCTATCATATAGACACCTTTCTATCACAGACATCCCTATAGTTATATCACAAAGTAACATTTATATCACAGACATCCTCTTTGTCCTATCATATTGTCACATTTTAATCACAGATATCCTCTTTGTCCTATCATATAGTCACATTTTAATCACAGACATCCTCTTTGTCCTATCACAAAGTCACATTTCTATCACATATATCCTCTTTGTCCAATCACATAGTCACCTTACAGACATCCTTTTGTCCTACCACAAAGTCAATTTCTACCACAGACATCCCCTTAGTCCTACCACAAAGTCACATTTCTAACACAGACATCCCCTTAGTCCTACCACAAAGTCACATTTCTATCACAGACATCCTCTTTGTCCTACCACAAAGTCACATTTCTACCAAATACATCCTCTTGGTCCTATCACAAAGTCACATGTTTGTGTCACAGATTAAACTATGTAATATACCCATGGTCATTTGTGACATTGATTAAACTATGTAATATAACCATTGTCATTTGTGGCACAGATTAAACTATGTAATATACCCATGATCATTTGTGTCACAGATTAAACTATGTAATATACCCATGGTCATTTGTGACATTGATTAAACTATGTAATATAACCATTGTCATTTGTGGCACAGATTAAACTATGTAATATACCTATGATCGTTTGTGACTCTAATTAAGCTATGTAATATACCCATGATCATTTGTGGCACAGATTAAACTATGTAATATACCCATGGTCATTTGTGGCACAGATTAAACTATGTAATATACCCATGATCATTTGTGGCACAGATTAAACTATGTAATATACCCATGGTCATTTGTGTAACGGATTAAACTATGTAATATACCCATGATCATTTGTGGCACATATTAAACTATGTAATATACCCATGGTCATTTGTGGCACAGATTAAACTATGAAATATACCCATGGTCATTTGTGTCACGGATTAAACTATGTAATATACCCTTGGTCATTTGTGGCACAGATTAAACTATGTAATATACCCATGGTCATTTGTGTCACGGATTAAACTATGTAATATACCCATGATCATTTGTGGCACAGATTAAACTATGTAATATACCCATGGTCATTTGTGTCACGGATTAAACTATGTAATATACCCATGCTCATTTGTGATACAGATTAAAGTATATAGTATACCCGACATGGTCATTTGTGGCACAGATTAAACGATGTAAAATCCCACGGTCATTTATGACACTGAGTAAACTTTGTAACATAATTATGGCCATTTTTGTCACAGATTAAACTATATTATATATCCATGGTTATTTGTGACACAGATTAAACTACTAGTATGTAATATATCCTTAGTCATTTGTGGCACATATTAAATTATGTTTATATCCATGGTCATTTGTGACACATATTGAACTACTAGTATGTAGAATAGCATTAGTCATTTGTGACATAGATTAAACTATGCAATACACCCATGGTCATTTC
Source organism: Gigantidas platifrons (assembly GCA_002080005.1). NCBI lineage: Eukaryota > Metazoa > Mollusca > Bivalvia > Mytilida > Modiolidae > Gigantidas > Gigantidas platifrons. The sequence goes on from MJUT01051416.1 coordinate 27,368, forward strand.
TGACACATATTAAACTATGTAATATACCATGGTCATTTGTGACACGGATTAAACTATGTAATATACTCATGGTCATTTCTGACACAGATTAAACTATGTAATATACCCATGCTCATTTGTGGCACAGATTAAGCTATGTAATATACCCATTCTCATTTGTGACACAGATTAAACTATGTAATATACCCATGGTCATTTGTGACACGGATTAAAATAGGTAATATACCAATGGTTATTTGTGGCACATATTAAACTATGTAATATATACCCATGATCATTTGTGGCACAGATTAAACTATGTAATATACCCACGGTCTTTGTGTCTCAGATTAAACTATGTAATATACCCATGGTCATTTGTGACACAGATTAAACTATGTAATATACCCATGGTCATTTGTGTCACAGATTAAACTATTTAATATACCCATGATCATTTGTGGCACATATTAAACTATGTAATATACCCATGGTCATTTCTGAAACAGACTAAGCTATGTAATATATGGGTGGTCATTTGTGACATCAATTAAACTCTGTAATATATCGTTGTTATTTGTGACACTAATTAAACTATGCAGAATATTATTGTGACACATATTAATTGAAAACTATGTAACATATCCTTGGTCATTTGTGACACACGTAATATAGCCGTTTTATTTTGGACACAGATTGAACTATGCAATATAGCCGTCATCATTTGTGACACAGATTGAACTATGCACTATATCCGCGGTGTTTTGTGACACAAATTAAACTATGCAATATATCCGCGGTCATTTGTGACACAAATTAAACTTTTTAATATATATGATCATTTGAGACACTGATTGACTTATGTTATATATTAGTGGTCAGTTGTGATGCAGATTAAGCTGTCTTATAACTGTTGTCATTTATGACACATATTAAAAGATGTATTTCTATGGCTAGTCGAATTCATAATCCGTATTTATTTATTTATTTATTTATTTATTTATTTATTTATTTATTTATTTATTTATTTATTTATTTATTTATTTATTTATTTATTTATTTATTCATTCATTCATTCATTCATTCATTCATTCATTCATTCATTCATTTATTTAATTTCACAATTATACTTTTGAGTAAATATATCCATCTACTTCTGTTGTGTAAAGATATGCCATAATTATCTTCTTTCGTAGGTTGCAGTTCAGAACTCGGATAGTTTTACTTTAGGAGGGGTGTGTCATAGCCATAATGACCCACACATGAAAACGTTCGATAAGTGAGTGTTAATGATATTTGTAAATACGCATTATTCACATGTTCATGTAACTGCATTATTGCACAAGCAAGGGTCACTGGTCCTTGTCTTGTCTAAGAATAGTAATTATCACTCTGTATAATTTTGCTCCAAAAGCAATATAGGCCGTGCACCTCCCCCCACATCTTCGAACCCCACTATTTTTTTTGGTCCTTTGTTATGTCCTTTTGAAGAAAAATAATGTTAACATTGATTATTTTGGGACGAACTTACATTTTTGAGCCCTTTTTAACATCCTTTCTACAATTTTGCCAGATTTTCAGATTTTTTCATTCTTCACTGTTACTGAGGTCTTGAAGCTTATGAACAACTATTAGAACATAAACACTGGGGTTTGATGGATAGCTGATTACATTATCGTTCAAATGAATACAAGTTATTAATATTTTTTGAGGTTCAGTAATCGTAGGAGGCAAAAAATCGATCACTACCCCTGATAAAATTGTGCAAAAACGAGATTTTTCACCTTTTGTATTCAACAGACAAAATATTACACAACTTTGATGATATTTTTATAATGAATTTATTAAAACTATTGCATTGACGGAAAATGAAACCCATTACATCACCAAGAATCATGCTTTGTAATGTAAATTGCAGAAAAATGGAATATTATGATTTTTGCCGACTTTAGCTCTTTTCAGCCCAAAGCGCGTAATATATTTTTCATAGTATAAATTGACAACCAAATTATACATCTGTCGTGTGAAGTTAGGTTATGGAGACATCTTAGAATAAAATTTGTTCTAGTACCACCCTGTATAGGGCTTCTAGCGGCAAAATATTACCCCTTACCCTACCAAAAATCACATAATATTTTCTCATCAGTATTAGTCCGTGGGCTAGCATAACCCCCTGTACACTCCCACCTTCCATGTTAACATATTGTTTTAAGTTTTCCTATATATCATCTTGAAGAAAAAACATGTTAGCATTGACAATTTTGGGATGAACTTGCAGTTTGAGGCTAATATTTACACCCTGTCGCAGCTTTTAGAGGATTTTTGATTTTTTTCTATTTCTGTATTTGCGAGCATTAAATGTATGCTAAACAGTCTTGAAAGTATATCAATATGGTATCAAATGAATGCTTATAGTATTAACTTTCAATTGGATACAAGATATATACACTTTGTGGCTATAAAATTTTGTCAGACGTGAAAATCCTACCCCCTCCCCCTTCCTGAAATGACAAAAGCAGACATTTTTTCCCTTAAAAGTTTAGATAAACAAATATTTCGTACTAAGCTGCAATCTTTTTAATACTAAACCAAACAAATATATCACATTTAAAAAATCAAGCACTAGTAATCCTTTATGAAGTGATTTTTGTGGTCAGAATACTTGAAAAATGTGATATTTTCAATTTTGCAGATTTTCACAGGATTCTGCATGTATCTTAATTTTACTAATAAAATAAAGGATATCGCATCATAATGCCGGTTGATGTTTGTATCTGGGTACTGTAACAATGTAAAAAGGGAATAATTATGTTCCTTCTACCTACTGATTAACAAATAAATAGCAAAATATTAGCCCTACTCCTCTGAAAAAACACATAAACTTTGATGAAACTCGATTTATTTCCTTAGAAACATGTTCGGGCAGAGTAATTTTTTTTATTTTCCCCGTAAGAGCTTCCAATTCTATATTTAAACAAATCATATGAACATCATCTAAGAGGGTTTAAATTCTACCAATGTCTGAAAATTTGAAAAATGGGTAATTTCTGATTTTCAGAATTTCTACAGAATATTCCTTATTGGCCAGGTTAAGCTGCTTTATGGGAATTTTTGTCCAATAAATATAATTTTATCTGAATGCTGAATGTACATTGTATTAGCATTTATTTTAAAAATCCGTAACCCTCATATATGCATATTATGATGCCCATTTTAGCCAAATTCTACCCCTTCCTTTACTTGTAAACTGGGACAAATATACATGATATACTCAATATTTCCATATTTCAGTTTCACTCTTTAACAAATGACCTGAACAATGAGTATTGCAAATGGCCAAACAATATTGAACATTGACGAAACAGTTCTCACTAGTCGTCTTCCTCTTCGCCATCAATCAACGAGTATAAAACATCGTCGAATGCATCATAACTTTCTTCGCTTTCTGTCAAACCTGCAATATTTTCCGCGACTAAAACGTCGGCGAGTTGTCGTGGAATGAAATCGGGACGGACGGAAGGACGGACGGAGAGACGGACGGACGTACAAACAGACAGAAAGACTCACGGAAGGATGTACAGACAGACAGACAGAGAGACGGAAAGACGGACAGAGGTAAAACAGTATACCCCCTCCGGTGGAGCGGGGGTATAGCATGGAGTGACAATTCTCTTTGATACTGGAACTGGAAACAGGAAAAGGCTGATAGATATCACCAAATTAACACAGTAGTACCAGCAGGAATTGTGTACAGCACGTTTAGGCCTGCACACGTTCACACGCTGTGATACAACGAGCGCATTTAAGGGGATTGGAAAAGTCAAGCCAATTAAGACATTATAAAAGTCACCCCAATTCCAAAGTGCTCTTGCACTAATTGGAGATTCCTGGCAAATTTCAGAGGATTTGTTTCTGCAGATGGAGGCTTTTACCTGCGTGTTGTAACTATCAGGTAGGAATTTGGAAAAGAGCCCATATTGTAAAACCAGTAGATTCGGGGTCTACTCATGACAATGGTTAGCAGTTAATTGATGGGATGATTGAACCAAAATGGGTGTCATTCCACGACAACTCGCCGACGTTTCAGTCGAGGAAAATATTGCATGTTTGACAGAAAGCGATGAAAGTGATGATTTTGACGATGTTTATACTCGTTGATTGATGGTGAAGAGGAAGACTAGTGAGAACTGTTTCGCCAATTTTCATTTTGATAGAAAACATGTTTTTAAAGATAATGCTATCAAACAATCTGTACCTATGGGACAATCACTTATGATTATCAATATTTTTTTTTCCTCTAAAGACTATATCAATTGTTTTAATATATTTTGAAATCAGATTTTATAGCCAATATTTAGAAGTACAATTAAATAATGCAGAAACATTATATCTAAGTCTTCCAAGTGTTGCAGAATAGTAAGGTGGTAGAAATCGTAAATTAGACCTTTTAGGGTAATTTTATATTAAACAATCAGCATTGGATCACCAGACAGCTATTCTTAAAAAAAGAAGCAAATACAAATATCAATTCTTGTTTCTTGCAAAAAAAACCCAACCAATTTTAGACTGACTAAGCTGATTTAACTAAGAAGTCAACACTTTGTATAGTATTCAGAATTAAAATTGTAGCATTTGACACATTCTTAAAAGGAAAAGCATGATATTATGTTGTGATATATATAGGACAATATAGTGAAACCCCAACAGCGTACGTACGAGACAAAAGTTTGCAATATTTATTTTGTTGTGGATTTCACTTACATTTAATGTATAAAGTAATGAAATGTATTCTTATTTTTTAGTTTTCTATGTTTTAGCTCACCTTGTCATCACTTGGCGTCCGTCGTCGTCGTCCGTTGTCTGTCGTTCGTTAACTTTTCACATTGTAATCTTCTTCTCTGAAACCCCTCAGCCAAATGAACTGAAACTTGGTAGACATCATCTATGGAAGATCCTCTATAACGATTACTCATTTCGTCTCGATCAGTTAACAAACATGGCCACCACAGACAATTCTTGTTTCTGATTGGCTGATTTCTAAAAATAATTCTGAATCATGATACCATGGTATTTTGACCTCCCTACACATGGTATTTTGACCCTCTTTTCATGTTATTTTGACTCCCATACTCATGGTATTGTGAACCCCTGCCCATGGTATATCGAATCCCCTATCCATGGTATTTTTATCCCCCTACCAATGGTATTTTGACCCCCTACCATTGGTATTTTACCCCCTTTTCATGTTATTTTGACTCCTATACCCATGGTATATAGAACCCCCTATCCATGGTATATTGAACCCCCTATCCATGGCATTTTGATCCCACTACCCAATATATTTTGACCCCCTATCCATGGTATATTGACCCCCTTACCCATGGTATTTTGACCCCCTACCCATGGTATTTTGACTCCCCTACTTATGGAATTCTGACCCCCGACCCATGGTATATCGATCCCCCATTTAATGGAATATTGTCTCCCCTATGCTACCCATGATATTTTACCCCCTTATCCAGGGTATACTGAATCCCATACACATGCTAGTTTGACTCCCTACCCATTTTATTTTGTCCCCAGCTATGATATTTCGAATTCCTTACCCATGGTATATTGATCCCCACACCCAAGGTATTTTGACTCTCCTACCCATGGTATTTTCTCCCCTACCCATAGTATTTTCACCCCTACCTACGGTATATCGAAACCCCTATCCATGGTATTTTGACCCTCCTACCATGGTTCATCAAACCACTTATCCATGGTATATTTACCCCCTACCCATGGTATTTTGACCACCCTATCCAAGGTATTTTGACTCCCTATCCATGGTATATCTACCCCCTTACTCATGGTATTTTGACCCCCCCTACCCATGGTATATCGACCCCCTTGTTCCTTGGTATTTTGACTCCCTACCCATGATATATCGAACCCCCTATGCATAGTATTTTGACCCCCACCCATGGTATGTTGACTCCTCATACCCTTGGTATTTTGACAACCCATCCCATGGTATATCAAACACCACCATTCCATGGTATATTTAACCCCCTACTCATGGTATGTTTACCCCTTACCCATGGTATATTGATCCCCACACCCAAGGTATTTTGACTCTCCTACCCATGGTATTTTCTCCCCTACCAATAGTATTTTCACCCCTACCTACGGTATATCGAAACCCCTATCCATGGTATTTTGACAATCCTACCATGGTTCATCAAACCACTTGTCCATGGTATATATACCCCCTACCCATGGTATTTTGACCACCCTATCCAAGGTATTTTGACTCCCTATCCATGGTATATTTACCCCCTTACTCGTGATATTTTGACCCCCCTACCCATGGGATATCGACCCCCTTGTTCCTTGGTATTTTGACTCCCTACCCATGATATATCGAACCCCCTATCCATAGTATTTTGACCCCCACCCATGGTATGTTGACTCCTCATACCCTTGGTATTTTGACAACCCATCCCATGGTATATCAAACACCACCATTCCATGGTATATTTAACCCCCTACTCATGGTATTTTTACCCCCTATCCATGGTATTTTTACCCCCTACCCATGCGGAATTTTGACCACCCTACCTATGGTATATCGACCACCATATCTTTGGTATATCAAACCCCACCATTCCATGGTATATTGAACCCCCTACCCATATTATTTTGACCCCCTATCCATGGTATTTTGACCCACTACCCATGGTATTGTGACCTCTTACCCATGGTATATTGAAACTCCTACCCATGGTACATCGAACCCCCTATCCATGGTCTATTGAACCCCTACCCATGGTATTTTGATCCTCCTACCCATGGTATTTTGACCCCGCCACCCATGATATTTTGTCCACCCTACCCATGGTATGTTGACCCTCCTACCCATGGTATATCGAGCTCTCTATTATTGTATTATGCACCCCTCTCTTTTGGTAGAAATGAGGTTGGGGTTCATATACTAAGTACCATGAGGGGGTTGAATATACAATGACGAAAAATCGACCCCGAGGTTAATATATCATCTGAAAATTGCCCCGTGGTCAATATACCGTGGAGGTAAAAATACCATATGACACCGGCTGATTTTGCCGCCTTCAATAATCAGATGTCAGGATGTGTGGATAAGATAATTAAGAGTTACTTAGACAAATAATAATAAGCTCTTGATACAAAAAAATAATATTAATTCTTTGATTATTTTACATTGATTATAATTAAGAACTGCCATTGTAGTAAACTGTTTAATGAAAGATAACTCTTGCCATTAAACTGTTAAAAGAAAGATAACTCTTGCCATTATCTCACTTAGTAACTAATGCTGATATATAGTGTAACATGTTTATACTATACATTACATGTAGGTATTCACATTTTAATGTCCTTTTTAGCTCACCTTGCCAAAGGCAGTGAGCTTTTGCCATCACTTGGCGTCCGTCATCTGTCATACGTTAACTTTTCACATTTTAATTTTCTCCTCTGAAATCCCTCAGCCAAATGAACTGAAACTTGGTATGAAGCATCTATGGAAGGGCCTCCCTAAAAAATGCGCATTTTGTTATGATCCATTACCAAACATGGCCACCACAGGCAATACTTGCTTCTGATTGACCGATTTTCCCCTCTGAAACCGCTTGGCCAAAGCAACCGAAACTTGGCAGGAATCATCTATGGAATGTCCTCTATGAAGATTGCTCATTTCGTCCCGATCGGTTAACAAACATGGCCACCACAAAATCTTCTCTGAACTTGGTAGGAAGCATCTACATGTATGGAATGTTCTGTATTAAGTTTCCTCAAAGCAGAATGAAAGGTCAGTGACTTAGGCTCAGCCCACTTAGCCTCTAGTGTACAAATGTGACTGTTTATTTTGCTTATTCTTGACAAGATGGGAATATATTTTTTTAAGTTTGAGAAGAAAGAGCAAAACACTATTGCATCTCTATAAACAACTTTGTGGATGGATATAAGGAGTTAAGCATATGTTTATGTAGTAATCTGTGTATTAGAGATGTAATGATCAAAGAATGGAAGTCAGTAAAGGAATTTAAATTTTCTATCTTACGTATGGGACTTTCAGATCGACTTTGATGCCTTTTTAGTACTATGTTGATTGGTGATAGTCAAAACCAAAGTTATTCATACTTAGGTACCTTGATACCATTCAAGTTAAAAGATAAAAGTATATTTCAAGTATGTACTTTTCATGGAAATATGACTTACGTATTGGACAGCATGGGTTTCGGAAAATGTCTTTTCAAACTTTGAAGACTTGAATTAAAAAAAATATCACAATTCTGTCCATTCTTTTTTGTCACAGTTCTTCCTCATACCCTGAGCAAAAGAATATCTGTATATAATATAGATAAAAAAGAAGATGACCCCTTAGAATTCCATGTTGTCCCCCGACGCTTCGTCGAAGAGGACTATAGAAATGGGTGTCGTCCGTCCGTCCGTCCGTGTGTCCCGCATTGGTTTCCAGATGATAACTTGTGAATGAAAAGTCAGATTGAATCTAAGTGTGGCATATAAGTGTATCTTATGAATATCTATGTCAAGTTCGATAATGACAATTTTTCGACAATTTTTACTAGAGTTGTGGCCCTTTTTATACCTCAAAATTGCTAAATATTTGGTTTCCAGATGATAACTTGGGAACAAATATTTAGATTGAAACTAGGTTAGTATGTAAGTGTATCTCATGAATATCTAGGTCAAGTTCGATAGCGATAATTTTTCGACAAATCTTACCAGAGTTACATCCCTTTTTATTCTTCAAAATTGCTAATTTTTTGGTTTCCAAATTATAACTTGTGAACAAAAAGTCAGATTCAAACTAGGTTTGGTATGTAAGTGTATCTCATGAATATCTAGGTCAAGTTCGATAATGATGATTTTTCGACAAATCTAACCAGAGTTACTCCCCTTTTTTTCGTCAAAATGGTCCCCTTTCAGAATTATTTAAATCAGGTGAGTGATACAGGCTCACCTGAATCTCTAGTGTACAGTATATTCACAATTTAATCTTACCATATAACATTGGCGTCGGAGGACCAGTGGCCAATGGCCTTTTATTAACCTCATGAATGACTATTTTGTTAAAAGCAATTACCCACTCACACAATTTGGTTAACATTTTCTCTGATAAGGATATTACATTAAAGTGCTACATGTTATATACCAACAGACACTAGAGAACATTTTCTATTAACTGAAGCTGACCTTAACTTAGTTTGTTATTCCTAAGAGAAACATGTATTACTCCTTTAAAAAAAAAGTAGAAAAGATGAAGTGGTCACTCGTTATAAGCATTTTTTGGGGGATTTTTTTTGGAATGTATGAGCCTGTATTTCCACAACTGATCATAAGAGACCAGTGGAAGTTATCTATTGCTTAGATCCCACAATGCATCAAGTTTAAACATATCATTCATTTATATTATATTACAACATATCATTTATTGATCAATTACACAATATGCTTTAAAAACTGTAACCTTAATATAGCTTGTAGTAGTCCATATAGAATACTTTATAATTGTAGACGTACATGGGAACTTCAGCAAAGTCCATACGGTGCAGGAGAGTACATAATGTATAAACATGATCGGCTGCCATTGCAGGTACCTCATTATACTGATTTTACTATGTGCGCTGGTTTTTGTAATCCACTTCTGTGAACCATGCATAGCTGGCATTCATTTTTTGCAATTAAAGTAATATACTCTTTAATCAAATATTTCAGTCGATATTAAATAACAAAGATACAAACGGCCATGATTATATTTGCATAACGTGTTAGGGTATTTATAGAGAAATAATACTGTATTTCAAATTGAGATTATGAATCCATTTTAATGCGATCACAGCCACGATAGGTACTGGTTGCAATAGGAAGATGTTTATATAATTTCCATTTAATCATGGACTCTTTAGGGATCCTCCCGATAGTCCGACGGTCCATTAGCCAGACGGTCGATTAGTCCGACAGCCCATTAGTCCGACAACCCATTAGTGCGACAGCCCAGTAGTCCGACAACTTATAAATGCAAGAGGCATACCACTTCTCATTAATATCCTTCAAGGCATTCCGTCATTTCGGTAAATGACCCGTTTTCACCCATCTTCTTATCATGGATTGTATCCAGTTTTGTAGTATGAAAATAGATTGAAACAATTGCTCAATAACCGGTTTGGCTATAAAACAAACGCAACCGATCCGTTAAACAGGAAATCGAAAATCAAGGGACACATATGACAAATTCGTTACACATAAAACTAAAAAGAACAGACAACACGAATTCCACTAAAAACCGGGATTGACTTCAGGTGCTCCGGAAAAGAAATATTTTCAGAGTATGACCTGTAGTTTATGTATATATGTGTTCAAAGATAGTTTTTAAAGTATACACGCAATTAGCTTATCAAGGACGTTCGGATGGAAGATACTACTCTTTAATGAAATAGGGATGCATCTCCCTAAAAGTGCCAAAACTATGTTTTTATACTTGAAATTACCACTTAAAATCAACACTAAAGAAACAACAACTCTAAATTCTTGACCTGCTTCTGGGTAATGTATATTAAAACGTGTTGCGGGGACCCTAACTGAATAATAATATGATTTAAAAAAGGGATATCATGTATGACATCTGATAAGTTCTTCAAATTTAATTATATGATAGCATTATACATGATTGATTGATTGATTGATTTATTTATTGCTTAACGTCCAGCGAGCAGTATTTCAGCCATATTCAGGACGAAAACAAGTTTACAAACAAAAAATCAGAAAGAGGGCCATGGGATGAATCAACATGGGCAACGACTTTTGACTCGCTATGTTGGGGAGGGTCAGAAAATTTAGCCGAGGCAGGGGCTCAATGGCTTCCTCTTAACGAACTCTGCCGGTGGATCTTTAACATGCAAAGAGCGTGGCATTCTCTATTCACGGGACCTCAGTTTTCCTTCTCTTCCAAAGGACACGCTGGTCAAATTGTTATTCCCCGGGATTCTAACGAGTGACCCTGATAGTCACTTTCTACGATAAGCGCAGGTATAGTGTATATTCTAATCCCGACACATCCTCTGGGAGAGGGAACATTATACATGTATACATTTAGTGATAAATTCAGCAAAAATGAAGCCTAATGGTAGCAACATTATATAGACGCACGTCCCATCGGTAAATGCAAGCATTTTCACATTTGCATTGAGATTATAAATTGAAATTTGATGGATTGACCGCAGACCCCCTCAGGATCTGCTACTTTAAACCAAAAACATGGATTGTTTACTTGCTAATTTAATAAACGAAACGGAACCGTAAAGTCTTTAAAGTGACGAGAAACAAAACGTTTCATTTTGTTTTGTTCCTTGCAATATTAGTCCCCATTCCTAACTGGCACAAAAGGTAATTAAACATGCATGTACCACCCGAGGGTGCGATTTTTCTATTTCCCAACTAACTGACATCCCGAAGACTTCCATAAAGACGGGGACCACTATTACAAGGAAAGAAACTAGATCAGAAAAGTAAACTAATAGTAAAAATGGTAATACAATGTAGAATTTAGTCCCCCACCGTGACGAACTTTCATGTCGGACTAATGAGTTTTCGGACTAATGGGCTGTCGGACTAATGGGTTGTCGAACTAATGGGCCGTCTGACTAATGTGTTGTTGGTCTAATGGTCTGTCGGACTAATGGGCCGTCGCACTACCGGACTCTCCCCAATCTTTACACGAGTTACACTGCAATGCATGGCTGATGGTGACAGTGTGGAATTTTATCTCCATTTTATTGCATTATATGGGTGATGGTGATTACTATGCAAATATTCATGGCACTGAGGGCCATTTGGTGCAAAGTGTCATGAACTATTTGATATATTATACATAACTGACCAAAACTACTTCTATCAGAACATAGCTGGATGAATGATATGGTTGATTTGATTTGATTTGATTTTTGATGTTTAACGCCACTTTCAACAATATTTCTGCTATATCATGGCGACCAGTTTTAGTGGTGGAGGAAGCCGGAGTACCCGGAGAGAACCACCGACCATGGACAAGCAACTGGTAAACTTTATCACT
>MJUT01051416.1:41358-52379 GCA_002080005.1 Gigantidas platifrons
ACTCAACATTTGTCGTAAATTGTTAGCCGTTAACATATCGTAAATTGTTATCACTCAACATATGTCGTAAATTGTTATCAGTCAACATATGTCGTAAGCTCTTATCACTCAACATATGTCGTAAACTGTTATCACTCAACATCTGTCGTAAATTTTTATCACTCAACATATGTCGAAAATGGTAGACAGTTAATATGCTTCGTAAAGATTATTAATCATATTTAATTAAAACTTAAATGGATAATATTTAAACAGATTGTCCTTCCAACTGGTACTAAAGTAGAGTTTTCACATGGACAAGTATATGAGTTCTATGGGATCCATGGTATCAGTATATATCCTTCCACATTAGATTGGGGTATGACAAAGGGACTATGTGGCACTTTCAACGACGACCCTAATGACGATTTTACAGCAATTGGAGAGCTTGGCCCAACGGATGAAACAACATTCGGAAAATCATGGAAGTAAGTTATGCCTAATTTGTCATTTAGTAGGATATGACTACTTTGTCATGTAAGTAAGCTATGCCTAATTTGTCATGTAATTAAGCTATGCCTTATTTGTCATGTAAGTAAGCTATGCCTAATTTGTAATGTAGTTTAGCTATGCCTAATTATACCCCCGCTCCCCCGAGGGGGAGGGGGTATACTGATTTACCTCTTTCCGTCCTTCCGTTTGTCCTTCAGTCCGTCCGTCCCAAGATATTTTCGGCGCATGTTTCTCAGCAACTATTGATGGCAGAAATCTGATATTTGGTCACAAGCTTTGCATAGGTATGCCCTATTGTGGGAAGCGTTTTTGGATCCGTCAGATTCCTACTTCCTGTTTCCCACTTAGTTGGCTTTTATACACATTTAACATATATATGCTCATTTTTCGTCGCATTCTTCTCAGCAACTATTGATGGCTGAAATCTGATATTTGGTCACAAGCTTCATATAGGTACCCCATATTGTTGGAAGCGTTTTTGGGCCCATCAGATTCCTACTTCCTGTTTGCAGACTTTGTCATACACATTTTTCGTCACATTTTTCTCAGCAACTATTGGTGGCAGAAATCTGATATTTGGTCACAAGCTTCATATAGGTACCCCATATTGTGGGAAGCATTTTCGGGCCGATCGGATTCCTAATTCCTGTTTGTCGACTTTGTTGATTTTTATACACTTTGAACATATATGCTCTTTTTCGTCGCATTTTTCTCAGCAACTATTGATGGCAGAAATCTGATATTTCATCACAACCTTCATATAGGTACCCCATATCATGGGAAGAGTTTTTGATCCGTCAGATTCCTACTTCCTCTTTGCCGACATAGTTGGCTTTTATACACATTGAACATATATATGCCATTTTTCTCAGCAACTATTGATGACAAGAATATCATATAAGGTCACAAGCTCCGTATTGGTATGCCATATCGTGGGAAGCGTTTTTGGACCCGTCAGATTCATACTTCTTGTTTGCCGACTTAGTTGGTTTTTATACACATTGAACATATATGCACATTTTTTGTCACATTTTTCTCAGCAACTATTGATGGCAGAAATATGATAGTTGGTCACAAGCTTCCTATAGATACCCCATATCGTGGGAAGCGTTTTTGGACCCATCAGATTCCTACTTCCTGCTTACCGACTTTGTTGATTTTTATACACATTTAACATATATGCTCATTTTTCAATGCATTTTTCTCAGCAACTATTGATGGCAGATATCTGATATTTCGTGACAAGTTTCATATAGGTACCCCATATTGTGGGAAGCGTTTTTTGACTCGTCAGATTCTTACTTCCTGTTTGCCGAACAGCGGGAGTATCATATGTGAGCATTAGCTCACAGTTCATCTTGTTTGTAATGTAAGTAAGCTATGCCTAATTTGTCATGTAAGTAAGCAATGCCTAATTTATCAAGAAGTATGCTTTATCAAAATTGTCATGTATGTAAGCTATGCTTAATTTGTCATGTAATTAAGCTATGCCTAATTTGTCATGTAAGTAAGTTATGCCTAATTTGTCATTTAAGTAAGCTATGCCTAATTTGTCATGTAAGTAAGCAATGCCTAATTTGTCAAGTAATTAAGGTATGCCAAATTTGTCTTGTAAGTAAGCTATAATTTGTTTTTTTAGTTTTCTTTGATTGATAATTTCATTTATTTGTATTGCTCAGCTATTATTCATGACGAGACAAACAATAATAATAGAAAACAATATCCTTCCTGAAAAATATGGATATGTAAAAATCTACCGGAGAGATGAATTGATTGTCACAAGGAAATGAGAAGTAGATGGATAGGTTCTGGGAATTTACAATGCAGGTGACCTCCAGCTGCAATGTACACTTGGAAGTTATATTTAACGTATAAGGAACATATCAATGCTCTAACCACGAGACATGCATTTACGTGATGTCATAAATAGTAAATCATATTAGATTACCCCCGCCCCCAGACAAATGCAATAAGCCTCTTTCCAAGACCTGGTGCACCTCAATGAAGACACTGATTAACTAACCTTACTTTATTGTTATTTTAGAGTTGAGACCAACAATACTGATTTGACTTTATTCGATCCTGAAGGAAAGTTAAAACCGGCGGAATATTATGGACATCAGTACTGCACATGTGCCGTAAATGACAATGTGTATCCTTTTGGAGAACCTAAGTATGATTGTGACTTAACATCCTCTATGAAGACTTGTCGTAACACAATAATACCAAATACTGTTTATACAGCATCGTGTGTAAATAAAGTATTAAAGTCCAAACGATCAGTTGGAGGTCGAATCACTAAAAGGTCTCTAGATATTACAGAAGACGATGAACAGCCACCTATGTATCCGATGGTGTCAGAACCGACAACGGACAATGTAAGAACATTTACCAGGAATGATTGTTTTTCTTTTAATTTGTCTATCTATATAATTAATTAGATTTTCTACAGATACGTAAAAAGTTGTAGATATGAAATTGATGGACACCCTGATTTCTGTTCATTATATTTCTGAAAGGTATGATATCAAATTTGCTTAGAATATAGTTAGCTATAAATTATAGGTTCGTCCGGTTTTATGTGTGCATAAAATGTTATTGCATATAAATTCTTTCATTGTTATTCAAAATTGTAAGACATAAGCAGTATTTTTTTTTATTTAGGGAATTGTGGAATGGAAAAATGGATGGACGGAGGATACTGCCAGGGAGTATTGCACCAGTAATATACATAACTCTCCGGCATTTGGTCCATGTTCACAGCATGTACCTGTCATAAATGGTGATTCGTACATTGAAAATTGCGTACTGGACATTAAGGTATCGAGAATATTAAATTTTGTTAAACTATCAAACTATCAATTATAATAAGAATAAACTGATATGTGGTCATAAATTTATGGCAAAGCAAACAGGTATGGTCTACATGTAGTAACTAGAGACAAATTATAAGAAAGCACAGAAATGAAATCAAAACAAAGACACAATGACAGAATAATACGAAACTAAATTACCAGACATAAACTAAAGATTCCAGTGGTAAATATGAATATAAACAACTTGCCGAAACATTGTTCATAATTCGTTGCCAGTTATTTGTCTGTTTCGCAGCCAGTGAAATTAATCTTATTTTTACAGAAAATGTACTTATATTGCCTTTATCCTGAAATATTAAGCATAAGAAAATGTCCACACAACTGCTAAATGCTATCGGTTGCTCTACATGATTTAGATACCAGACATGCTTTATTAGTTTTTCATAAATTTTTAGCAGTACACAATATCACACGACTGCAGGATAAGTTGTTCATATTATACAGTTTATTGGATACTTCTGTGCATAATTAATATACCGGCGAAAGTAATTTGTCAAAAGAACCGATGATTACACTTTGACATGGTCTAGTAATTATACAGAAGTCATTGCAAACATAGCTCTCGTTTTCTTTGAGTTGTCTGTTAAAACGACTTATAAGTGTTCTAGAAATTGAGATCCGACTGCATAGTCTTCGAATGTACTAAATATGATTAGTTCAAATATAGACGCATGCCAGGAAACAACAACGGGGATCTAAATTCAAGCGGCATACCAATTTACGTCACATTAATCGCTGTTAACCTCGTTTATGATGTAGTAAGGTATAACTGACATTGCACTATCACACTACAGGGTTCGTCATATGTTTTCATATCTGCATATAGGGGCCGTAGTGATCGTGATAGTATGGTAGTTGAATATATAACTACCTACGCAATCAGTGCCTATCACCACTAACATTGTGAGTTCAGGCGAGATATACTCAATACAACATTATGCGATAAAGTTTGTCAGTGACTTGTAAAAGTTCAGTGGCTTTTATCGGGTACTCCGATTCTCTCCACTAATAAAACCGAGTGCCACGATGTGATGGGAATATTGTTGAGAGTGCCGTTAAATACCATAAAACACAACCATCATATATACATGCAATATGTTATATACACACAGCGATGCTGATTTAAGCATTGCATTGTATTAACTGAAGATGTTATAAATTGGATTGGATACAAATTAAAACAAACAATTTAAGGCCGTCTTCCTATAATTTAACGCAACGGACTGAAATAACAGCAATGGAGCATGCATATTTTGTCTTGTTATTTATCCAGTGTCCAGTGTGTGCGTATCTAAAACAAGAACACACTTTAAGATAGCTTAAAACAGAAACACACTCTAAGATCACTCAAAAACAGGAACACACTCTCAGATCACTAAAAACATCATAAGAATCACTCACATTAGAACAATGTTGATATTGCATCAGTAAGGGTAAAGAGTTATGGTTGTTCTTCAGATACAAGGAGATACTGTATGGCTGAAGGCAACATTAAAAAATTATGCTAATGAATGTGTAAAAATTGCCCGTAAGATGGAAGTTTTAACTGTTACAAATAGCACCACAGCCTCAGGCGAGGAAAAACCTATATATAGTATAATCCTAGAATCGACTTGCCCAGCAAATTGCTCAGGAAATGGACATTGCATAGATGGTAAGTTATCTTTTTGTTGATAGCCGTGTAAATGAGTCTTTTTTCTTTCCTTTTCATTGGTGTGAAAATTTGCTTGCAGGATATCGTTGAAGAAAATGCGAATGTCGGTCAATCCACCATTGATCGTTTAACATGTTGAATAACACAAAACTGATATGACATAATTATAGACATCACAACAAAATTCGTATTCAAATTAAGATTGCGCTTGTGCAATATTACATTTATACTCGTGGTATATTAGTTAGTGTATGTTCAGGTTTAGATTCGTGTTCGTTCAAATTAAGATGGTTATTCGCTCTAGTGTAGATTAGGGCTCGTTACAGTTCAGAGTTTTATTTGTTAAAGGGACTATGGATGCTCGTCCAGTTTTAGGTTGATTGTTGGTCAGATTTAAATAGATTTTCATTTAGTTCTAGATCGATATTTGTTCATGTTTAGATCGTTGTTTGTTCCGGTGTAGATCGTTGTTTGTTTTTGTTAAGGTTGATGTTTGTTCAGGTTTAGATCGAGGTTTGTGCAGGTATAGGTTTATGTTTGCTCAGGTTTAGATCGGGGTTTGTTCAGGTTTAGATCGATGTTCGTTCAGGTTTAGATCGAAGTTTGTGCAGGTATAGGTTGGTGTATGTTCAGGTTCAGATCGAGGTTTGGTCAGGTTTAGATCGATGTTCGTTCAGGTTTAGATCGAGGTTTGTTCAGGTTTAGGTTGATGTTTGTTCAGCTTTAGATCGAAATTCGGGTAGGTTTCGAACGAGGTTTGTTCATGTGTAGATTGATGTTTATTCAGGTATAGATCGATGTTTGTTCAGGTATAGATCTATGTTTGTTCAAGCAAAGATCATTTTTTTTCAAGTTCAGATCGATGTTTGTTCAAGAATAAGTGGATATTTGTTCAGGTTTAAATCGATGTTTGTTCAAGCTTAGATCGATATCTGTTCAGGTTTAGGCTAATGTTTGTTGAAGTTCAGATCGATGTTTGTTGAAGAATAAGTTGATGTTTGTGCAGGTTTAGGTCAATGTTTGTTCAAGTTTAGATCGATCTTTGTTCAAGTTCAGATCGATCTTTGTTCAAGAATAAGTTGATGTTTGTGCAGGTTTAGATCAATGTTTGTTCAGGTTTAAATCGATGTTTGTTCAGGTTTAGATCAAGATTTGTTCAACCTTAGATCGATGTTTGTTTAGGTTTATGTTGATATTTTTTCATTTTAACATTGATGTTTGCTCAGGTTGAGGTCGATGTTATTCAGGTTTATATCAATGTTTGTTCGGGTTTAGATCGATTTTTGTTCAGGTTTAGATCAATGTTTGTTCATGATTAGATCGATGTTTGTTCAGGTTTATGGTGATGTTTGTTCATTTTAAAATTGATGTTTGTTCAGGTTGAGGTCGATGTTATTCAGTTTTATATCAATGTTTGTTCAGGTTTAGATCGATTTTTGTTCAGGTTTAGATCAATGTTTGTTCAAGATTAGATCGATGTTTGTTCAGGCTTAGATCAAGGTTTGTTCAACCTTAGATCGATGTTTGTTTAGGTTTATGTTGATGTTTGTTCATTTTAAAATTGATGTTTGTTCAGGTTGAGGTCGATGTTATTCAGGTTTAGATCGAGGTTTGTTCAGGTTTAGGTTGATGTTTGTTCAGCTTTAGATCGATGTTCGGATAGGTTTCGAACGAGGTTTGTTCATGTGTAGATTGATGTTTATTCAGGTATAGATCTATGTTTGTTTAAGCAAAGATAATTTTTTTCAAGTTCAGATCGATGTTTGTTCAAGAATAAGTGGATGTTTGTTCAGGTTTAGATCGATGTTTGTTCAAGCTTAGATCGATCTGTGTTTAGGTATAGGCTGATCTTTATTCAGGTTTAGGCTGATGTTTGTTGAAGTTCAGATCAATGTTTGTTCAAGGTTAGATCGATCTTTGTTGAAGTTCAGATCGATGTTTGTTCAAGAATAAGTTGATGTTTGTGCAGGTTTAGATCAATGTTTGTTCAGGTTTAGATTGATGTTTGTTCAGGTTTAGATCAAGGTTTGTTCATTTTGAAATTGATGTTTGTTCAGGTTGAGGTCGATGTTATTCAGGTTTAGATCAAGGTTTGTTCATGTTTAGATCGATGTTTGTTCAGGTTTAGATCAAGGTTTGTTCAAGCTTAGATCGATGTTTGTTCAGGTTTATGTTGATGTTTGTTCATTTTAGAAATGATGGTTGAGGTCGATGTTATTCAGGTTGTGGTTGATGATTGTTCAGATAAAGGTCGATGTTTGTTCAGATTTAAGGTGGTACCTAACACTACAGGAAGATAACTCTTTAAAAATCAGTTGAACGTTTTGATCATATAATGTTTGTATGCAGATTTCAAACATCTCGGTGATCAAAACCACAGAAAGAAAAGTTTCTATGTGGTTATTGAATTTATAACTCTGAGTCTGGTGGTTGGAATTTGTTAAAATTTTGATATTTATTACAGTGGATATATTCAAACACACTGCCAACAAAATTATGAAAATTAAACGAGCAGATCTTAAATGAGTGTTTATTCAGCATTGGATTGTTGTTTCATCAGTATTAGGTCCATGTTTGTTCAGGTTTAGATTGGTGTTCGTTCATGCCTAGATTGGTGTAACAGTTATCTACAGAATTTGAAATGACCAAGGGATATATCTGTTGACAATGAGATGCACTGCACCATTAAAATCGATACGTCATACATTTGGTCTTTCACAATATGCCATTTGTTATACTTACTTCATATGTGAAAGCGTGAACTAGCTTGTGCTGTTATTGCCTCTTATCTTTTTAATTTATTATTCATGACATCACTATCAGTCAATATGTACATTTTTGTTCGTCATAGTTAATAAGTAATGCATCAACATCCCCATCAAGCCCTATATACACAAGGTCTACAATATTTATCTCTATATATTTATTAATTTTACCTATATGCAGCTGTTTTATTCAGAAGGATTTATTTTTTGCTATAGGAGAGTGTAATTGCCTTGATGGCTTTTATGGTTCGTCGTGCTCATTGGATCCAACACAGCCCCCACAAATAGAAAAGCTTGCATTTGAAGGATTGTGTGATAGCACAAAAAGACCGTGTGCAAAATTCAGAATTCCCGGTACAGACTTCATCAATGGAAGTTTGACCTGTAAATTTAAATCATTCTTGGTAAGCTTACAATTAATGTTGTTTACATTTCACAATAATATACAATTACGGCCCTCGGAAGTGGTGAATATTCAAAATTGTCAACCCCATTAGGATTATTTCCCCCGGGGTCTTTAGTGTAACTCGAGGGAAATAACCCTAGTGGGGTTGACATGTTTGGATATTTACCGATTCAGAGGGCCCTGACTGTTTTAGTATACCGAACAAACAGTTGAAATATACAGTTTACTATTTGAATTGTTAAAGTATTATTCCATGTTTTTACACCGTTGAATAATAGGGTTATTCAATGGACGTGTGTAATTCTTGAGGTTATTGACCGTTGAATAATAGGGTTATTCAATGGACGTGCGTAATTCTTGAGGTTATTCACCGTTGAATAATATGATTATTCAATGGACGTGTGTAATTCTTGAGGTTATTCACCGTTGGCGGCGATTAGAAGCAAACATATTCAGATTATTTTATGTCATGTGATTATCTTTTAACCAATATAATTGATTCTTTATTATGTGATGTATAATAAGCATTGTTGGTTTTCATTTTTACACTGACTGCTTTAATGAATATATTATCATTTGCCTTAGCACATTGTCTGTTAAATATCTTACATACTGTCATAAATATACCTGTTTTCATTGATATCATACCCATGACATTAATATTCTACCTGTTGTCATTAACATCCTATATGTTTCCCGTTATGTCCGACCTGTTGTCAGCAATGCATGTATCACATGTAGTGTCATGTTAGCAATACTCCCGCTATTGTCAGTGATGTTCTACCTGTTGTCAGGAATACCCTACCTGTTGTTAGTAATATCATACCTGTTGTCAGTAATATCCTACTTGTTGTTAGTACTCTCCTACATGTTGCCAGTGATATCCCACTTGCTGTCGATACTATTCTATCTGTTGTCAGTAATATCCTACCTGTTGCCAGTAATATCCTACTTGTTATTAGTAATATCCTACCTGTTGTCAGTAATATCCTACCTGTTGTCAGTAATATCCTTTCTATTTTTGGCAATATCCTACCTGTTGTTAGTTATAACCTATCTGGTAGTAATATCTTACCTGTTATCAGTAATATCCCACCTGATGACAGTAATATCCTACCTGTTGTCAGTTACATTCTACCTATTGTTATCTATAACCTATCTGTTGTCAGTACATTTTGTACTATTTTATCTGTTGTTAGTAATATCCTACCTGTTGTCAGCAATATTCTACATGTTGTAAGTAATATCATACCTGTTGTCAGTAGTATCATATCTGTTGTTGATAATATCCTATCTGTTGTAAGTAATATCCTATCTTTCGTCAATACTATCCTATCTGCTGTTAACAATACCCTACCTGTTTGTAGCAATATCATATCTGTTGTCAATTATATCTTATATGCATGTTGTTAATTATATCCTACATGTTGTTAGTAATACCATACTGTTAATATTAACAGTAAATATCATATATGTTGTCATTAATAAACTATCCATATTGTGATGAATTTGCTTTTTGCAATTGGTAATTATTTTAAAACCTTTATTCATAAATCAGTAAAATATTATACAGCTGCATACAAATGTGTATTTGTATATATTTTAGGTGAAACAGAACAATACAATAGAAATGCATGATGCATTTACATATCCTGGTGCATATAGCAGCAGCTTCGCTATGTTCTGCCCGCTACCACCATCACGACATAAACGATCCATCGATAACGATATTATTGGTTCCGGATATTATATATCTGTATCCAATAATGGAAAAGATTTTACTGAGGAACTTACAACAATAGTATATGATTCAACGTGTTATGACTGTAACTTAACTTCCTTGACCTGTGATGAACTGGTAAGGTTTATATTTTATCTTTGCTATCTGTCTGAGATAATGTGGCGAAACAAAATTGGAAAATTAAACGAAATCAATTGAAGTTTGATTTCAATTCCATGAAGCAAATGTATGATACATAGGTGTTACGTAAGATGAACAGCCTCGTCCTGATATCAGATTTTAGAATAAATTAGATGCAATGTTACTGGGTTGGGTGTGGTGGGCACGTAATTCCAATTCCATTTCACAAATATGGTACATAGCTGTCACGTGAGATGTTTAGAGAAATTGCATCTATTTACCACAGTTGATTAAGTGACTATTAATGACAGTTAATCATATAAATCGAAACAGTTTCAATCATTTATATATAAACTACTTATCTATGTTACACAATCAATTATTGCAAGCTGTCTAGAATGTCTAAGAACTACTTATCTTTGTTTACACAATCAAGTATGGCAGTACAAAAACCTGTATCTACAGTTATTGGTCGGTTATAAAATTTTCTGAATGTGCATTGATTGCTCCATCCCGCAGTTCTTAAAATTGTAGCAAGCGATAGTCCCTTATCAGACACTGCGGACACGGATGCCGATCTCACACTGTGAGGTTTAAAGAAAGACGTATCAATACCAGATGCTGTCATAATAGTTCTCATCCATCTAGAGATAGTATCTTTACTTACGCCTTTGTAAGGTGCCACAAAGCTAATAAACAGCCTACTTTCTTGACCTCGTAAATGTTCTGTCATTTGTAGATACATTTTCAAACAAGTTACTATACACAAATCCTTATTTACATAGCTATTTAAAACAATTTCACTTAAATGTTTTCCTGGTTTACTTTGCTTAACAAGATCCCCAATCCGTATTTTAACAACACTTTTAGAGAAGAGTATATTTCTTTTGTCTATTAAATGAATAGACTGTAATCGTTGAGCTGTTAACAAAGAGAGTAATGCACAAAGTTTTAATGTCATCTGTTT
>MJUT01051416.1:55007-75081 GCA_002080005.1 Gigantidas platifrons
CAGGAAAGGGAAAGCTTCTGGATTAGAAAACTTAAGACCTTATCGCCGAATGGAATCAATGAGAAAAAATAATATGCTTTCTTGACTCCTATTTTTGTTTGTCGCCTCCAGTCCCATTAGAACATATAGTTTGCTCAATTGGCCCAAAGTATATATTCCACACTTTGGTGGGCTGTTATTGTGAATGAGTTTGGGTATCATACCGTTTTCAAAAATATTTTTGACAGTTCATTTTGATACATTTACCAATAATGTCTCATTTTTTTATTTATTTTTATTTCTAATTTAATATTGATTAAAATGAGTAGCCCTATTGTGTATTTATATTATTGTTATTGTATTTTCATTAATTTATATGTAGGATTTCAATTATTTTATGTATGTAATTTCATATGTGCAATTTCTGGTTCTTTTGTCCCGTACATGGACCGTCAAAAACTGTTTTTTGAAAGTAAGCTACCATATTGGTTCGAAATTTTATTTCATTAGACATTGATAAAGTCCCTCGGTGGGTCCAAAAATTTTGTCATTCAACGAAGTGTTTAATTCTTTATGATTTTGTTTTGTGTACTTTTTTAGACGTTTATAATTTTTTTTACTTGTATAGTATTGTTATACCATACCGATCCAACACCCCGTAAGATTGATCGTTGACTGGTTTTTCAGACGTTGTATATATATAAAGTCTAAGGGAATCAACCAACCAGAGAACTTAATAGGCAACGGATCATCGAGACATGACGATGCAGCACAAACAAAATAAATTATAGAAGTCTAGAAGATTGTGCAACGATACCGATAAAGATGTTACAAAAAATATATTGACAAAATTTATACTTGGATTTTTAATGCGTCACACTTTGTCACCTGACTATTTAGTGAGTTGTAATTATACCAGCTAATTTTTACAAACTCAGTCTAATTTTGATAGACACTGAAGAAGGTCATTTGTTGATCGAAAATTTTGTCAATATATTTTTTGTAACATCTTTATCGGTATCGTTGCACAATCTTCTAGACTTCTATATATATATATATATATATATATATAGTGGAATCTGTGCAATCCGACACCTGAGTTTTCCGACATCCTGTGACATCCAACAAAAAATGATGGTCCCAAAGTAGTTCTGTTAACATAATTAGAACTTGAGTATTCCGACATCCTGTACAATCCGACACATTTCCATGGTTCCTTTGTGTGTCGGATTAAACAGGTTCAACTGTATATACATAATTAAAAACTGTAACACTGCTTGGAACTTTTGATGATGCTACCCACCTTCATCAGCATGATTTACTAGTCTCTCATGGGCTTTCTGTATTGGAAGAATCGTTTGATGTCCATGAAACCCAAATGAATTTGTCACTCTATGGATGTGACATGCATTCTGCCTTTCAATTCGCAGCTATATGTTTTGCAAAACAAATAATTGAAAAGTTGAAACAGACATTTTTCTTGGCAAAAAAAAGTAAAAAAATGAAAGAGAGAATTTCTATTGTGACTACAGTCAAAGTCAAACAGAACTATAACCTACAGGTTTTGCTGCCTATGAGGTTTTAGGAATAAAAATAATATAGTAAAAAAAAAGCAATGTTTTATGGAGGCAATTCCTTTTGAGTAAAATATCCAACCATATCAGTTATTGGTCCTTAAATTGAAACATTGTTTATCTGTTTTTATGCAATTTATTTTTCAGAATACAACCCTGAAACTTACACATTTGACATGACCTCATATAACGGATCAGCTGTTATTGGTGTGAAATCAGATTTGTCTGTCCTTGAACTTAAATCTAGTAGTAACATAGCAATACTCAGCAATCCAGTAGGACAAGTTCTTCCAGTCACTAACACTACTTCCTGGTTGAATTACAATGTGTCTGAAAATGACAAATGTCTTAAAAGTTTACAGATGTGTCACCATAGTTTTGGAGTGTCATTTTGGCTCTTTGTTTCCAGTGTGACAGACTGTGTTATGGTAGATACCATCACTGACGGCACAACAGGGATGATTGTAAATATAGAGGAAAAGTAAGACTTAGTATCAATTATAAATTCATTTGTATTTTGTCTTCCAACCTTTTTAAGAAAAAAAGTAGCCATTGTAGTCATTATAGACAGATCAATCCACTTGTTCATGGTTGGAAACTCAGGGAGGTAACTTTTCATTGACATCTATCTGATAATAATCTTCAACTTGTTGAAGGCAGTCAGTTTTTGGTAGATGAAATATTTTTAATACATATATCAACTGATAACTAACAGACTGTATGAAGAAAACTTTTTTCAATGTCAACTTCCAGAGTTATTTCCCTTATTTAGCCATCAAGTGAGGTATTCTCATCACTTTACATTCATCATATGTAATCTTAAATTTTCACATTTCAATCTTTTTCTCACTAACCTCTGGATCGAATGGGACCAAACTTAGAGAGAGTGTGTAGAAATGCTGTTCATAGTATATAGGATTCTTATTCCATTTTTAAATTGAACATGGCTGCTAGGGTCAATTATGCATTCTGATTGGCTGAAATTCCAGTTTTTCTCTCAGAGACTACATATGTGATGGAATTATTACATGGTAGAATTTTTTTTATATAAATGTGTTTTATTTGTCAATCAGAAATCCAAGATGGCAACCACTGCAGAAACAAAGTTTTGACATGGGACCCAAGATTGCCACTGTGCAGGACATATATAATATAGTACCTGATAGAAAAAACAATTTTTTTTTCTAAAATCACTGATCCCTTTGGAAACAAACTTGGTTGGAATATTCCTTGGAAAGTTCTCTTCCAAATGACAATTTTTTGTGTTGATCAGATATCCAAGGTGGCCACCACAGCACAGAATTTTGACATAGGATACTTCGAGAAAATATTTATAAATATTCCTTCACCAATTTGTTTTTCTTTCCAGTGGTACCAGAATTTCAGCATCTGTACAGGAAATGAACTATCAAACTAGAAGTGGTGTATCTCTTCCTCTACATCATGAATGGAACCACATTAACATTGTATGGCAGAAGTATGTTGCACTGAAGTTCTTTATCAATTTTCATCTTGTACACACTGTCTCACCCATGGAGCGATTTATGGTGTTCCCAACAACAAATTTAATTAATGATACTTCATCAATAGTGGTTGCTAATTGTTCCATGGAAATGGATTCATATTTACTGATTAAAGATTTACAATTTGGTACTAACTTAAAAGAGGACTGGGAACATCAAATTCCAGGTATCATGTTTTATGTATGGAAATCTTCTAAAAAATAACTAAGATCCACTATAAACAATGCTAATTTATTTATTTCTGCAAAACATAATCTGAAAATTTCTTTGGGTTCTGTATTTTCCTCCACCAGACTTGGGCCAAATGAAAGGTACAGCATCTGGGAAGCATTCTTTAATGATTTTGTGGACAGGCCACTCAAAATCAACATGGAAATTTCGGCAGATAATATGTTTTCCTATGTTTGAACAAACGGATATTTTTAGATTGGCCCAAAAACAAAACAACAAATTCTGGGCCCAAATAAAACCATTAATACAGGTAAGTTTTGGCACAAATGTATTGTACAAATACACTATAATGAATGGAGAATTCTTGTTTTTGAATGGCTAATTAATTTTTATTTCAATTTTCTACTCTGAATCTACAAGTACAAATGTTTTGTAAGGTGGTACAAATGATATTTGTTAGTTCTTCTTCAAATATTCCTCATTTTGTCATGTTCAGGCAAATAATTGGAAAATTAAACGAAATCAATTGAAGTTTGATTTCAATTCCATGAAGCAAATGTATGGTACATAGGTGTTACGTTAGATGAACAGCCTCGTCCTGATATCAGATTTTAGAGTAAATTAGATGCAATGTTACTGGGTTGGGTGTGGTGGGCACGTAACACCTATGTACCATACATTTGCTTCATGGAATTGAAATCAAACTTCAATTGATTTCGTTTAATTTTCCAATTCCATTTCACAAATATGGTACATAGCTGTCACGTGAGATGTTTAGAGAAATTGCATCTATTTACCACAGTTGATTAAGTGACTATTAATGACAGTTAATCATATAAATCGAAACAGTTTCAATCATTTATATATAAACTACTTATCTATGTTACACAATCAAATATTGCAAGCTGTCTAGAATGTCTAAGAACTACTTATCTTTGTTTACACAATCAAGTATGGCAGTACAAAAACCTGTATCTACAGTTATTGGTCGGTTATAAAATTTTCTGAATGTGCATTGATTGCTCCATCCCGCAGTTCTTAAAATTGTAGCAAGCGGTAGTCCTTTATCAGACACTGCAGACACGGATGCCGATCTCACACTGTGAGGTTTAAAGAAAGACGTATCAATACCAGATGCTGTCATAATAGTTCTCATCCATCTAGAGATAGTATCTTTACTTACGCCTTTGTAAGGTGCCACAAAGCTAATAAACAGCCTACTTTCTTGACCTCGTAAATGTTCTGTCATTTGTAGATACATTTTCAAACAAGTTACTATACACAAATCCTTATTTACATAGCTATTTAAAACAATTTCACTTAAATGTTTTCCTGGTTTACTTTGCTTGACAAGATCCCCAATCCGTATTTTAACAACACTTTTAGAGAAGATTATATTTCTTTTGTCTATTAAATGAATAGACTGTAATCGTTGAGCTGTTAACAAAGAGAGTAATGCACAAAGTTTTAATGTCATCTGTTTCAGCGTTAAGCTGTCGTTACTTAACGTCTGTAAATAGTGAAGAAATATTGAAACATCCCAAGTAAAATTGTATCTGGACAATGACGGTTTCAGTAGAAAAATTCCTCGCATAAATCGCTTCACTAATGTGTTATTGCCGACGGACACTTGTCCATTTAACATCAAAAAGGAAGACAGTGCAGACCGGGCAGTGTTAATTCCACTATATCCAATTCCCGAGTGAAAAAGAGTAGCCAAAAAATCTAAAATCAGATTTATAGATGATGACATGGGATCAGCATGTTTTTCAGCGCAAACACACATCCATCTTTGGATATAAGTCCAATATTGTTTCTTTGTTGAATCTCGCCATGAGTGCAAAATGATGTCGAGAACTGGTTTTGATAAGCCTTGGTTTTCAAACGATTGCCTGATAATTTGAAAACTGTCAGGTGGAGTTTCTGTAATAACGGGTGTTTCCGTGATTTTTGGAACGGGAGTGTCACGAGTTTTTGACTGACGGGAAGAATTCTGGGACAATCGACTAAGAGTTGAAGAATTTTGGGAAACCAAGATTGAGTTGGCCACAGCGGGGCAATTAGTAATGCATCTGCTTTGTCCTCTTCCAGTTTCTTTAATACTACTCCTAGAATACTGAAAGGAGGAAAAATATAGTTAAATTCATTTGTCCAACTAACAGTAAAAGCATCTACAATTAGTGCATTTGGGTCAGGCTTAAATGAACAATACCGTGTCAATTTGCTATTGAGACGTGACGCAACCACACAAGTCAATATCCGGTTTTCCAAATTGATTTATAACTTTCGTGAAAACTTCATTATCTAATTCCCATTCAGTATCGTCATTGCGATGTCGCGATTCATAATCAGCTTCAGTATTCTGACTCCCCGGTAAATGCGCAGCCGTTAACCAGATGTCTCGGTTTTTGCACCAAAGTATAATTTCTCGTGTCAGTTCGTTAAGATTTGCCTTCATTCCGCCCATTTTATTAATATACGTAACAGCGGTAGTGTTATCTATCATAGCACGTATGTGTACAGAAGTCATTGAAGCGCAAAATGATTTTAAAGTTAAATACACAGCAAGAAGTTCAAGTTGATTAATGTGATAACAACTTTCCTCGAAAGACCACCGACCACCCGTTGATTGATCTCCATAGACTCCTCCCCAACCTGTCAATGAGGCGTCAGATTTAATCACTATTGATGGATTTTCGATTGCAACGTACTTTTTGCTAATCTCAATGTTATCAATCCACCAATTAATGTCTAATTTGCATTTATCATCAAGAGAAAATTTTGCATCAAAATTGCCACGAAATCTTCGCAGTTGTTCATTTTTCGCTATTTCGAGTCTTTTATGTAACAATTTCGCATATGGAACTCCAAATTCACTGGCCACCATTTTGCCTATTAATTCCGAAATTTCCCGTATAGAAACAATAGATTTTGATAAAATGAGAGCACAAACTTCTTTTATTTTGATTGCTTTTTCAACCGTAAGTCGAAGAGACATGTCAACAGAATTTAGAATAAAACCTAAATATTGTATCTCTTGAACTGGGATAAAAACAGACTTGTCCGGATGAATTTTAAGTCCCAGATTGTCAAGAAGTTCAACAGTATCTTGAATGTTAGTTGTGCATTCCGCATATGATTCGCTAATTAAGAGAGAATCGTCTATATAGGCTGTGTTGCAATGACCCATTTTTCGTAATTCGGAAAAAGCGCATTTCATAATCTTTGTAAAAATCCGAGGGCATGTACTTAAACCCTGTGCTAAACATGTAAACTGGTATAATGTGTTATTCCATCTGAATCTTAGATATTTTCGATCACACTGTCTCACAGAAATACTGAAAAATGCG
Source organism: Gigantidas platifrons (assembly GCA_002080005.1). Taxonomy (NCBI): domain Eukaryota; kingdom Metazoa; phylum Mollusca; class Bivalvia; order Mytilida; family Modiolidae; genus Gigantidas; species Gigantidas platifrons. The sequence continues at coordinate 61,605 of MJUT01051416.1, forward strand.
TCTTTTAAATCAATGCTGCCGAAATAACAATTTTTGGACATTAAGTTAATTGCAGTTTTTAAACTGTCCATTTTGAAGTGATAATTTTCTATGAACTCGTTTAATGATTTCAGATTCAAAATAACTCTATGTGTCCCATCTTTTTTGGGCCTAATAAATATGTGCGTAACAAACTGATGTTTACAAGGAGACGCCTCTTCCACAATGCCTTTTGACAAAAATGTGTCTATTTCTGAACTAATAGCAGTTTTTTCGTTTTCACTAAAATTTGGATTGTTACAATTATTTCTTTCTGGTGGTAAAGTGTGGAACCTTAACTGATATCCATTTAATGCATCTAAAACAGCTTTATCAGTAGTAATAAGTCTCCATTTCTCAATGAAATGTTTAACTTTCCCTGCTTGAAAATTGTTAGGTGTATTAATGCGTTTCAAATAGTCTGTTTTCCTTACATTTTCATGCATAATGTTATCAGTAGTTTGACTAACCTGCTTGTCTAACGGTGGTCCGATTTGTTGAATGATTTCCCCCCCTCTCCCTCGTTTGTTGAGGGGAAATCGACCTTGGCCTAAAAAATGACCTCTTCCTCTAGAAGAATCTGATCTGTGATTGTTTTGATTTGATGGATAGTTGTTATATCCACTTCCAGAGGGTTTTTCATCAAAGCCGGATATGCTGATCTTCCGTGATTTCTGAATGTCTTCTATTTTCTTCTGAAGATCATCGCCAAACAACTTATCTGTAACCAAATTACTTGAGTAAGCCAGCTTTTTAAATTTGCCTGTTAGGACTGGTTTGAAATTGTCTTTCCTAAATTGATTAAGCTGCGTGTAAGATGCTGCGAGCATTCTAATACCATCTGTGGTTTTTCGTAAGTTTTTTGTTGGTTCAAATGTAGCCTTTTTTATAGCAGCTTTAAGAATTTCATTAGTTGCTTCAATTATAGGTGTCATCCCTTTAATCATGTATCCCAAGATCTTTTGAAGTTTAAGATCTCTAGATCTTATAGCATTTATCTTAGGGTGTTTTTCAGCCCAAACTTCTTCATTTACGGGAGGGATCATTAGGTTTTGGCAGTTTTCTGGTCGTTTATATTTTTCTTTCATTTCCTTAAACTTAGAATCAGGAATTTGGGTTCTAAGAGAAGAATTTACGGACTTGGCTAAACTGTCTTCTACAGCTGCACTCGTCTCCTCAGAGACATTATAAAACTCCAATAGTTCATCCATTAACTGATTGACCTCCTTAAGGTCAACAGTTTCTTGTGTATCGGTTGTTTCCTCAACCTCACACTGATCTTCTACATGTGTTAGAATGTTATCTAGCTCAGCATGATCTAGCTGTGTATCGTCAACATTTAAAGATTGTTTGCACTGTGGCATATCAAGTTCGTTGTCATGGTCACTATCTTCATGCGAACGTTTTGTCCTACGCTTATCTGTGTGCACACTTGCAACGTTCAAACTCAAATTTTTAGAATACTTTAATTGTTCAGCAAGTTCTTGAAAACATTTCATTTGTTTCATTTGCATCTCTAGCATCGTATCAAATGACGTGCTTGATGGTTGCGTCTTTTCGACATATTCATGTTGGGGATCCTTTAAATCTATGGGTTTCCCTTGAATGCCTTTGCCAGATTGCTTGCCTGTATAATTAGGCTCAATCTCATCGTCAAAGTCACTTGTCCCACTTTGGGGCTCTGTAGAAACTTGCGATGTCATCATGACTTATTATATAGTCTTGTACCTTCACTTACGTGGTTACGATCTGAAAACCGTGATTGCACGTTATTTAAATTTCAGAACGCCTTATAACTGAGAGTTAATTATTTGTCTACAAATCACAATTAAAATTAAATATCCAACACTAATAAATCCATGAATAATTAAATTGATATCATTCGAAAAATAATAATGTGCTATCAAGACAAAGGACGAGTATGTTCTGATATCAGGACGAGTCTGTTCATCTCACGTGACAGCTATGTACCATATTTGTGAAATGGAACTGGACGTTTGTGCATAGTTACACGATAATTAAATTTGATTATTCTAGTTCACCTTGCCAAAGGCCATGTAAGCATTTCCTATTTCTTGGAGGCTTTCGGCAGTGTTGATCTAAATTTTCTCCTCACAAAACACTGCACCAAATTGAATTAATCTTGGCTACGATGTTCCTTTGGTACTTCTCTTTTAAAATCACGTTCAGCAGCCCACTTCCCATTCAAGGTGGCTATTGTTACTAAACACCGACACTCCTTATATGTTCTATAGCTACTTTATTGCAAGTCAAAATGAACTCAACTTGTAACTGCATGACAACAAATATGTTAAATATATTTTCTGGATATTTTCACGTGAGTACGTGGCGTGGAATTACAACCCTCTTTTTTAAGCTTTCTGTCAAATCTTTGGTATTTGGAAAATAACAGATAGGACAATAAGAAAAGTTTGAGTGAGTGAGTGATTGTTGTTTAACGCCAATTCAGCAATATTTCAGCTATAACATTGGGACAACAAGTTAATTTTCAATGGGATGATGATGAGGTCCGCTTTGTTCTAGACCAACACGCCGAATTGGATTTTTATATTGTCAGCCCACCTCACTGAAACAACAGTCCGCGGGTAGATATGTCGCTCCACTCGAACACATTATTCTGATTCGGAGCAGGCCAATCTTTACTCTTTCTCTTTAATGGTGCGTGCTTAGCGGAAAAGCAACAATAACCAATTTCATACTCTTTGGTTTGATCCGACCAGATACTTAACCAACGATCTTTACTGCACTCGAGGCGAACAATATTTACTCCACCGATGCGATGAAGATACCAAAGTTTAGCTAAGTTGTATTCCAAACTTAGTACATAGTTTTGTGTTTGTGTTTGTTCTGTTTTCTTTTGTATTAAGTTTCATTTTTTTTTTAAATGATGAGATCCATATATCTGTTTCATATATATTTGTCAAAAATAGAACAGAAAAAAGATGACACTCAATAACACCTGTTCATACTCCTAGTTGTTGTTCTTTTCCTCTGACGTTGTGTTCTGTTGCTGCTATATGATTTGTCACATGTTGTATACATATTCGTTGTATATCTGGATGAAAATATATCATAATTATTACTTTTCAAATGCATTTCAACAATAATATTGTATCGTTATTCTTTTTTTTTATTGCAGGACACTTGCCCCACTAAAGAAACAGGTATTTGTATTTTACTATTATATTGATATTAGTCGGTATTTGTCAGATTAGTTTATTGCATTCTTTCCATCTAAATAAATTGTCATCAGAATTGAAATTACATAGGCCATCTTGATTGTACTAAGTTGTCTCTTTATAGATGTAGAATACTGACACAGAAGGAGCATACAAGAAACGCGGCTCTGCTTTATATTTTGAAATACATATAAAACAATATAATTGCTTTTTGTGTACGTACTTCTGCTGATCAAGGTCGATATTTAAAAATGACTCCTGCATTAGAATACACATAAACGTTAGAGGAAACCGAAGGGACAATAAAGAATAGACCATTCAGAGGCATCATTGCGCACAAGACACAGAATGAATACAAACAAAAACAAAACAATACAGAAAACCCAAATGATGAGTAATGTCGGGATTTCTTATAGCACACCCATCATGCTATACCTTGTAAAAACAGACTAATAAAAGTGTCGTGTGCACTAAATTAGATGTCTACGTTTTAATGCATGCTTTTATATTTTTTATTCTTTTTACAGCTTTAGATACTACTAAAGAACCAACAAATATAATTCTGATCGCCTGTGTGGCAGGAGCTGTAGTCGCCATTTTGATAATAAGTATTGTGGCAGTTTGTTTGTATAAGCATCTGCGACCGAAGTAAGTTATATACGTAGAATTTGTTAAAAACATATTACAATTATTCACATGATTTTCGAATGTTGTCTCCAAACCAATGGTCGACTACAAGGCAAAAGGGCCTCAGGAACCCAGTAGGTATTATAAACTGTGTTGTTGTTACACTATTTGAACAAGACTTGTCAGTTTTAAGTCCTCCTTAGTTAACAGTAGCTTTATATTAAGTATATTTTGCTACAGCAGTCCTTACGTTCTAGTTTTGCTTTTAAACTTGCATAGTCGGTTTGATATTCAGAAAAAATCTAAAAAATCCATTTTTCAAATCGACCCATTTTTTCTTAGATGTATGTTAATATAGTATGACAATTAATTTAAAAACGTTTGATTAATTCCTTAATAGATTATCTAATAGGTCTTCATGTTAATTCTACTTTGCCTTGTGCCTAATGCTGCGTGTGTCTCATTCCAATATGGACTGCAACTTTGGTTTTTTAGCGTTCATTTTCTGAGTGTAAAACACGGCATTGAAAAATATATTTTTTGAAATCTTTTTAAGAAGAATTATATGAACCAATCGGGTTATGCCGATGTTCTACTGTGATTCTCTGTTTATCGCATGATTTCTTTGGGGGTATGCATGTTGCAATAAATATTCCTGTGATAATTGACGGCAGACATGGTTCTAATGTAACTTATAATTCTCTGTTTACTCCACTAGCTTTAGGAATACTGACTTCACGACTGACTATTTCCATTATATGTTACTACTTTATAATAGCCTGTCCGGATATCTCTTCCGGTTGTTGAGTGTTATTTAAGATGTAATGCATTTTCACTTAATGTTGATAAATATATTGCCTAAAGAAATGTTTGAAGATATCAAAGTGCTAGAAGTCGTAAATGGAAGAACCTGTTTATATTTAACTAAATAACATCATCTATATATCGGAATGTAGAGTTACAGGACTGGGCTGTCTTCTTTTCGTTTTTCTTTAAACATTTGACCATCCGTTTTACTTTACATTTATTCAATTTGTACCTGTAATAAGGTTTACCTATCTTATGTGTGGTGTATTCTCAATGAACTTTATTATTATCATGTAATTCTAATGTTTTTATTTTCCAGGAAATCGTGTATCAGTGATTCAACAACTAGTCTACCAGCTGCATGCAGAAAGGTAGCACCAAAAGCCCACTTTCACACTGACAAATTATTTACATCGGACGCGATGCGAAGTCAGACGAGTGTAAACGATCACAAGTATGGATGGTGACATATAGGCACAAATGAAAAAAAAATGTTTTGATTAAATTAACCGTAAAAGATTTACAATGTTTGACTTTAACTTATATTGCATACTCTCCAATGTTTGACTTTAGCTTACATTATACTCTCCAATTTTTGACTTTAACTTGTATTGTATTCTCCAATGTGTGACTTTAACTTGTATTGTACTGTCCAATGTTTGACTTTAACTTGTATTGCACTCTCCAATGCTTGACTTTAACTTGTATTGCACTCTCCAATGTTTGACTTTAACTTGTATTGTACTCTCCAATGTTTGACTTTAACTTGTATTGTACTCTCCAATGTTTGACTTCACCTTGTACTACACTCTCCGATGTTTGGCCTTAACTTGTATTGCACTCTCCAATGCTTGACTTTAACTTGTTCTACACTCTCCAATGTTTGACTTTAGCCTGTATTGTACTCTCCAATGTTTGACTTCACCTTGTACTACACTCTCCAATGTTTGGCCTTAACTTGTATTGCACTCTCCAATGCTTGACTTTAACTTGTACTACACTCTCCAATGCTTGACTTTAACTTGTATTACACTCTTCAATGTTTGACTTTAACTTGTATTGTACTCTCCAATGTTTGACTTTAACTTGTATCGTACTCTCCAGTGTTTGACTTTAGCTTGTATTGTACTCTCCAGTGTTTGACTTCACCTTGTACTACACTCTCCAATGTTTGGCCTTAACTTGTATTGCACTTTCCAATGTTTGACTTTAACTTGTAGTGTACTCTCCAGTATTTGACTTGACCTTGTACTACACTCTCCAATGTTTGACTTTAACTTGTATTGTACTCTCCAATGTTTGACTTTAACTTGTACTACACTCTCTAAAACTTGACTTTAACCTGTATTAGACTCTCCAATGTTTGACTTTAACTTGTACTGCACTCTCCAAAACTTGACTTTAACCTGTATTAGACTCTCCAATCTTTGACTTTAACTTGTATTGTACTCTCCACTGTTTGACTTTAACTTGTATTACACTCTCCAATGTTTGACTTTAACTTGTATTGTACTCTCCAATGTTTGACTTTAACTTGTATTGTACTCTCCACTGTTTGACTTTAACTTGTATTACACTCTCCAATGTTTGATTTTAACTTGCATTGCACTCTCTCCAATGTTTGACTTTAACTTGTATTGTACTCTCCACTGTTTGACTTTAACTTGTATTACAATCTCCAATGTTTGACTTTAACTTGTATTACACTCTCCAATGTTTGATTTTAACTTGCATTGCACTCTCTCCAATGTTTGACTTTAACTTGTATTGTACTCTCCACTGTTTGACTTTAACTTGTATTACAATCTCCAATGTTTTACTTTAACTTGTATTGTACTCTCCACTGTTTGACTTTAACTTGTATTACACTCTCCAATGTTTGACTTTAACTTGTACTGTACTCTCCAGTGTTTGACTTTAACATGTATTATACTCTCCAATGTTTGAGTTTAACTTGTATTGTTCTCTCCAATGTTTGACTTTAGCTTGTATTGCACTCTCCAATGTTTGACTTTAACTTGTATTACACTCTCCAATGATTTTTATAAATGAGTAGCAGACAATATGACTGGTTTTGGTAGCCTATTTGCTGATGGCACTTGTATTGGTCATACGGCACTTAATGAAGAAAATTTACATACTTTTAAATAGTACGGATTTAGAATATTGAAATGCATGGTCATATAGATGGCTTGTTAACTTCAATTCCAATAAAACAGATATTATGATTTTTAGTACTAGGCATTTAGAAAATAATTCAATATTTGACTTTAATGATATTTCACTATCTCCTGTGCATATGCATAAACATTTAGGTGTTATTTTTAGCAGTGATTGTAAGTGGACAAAACATATTGATGTACTGATTGAAAGAACTTTTAGGCAATTTAACATATTAAGACAACTTAAATACAAGTTAAAAATGGATTATCTTGAAAACAATTATTTAGTTTTCATTCGACCTATTTTGGAATATGACTCAGAAGTTTGGGATAATTGTGGACAAACAAATTGTAATCGTCTAGAAAAATTTCAAATAGAAGCAGCGCGTATAGTGACTGGGTTATCTATATACGCTAGATGTTATTCAATCTACAAGGAAACGGGGTGGGAAACATTAAGTACAAGAAGGGAAGTAAAACAATTGCTACTTTTTTTTTACAAAATTGTCAATAAGGAAGCACCCGATTATTTATATTAATTAGTTACGCCTTTAGTTACAGCAAACGTTAATTAAATTACGTATCAGTCACAATATACATGTCCCTTTTAACCGTTTGTCTGTTTACCAAAATTCTTACTTTTCATGTACTATTCAAGCATGGAATTCTTTCGATCGTACTATTAGAAATCTTCCTACGTTTTCCTCTTTTAAGCTAAAACATCAGCAAATATTATTTACTAAGAGGAGAAATCCTCAGTATTATTTTGTAGGTGACTGCGCTCTCAGTGTATTACACTCTAGAATGCGAAATAAATGCAGTGCATTAAATGCAGATTTATATCATTCAAATTTAATTGTAAATTCTAACTGTTTATGTGGATATCTAAATGAAAATGCAGAGCATTACTTGTTACACTGTAACAGATTTACAGTAACCAGTATTATTATGTTTTTTTAAATAAATAAAATTAATTTGATTGGAATTCCGGTAAATATTGATTTATTATTATTCGGAAATGAAACACTTAGCTGTGATGTAAATTGTTACATATTTTTGGCAGTACAAACTTACATTAAAGACACTTGTCGCTTTTCTATGTCATGATTATATATATGTGTGTAAATTAGTCTTATTTGTAACATGTAACAGGTTAATAATGGATAATGGATTTACGTCTTACTTTATTGATCAAGATCGTATGAACTAGTTTCGAGACAGTCTCATGCAGATGGATTAACGATTCGTCATATCATAAACTAGAGTTTTTAACAATAATCTAAAAAATAAAGTAATACACTTACCGAATGTCAATAAAAGAATGCGTTCTCTCTAAATCATCACATTCTAACTACCTTTATTAAGCATCCACTTTAAATATAAATCCATTAGAAAATTAAATCCCAATTGAATGTTCGGTGTGCTCGTGTCATTAAAATATAATGGCGTGTTCGATTAAGCATACTTTAGCTTGAATAATCCATTTGCATGATACTAAACATTTTCAGTTTTTGTTTGTTTTTGTTTTTTTCATGTCTTTTCTTATTATGAAATATGTATATAATATTATATAAGTTAATTTTGTATTTATTCATGTATGTATTGAAGAAGACGTTTCTAAGTTACGAAACTTGTGTCCTACCCAATTGTTTATTATTGAACAATACAATATGTTTAAAGTACTCTCCAATGTTCGACTTTAACTTGTATTGTACTCTCCACTGTTTGACTTTAACTTGTATTGTACTCTCCAATGTTTGACTTTAACTTTTATTGTACTCTCCACTGTTTGACTTTAACTTGTATTGTACTCTCCACTGTTTGACTTTAACTTGTATTGTACTCTCCACTGTTTGACTTTAACTTGTACTACACTCTCCAATGTTTGACTTTAACTTTTATTGTACTCTCCACTGTTTGACTTTAACTTGTATTGTACTCTCCAATGTTTGACTTTAACTTGCATTGTACTCTCCAATGTTTGACTTAACTTGTATTAGACTTTCCAATGTTTGACTTTAACTTGTATTACACTCTCCAATGTTTGACTTTAACTTGTATTGCACTCTCCAATGTTTGACTTTAACTTGCATTACACTCTCCAAAGTGTGACTCTGACTTGTATTAAACTCTCCAATGTTTGACTTTAACTTGTATTACACTCTGCAATGTTTGACTTTAACTTGTATTAGACTTCCCAATGTTTGACTTTAACTTGTATTACACTCTGCATTGTTTGACTTTAACTTGTATTACACTCTCCAATGCTTGAATTTGACTTGTATTAGACTCTCCAATGCTTGTCTTTAACTTGTATTAAAATCTCCAATCTTTGACTTTAACTTGTATTGTACTCTCCAATGTTTTACTTTAACTTGTATTACACTCTCCAATGTTTGACTTGAACTTGTATTGCACTCTCCAATGTTTGAATTTAACTTGTATTACACTCTCCAAAGTTTGACTTTGACTTGTATTAGACTCTCCAATGTTTGTCTTTAACTTGTATTAGACTCTCCAATGTTTGTCTTTAACTTGTATTAGACTCTCCAATGTTTGTCTTTAACTTGTATTACACTCTCCAATGTTTGACTTTAACTTGTATTGTACTATCTAATGTTTGACTTTAACTTGTATTACACTCTCCAATTTTTGACTTAATAAACATATATAAGAATAGTTTGAATATACCAAATGGACAATTATAATCCGTATATCGAAGGAGAACAGACAACACAATGGCAAACAAAAAGTACAAAATGTCAAACAACGATCTACAAAACATACACATAAAACTAAAGATCGAGTAACTCGAACCACACTAAAAACCGGGCGAACTCAGTTGCTCCGGAAGGATAAGCAGTTCCTACTCCACTAGTGATAGATACATAGTCTGCTCCAGGCAAAACACCCGTCATGCATAATTCGACAAAAAATATCGCTAGTTTTTACTTGGTTTAAAGGGAAGACGAATCAGGATAGAGTGAGTGATTGTTGAATAACTCCAACTCAGCATATATTCAGCTGTGTCATGGCAAGTTAATTTTCAATGAGATGATGATGATCAGGACTGCTCTCTTCTAGACCAACACGCTGAGTTGGAAAAAGCCGTCCGCGCGTATACATGTCGCCCCACTCGGACACATTATTCTGATTCCGAGCCGACCAGTTTTTGCTCTTACTCCTGAATGCTATGTGGTTAGCCTTGGTTTGACCCAACTGGGGCTCGAACCCACGATCTATCGCACTCAAGGCGATAATGATAACCATTACACCACCGATGTGGATCAAATCAAGATAGAATTAATTATGAACATGGTATAGTCACATACTGTATAGGCTGTAGAATTCATTGGAATTAAATTTCGAGAATATGAAATCGAAAAGAGTATTAGCGAGGATAGAATCGCTGGTATTAAAGTAGTGATTGTTTTGCAATTGTATACTGATCAGCTATGACCAATTCATAAACTACGAGACAAAGATGAATTAGAAAAAAGCGTAAGACAGTGTAGGAATAATAGCTATATAGGACATGTATTCATGAACATTTGCGTGATTTATTTGTATTTTCATGTATATATTAGGATTCAGCCACGGTTTGAGGTAGGATCTGCGTTGCTCATCTTATTAAATTTGTTTTTATGTTTTTGTTTTGTATGTGATATGTTTCTTGCTTGATTTTGTACATATATTAATTCCGTGTACTGAATTAACATTTCCACAAAAATGAAAATTCATAATTACAAGGAAGTTCTTCAAAGACCTTGGTACCGATATATTTGTACAGAATATCTTTTCGTGGACCCATACACTTCATGTGATTAGATCTACTTATGTTATAGTACAAATGTATTATGGAAGATATGTATCTATATTCAGTATTTAAATAAAGGCATACATAAACAACCACCACCTGGATTCTATTTCTATTATTTGCTTAAACAAATTTGAACATTAGTTGCTAAATCAGGCCAATTTATCAAAAATTTTAAAAATCGTCTAATTGACTACATGGAAAAGATAATTGGTACGGTAAATTCCCCGTTATTGTTGGAACAAGAAGTCATTCTATATACTTTTACAGTAAACTATTAGATAATTATTATTTTTATAAACTATTCAACGAATTTGTCCTTCACGTCGACCAGGAACATTTTACACAATATCCATATAAATTGTTATAATGGTTGTAAATTATACAAATTATTAAATGTTTTCATTTTTGTCAAATGACGCAAATTAATCACTGACAAGATATGATGAGTAGTGCATATATAAGTAATAATATTTCTCTCGTATTTTGCTTTATTTATATTTTTAATTCTTATTTTTGTTGATAACTCTACGTTTGGGAGATATACAATTATATTAAGTATTATCAAAACGACAAATATGCACCGATGTAGCTTTATCGGCAGAATTAAAAAGCTTATGTGTCTAAGTGAGTGACTGTTGCTTAACGCCAACTCGGTACTTTTTTAGCTATATAATGGCGAGAACAAGTTAATCTACAATGAGATGACGATGATGATGATGTCCGCTTTGTACTAGACCAACACGCTTAGTTTGATTGTTATTGTACTAGCTCTCTGAAACAAATGTCCGCGGATAGATATGTCTCCCCATTCAGACACATTATTATGAATCCGAGCCAACCAGTCTTAATTCCTTTTTCGTTAATTGTTAGTGCTTGATGGAGAATCAACAAATACCAATTGTATTGTCTTCTTTGACCAGATCCGGGCTCGAATCCACGATATACCACACTCGAAACAAACACGTTCACCATTATACCACTGATGCGGTTTGTGTCTAAGCTTTGCATAGTCTCTAATGTTTATTCTAAACCATGCACTTTTTTTTACTAATTTCTCAATATGTTTTAATATGAACGGTAAATATGTAATTCAATACATGTACATGCTAATTAAGCTATGCTCTGGGTGTTTTCGATTTGTATCTGGGGTTCACAAGTAGTGCTTGATGTTTTCCAGGAGAATAAGACATGTTATTCTGACTTTATGCTACATTTTAGTTTCTTGATTTAAATCCAAAGCAGCGATATACACAACGAATATAATTATCTCTTAATAAGATACAGATCATATACAACTTAAAATTAATTTCAGGCGAGTTGTACTCGATACAGCATTATTCTTAAGTTTTATTGAAATATACACAACATAATGAGACAGCCGTGGACATGATCACACGGTAGCTGGATTTATGACTACCTATGCAATCAGTGCCTATCAATACTAATTTTGTGACTTCGAATTCCGCTTAAGAGAAGTGTACTCGGTGCAACATTATGTGAGAAGGCTTGTCGGTGATATGCGGCAGGTCGGTGGTTTTCTCCTTGTACTCCGGTTTGCTCCACCAATAAAACTGACCGCCACGATATTTATATTGTTGAAATATTAATAAAAGTAGCGTTAAGCACCATAATCAAAAGCCTAAAATACATTTTCAAACTTATTAGCGCCATATTGTTAGCAACTTCGAGGACGAAATGAGTATATCTCGCATGCTCTCTTAATGTGTGCACGTGGTGATTCATGGGTTCAATCCCCAATCGGGAAATACAAGGCTATAAAATTGATAATGCTGCTCTCTCGCTATTTGAACATGCAGTATTAATAAGTAAGATCAAAAACTGATTGGTTGTATCAGGGATGATATTTCCGATATTCAGAAAATATATGGTCTTGGAAAGGTTAAACTTAAGATAAAATGACCAGGTAGGCTCGAAAAAACACAACTTTAGTAGAAAGCCTTAAAGAAATCAATTAGTAGTTTTACACCTTAAGACAACTCTTATGTAGGTTTTTTTTTCTTTATTGGATTAAAACCAGGAAACGTAGACTTTACTTATCATTTGTTTCATATACACCGATATAAACAGACAAGAAGCTACTAACACTATTTATACGATTTATAACTGTTACAAAGTCTCCTGTCTAAAATTTGTAGGTACGTCTACAATAGTATGTTAAAACAGAATAGGGATACCTTATTCAAAACAATATTTCCGAATCTGGTATGCAATACGTTTCACGACTTTCAAACTAGTAAATGGAACGACCTTTTACTCTGTGAAGGGATTATTTGAAGAAAAAACATTCTGTTACCAAGAACAAATTATTGAACCTTTTAAATACAGATGCCAGATAATTAATCTAAGCCTGCAGTTGTATTGTGAGAACAACTTTTGTGGTTCAATGCAACACAAAATAATCCCCCCCACCCCCTCCCGTTTTTCGCTCCTGTATATGTAATTGATCCCTGAGAAATAAAATTACATAGTACACATTTCAAATGGAATGGTTTTAACTGCATTACACTTAGTAATGAAGACAATTAATATAATCTTGAACATTGTATCTATTTTGAAAATAAGTTTCATTAGTATTGTATAATAGAAATATATATGAATTTCAGATTACGTAGCGTCCATTAACACAATAACCAGATGAAGCGATATGTTGTTAAAGACGACTTCTTGATCGCTACTGTCTGAGCTACCCGATTGGCTAATTGTTAATATAAAAAGTTATTTATATTTTTTTTGTCGTTTATGGAAAATCCTAGCGTGTCAAAATATTTGGCAAAATAGCAAGTATTTCATTGTACACTGTGATATATTGATTTAAAACATTT
>MJUT01051416.1:102957-119643 GCA_002080005.1 Gigantidas platifrons
AAGTAATCAAAATATATATCCTAAAATCTGGGAAAAAGACATGGCTTCGATGGGTGAGAACTGAAGATAGCAAAGGAGTAGCCAGTGACCGCAAATCAGAGAAGGACAAATAATACAAAAGTCTAGGAAAATAACAAAAGGGCACACAACGATTTACACATAGAGAAACATAAAACTTGTTTGAACCCAAACATTGCAGTAACCAGGTGATACCCTAGTTTGAATGAATATGTAGTTAGCACTGGTCACCAGGATAATATAAATTAGAACGAGTCAGGACCGGATTATGATTGTGTTGGACCCTTGGCAACACATACAATGAGACCCCAGTATTATTAACCAAAGCACACATTTCAAATTCTTGAAATCAGTTTATTCCAAAAGGAAGAACGTTTCGATTGAGTGAGCGATTGCTTGTACAGGTCCTAACCGAGTATGAAGCCATGTCATTGTAATCAGAAGTATCAGTGTCAATGAATTGAAATAATGGGCAAGACAAACATTCTATTATAATTATTTAACAGTTATTAATTCATCTTTAAGGGGATAATTCAGTACGCTTTCATTCTTCATTTACAAATGCAGTTTTAAGCTTTCTGGAGGCGATAATCATTACACCACAGTTTTAAGCTTTCTGGAGGCGATAATCATTACACCACCGATGTGATTAGTTAGTATATTTGAATATCCCTGATGTGATCTTTATCTATATGAAATGATATTCAAGATCAATAAGTGAAAACGAAATAAAAAGGTCAGCACCACCATGACTGTCCATTGATATTCACAGCCGTCTGTGTTGTATACAGTCCAATACATGGTTTGAAAATGTCAACTCGCTTAAAATGATACACGTTAAGGACGCGACGCTAACCAATCTTCCAAAATATTACTACTTGAAGTGGAAACCTTAATTTATAAAGATGTGATACATTTGGGGTAATATCTAAGTAATTAATTCACTATCTAATTTATTACATAAATAACACATGTTAAATAAATATAACATTTCTACCTTTTTATGAAAAATTAAGTCTCCATCTTTAAAAGAACTTCTAGAAATGATTTAGATAAAAATTCAGAAGTTTTGTAGTTGCAAATATTCAAACTGGTGATAGTGGTAAAGTAAGTATATTTATATCTCCACTCGATGCAGGCTAGTCAATGAAAACGCTTCAAAATAGGAAATTAAAAAAAAAATGCAATTTAAAAAGAGTTTGAAGATACCAAAGGGGAAATCAGAATCCGAAAAAGAGGGTGTGTATGGTGCTTAACGCCACTTTCAACAATATTTCGTTAAAACGTGGCGTTCAGTTTTATTGAAGGAGGAAACCACCGACTTGCCGCAAGTCACTGACAAACTTTATTACATAATGTTTTATCGAGTACACCTCGCCATGAGCGTCATTCGAACTCGCAGCGTCATAGTGGTGATAGGCACTGATTGCATAGGTAGTTGTAAATCCAACTGTCATACGATCACGATCACGACGGTCCCTCCGCAAATTGATGAAGGACAGATAACACAATGGCCAAAGAGTAGCACAAAAAGACAAACAACGATCTACAAAACACCACACACAAAAAATAAGTTCCATCAACACGAACCCAACCAAAAACCGCATAAATAGGGACAAATTGGCAATGCCTTCGTTCTCAAGATAAATAATATACATTTGACTTTTTTCAAACGTGTATTAGTACATTTTTAAAACATATTAAATCCTTCTTAAGGACATAGAACAATGAAACCTTAACAAAGCAAAGCGCAAAAACTAATACATTTGCTTTATGACCTATGAGAAACATTTTATTAAACGTACATACATGTAATTATATTTATTTTTGTACATGTTTACCCTGTTTAATGATAATTGTCCGTTCGCGAGTCAGGCTCGTGAATTTCTGTCTGACCGCCTGTTAATATGAATTCATCTTTTCCCTGTGAACATTCATGAAAATTTATATTCCCGATGTTTATTTCACGATAAAAAAACAACTTTAATGCTTTAATACACTTTTTATAATAAATATTTATAATTTTACAAAATCTAATCAAGACAAACACCAAAACTAAATTATATGCATAAATATACAATAGATGGTTGTATTCACATACCGTGGAAAACATAGTATATAACTCCGAAAACATAAACAAAAACAAAAAGGTGGACCTATTGAGCCAGAAACATCTTACATTACCAGAGGGGCAATAATAGTCATGTTCAGTAGCATCACCAATATATTTAGATCTTATATTCTCGCTATGCCACATATTGTGTTATGGACTCTAAATCTTTATTAGTTGTGTCGTTTCTGTCGTGTGTTGTTATTTTACTTATCTTAGGTAAGTAATATATTTCTATATTTTCATACAAAAGTTTTAAAGTAAACAGTAGATGCATTTCATACCTTCAACAACACTTATTTCATAACAATAATGTGAAAACAGGTTCTCCCACTGTAAATATGTCAATTTAGTTAACCTTAGTAAATAACGCTACCATTGATGTTTCATATTAATCTGATATTTTTCTGTTTTGTGTGTTTTATTACATATACTTTTCATCACATTAATTATAGCATGACTAACTGTGATGTCCGATTACCAAAAACACGTTACGAATGACCACACAACTGATAATTCACTCATGCGCGAAGCACATTAGTGTATTATCAGTTTTGTGTGGGCATGAGTGGCATATTTTTGGTAATCGGATATCACAGTTAGCTAAGCTGTTTATTATATAGACTGTTTTGAGCCAATACATTTAATCTGCATTGCATGTGTTTATTTCTTTATTGCGCATTACTACTGAGTCCTTGGATACACGTTCACTGAAACGTCTGTCTAATGCTTTCAATTTTGTAAATGAATTCATGTACAAATTTATGTGCACATATTTCGATTAGGAATGTAATTTTCATGTTGTTTACTTGTAAACTTTGTGACCATAACATGCACTCGGCCATAAAAGACACAATTTTATTTATTGACACTTGATGTATGTTTCGTTTTATTATGTACATTTCATTTCTAACCTTGTTGTCTGAAAGAAGTCGGATGCATACCAATATTTTGCCGTTAACAAAACCAAAACTATTTCAAATTCGATGGATTATATAATTAGAAAACAATTAATTTTACAATATAACAGCTAGGAAATGTAAATCGTTAAATGTGTGTCAAAACGATTCAATCGTTAAATGTGTAATTTAAACGGATTATAACGGAAGGAAAATGGACTAAAGTTCACTCACAATCGGAATCACTAAAGGTAGGATTATTTTATGCTTCGTTTTTGCTATTTGTTATCCGGAATCATCACTTTGTCTTTTCTGACTAGACTGAGGATTGTTAAAATTAAAAGTTCCTCCGTAAACGTAATTGTTCCCATAAAAAAGAGATGACATCTTGGTGTCATAATTGTACTTGTGGTTGACGAAAGCTGTGACAAATTTGGATTAATTTCACAAGAAGCAATTGAATTAACACTGCTATTTTGAGTTAATTTATAGCAGACGATTTGTTTGGGCTGGTTAAAGTTTTACTGCTGGAAAGATTCTTTCTGCCGAGCCATATGTTTTTAGAGAATAATTCTGCCATGAAAAGTATCAAAACTGTCAATGTTTGCCAAAGTTACCTGCTTTTTATTGTATCTCATTGAAATACCAGATTAAGATATCATTTTGTTTATTTTTTAAATCTTTCCTTTATCGTAAATGAAAATAACAATCTGTCAATGAAATGAAGCAAAGGGACATCACTCCATATACTATTCTAACAAAAAATAGTTCCGGATCGAAAAATGGCGTGAAAAATAGCAAGAGTGAAAATAAAAATGGTAATTTCACTAGTGAAATTATCGTTTTTATTTAATTCGGAAATCACGGTATTTCATCGATATATATATATAATAATACTTGTTAACCTAACCAGTCGGTGGTGTAATGGTTAGAGTGTACGCCTCGAGTGCGGCAGATCATGGGTTCGAGCATCGATCGGGTAAAACAAAATACTACAGAATTTGGATTTGTTATTTCTCATTGAAGCACGTGGCATTGAGGAGGAAGAGCAAAGACTGGTTGGCTCGAAATCAGGATAATGTGTCCAAGTGTGTGACAGGTCTATCCGCGGACTGTTGTTTCAGTGAGCTGCCGCAATAAAAATCCAATTAAACATTTTGGTTTGGTACAAAGTGGACATCATCATTATCTCATTGAAAATTAACTTGTTCCCGCCATGATATAGCGGAAACATTGCTGAGTTGGCGTTAAACCACAATCACTCACTCACTCACTCACTCACTCCCTATTTCAAATCTGGCATAGTTTATCTTCAAATCTGACGAGTCTGTGAGCTCTTAAAATAAATTGTCGTAATACAAAGGAAACTTGCGGTTCTCGTTGATTATTTTCAAGAATCTATAGTTTGAAGTTTATTCGCCATTACATTATCATAGCAACATTTCAAAATGCAATCACGCTATGTATTCATTTTGAGTATACAACAATAATGGGGGGAGGTGGGAGGGGGGAGGGGGCGTATAATCCCGTTATTTGGTTTGCATTGGAAACATAATTATCACAATTCATTGTCGAATATCTAATTCATGCCGATGAACATTCAATCAACAGATTTACGCTTATTATTAAATGCATTTTCATTTAACAATTCAATTCAATATTTTATTTAAGCGTCATCTCTCAATTACACGTCATAATATACAAATAAAACAATCATACAACAAAACGTTAGTGAGCCATTCTTTACAGAATTATAAGAGACTATAATTAAAACAGTATTTATATCACAAATATATAAAACAATCTTATATCAATTTATCACATATTTGTGCGTTATCCATACCGTTTTGCTTGTGTGATAAACGAAGACGTTCCCGATCCATAGCAGTTCCCGGGGCAAATAACCGGTTATTATGCCCTTCATCGATGACGTCATTGTGACTAGTAAGCAAACATCATACAAAAAAACGATAAAACGGAGATGAAAAATTTCAATACAAAACGTAAAACTTAGAGTAACATAAGGATATTCAAGGATTGGTTATCAACAGTGGGAGAACACCGTAATCCTGAATATATTGGATTCGAGGAAATGTACCTGGCAAAAAAATTTTTCAGCGCGTACGATTTTCAAACAGGATTACGAACCCGATTCATTGAAATGTATCCAAGCTTCCATCAGTAGATATCTTAGTGATGGCGATAGTAGATATTTACGCCATCGTATCGACTATTGAGAACTATGAAAATAAAACAGTTACTATAATTTTCATCATTAATAACTCTGTCCAGTCAACGGTTACTAATAATAACTCTAATGAGCAAACCGCTATCGTTTTGGCTCCCATTTTTCCCAACTCCAAACGAACACAATTCCCATACTCAAATATCCAGGGAAATGTGACAATATTTTGTATGACACATATGATATGAATTGGAAGTCTGATTTATGATTACTGAAAAGTTATGTTCAATACCTGTGATAAATACGGTGAATTATTTTGTTGATTTTTACACGTTATTTATTTTGTTGTTATGTTGATGAATAACCATAAATTCAATATTCATTTACAATTTATTTATTTCAGTCATAGTTAAATATGTGATAAACAGATTATAACATAGCCTTTTCCATATAGGCCCTGGTATCATCCCTCGACTCATATCAGCCCAAGTCTCGGGATGATACCGGGACCGATATGGAAATGGCCATGTTATAATCTATATATATTACATACATATATATACAAAATCAACATTATTTACAATATAACATGCAAAAATATAATATTTGCATACCAAATGTATTATATTAAAAAAGAAAAGTTTGAAGATACCATGAAAGGGGTAATCAGAATCCGTAAATCGAAGAAGGACAGACAACATAATGCCAACAGAAATGGGGCGACCAACGATCTACAAAACATTACAAATAAAACTAAAGATCGAATAATATGAACCCCACAAAAAAAACAGGGGGATGAAAGTTCTGATAATTAAAATTCGAGCATTTATGCAAAATAATGCAATATACGTTCCAGATGAAGGTTCCTGTTGTCATATTGTTTTCAAACACGGGAGTCCCATTACACTTTAAACACGAAGGCATATTTCATTGACGACACCGTTTACACAGTGTATAATTTGTTTATTAGCGGTTATGGCGCGTTTCTCCAATAACATATCCTTTTCCTGGCGCCGTTTATGTGTATTGTGCTCAATGCAACACAGGTGTATGTGAATGTTTGCTTAAGGTTGTTCGCATCTGGTATGTCCCTTATTAAATAAAAAAAAAAAGAGATACCCGATACGTCGTCGGGCTACCAGTGCTGTATTTCGTAAAAAAAAATGTGTTAATTATAGCTGCGACGTCGATTATCGATAGGCCATACTTTACTTGTATCTCTGTGATCGTTGCAAAATAATGTTAAGATTGTAATAGTAGCACCTTACAGGAATTTGTCCTGATCTTACCATAAAGCATTATGCATGGAGGTCATCTCATTACATTTTCGACATTGTAAAATACATATATAGCGCATGTCTCAATGTAGCTTTTAAAACTCGTGCTTGGTAATATCATCATAATGATAGTTGATATCTGCGGATTAATTATAACTATTTGTATATATTTCTGCTGATTCCCCATCTCCATCAGAAGTACAACGTATTGATAGTGTTATATATGCATTAATTTATGCATGATGACAGCAAAAATGATATCCTATATCTAGAATTGAAAGCTGTTGGGGCTATGTGATATGGTGTTTATCGCCACTTTCAACAATATAACAGTTTTACTGTGAGGTAAGTGTAATTCGTGGAGGAAACCGGAGTATCCGACCAGTCACAAGTTACTGACAAACTTGATCAGATAATGTTGTATTGCCGCCCTTGTAGTAAGTGTATTATTGTAAGTAAAACGTAGATATCTAATTTAGTGCACACGACACGTTTCTAGAATAACTTTCATAAGGTATGTATAAAGTCAAAAGAGTGGAAAGTCAAACAATTTAAATGTTGTTGGATGAAAATAAACAGGAGTACTAAACAGAATAGTTTAAACAGGACATTAATGACTCATTTCACAAGGAATTAAAAACATGGATTTTCAAATCTGTTTGACAATGCACATTATTCAAAAGAAACATAGGATAGCCTCTTAATTGTTTACATACGGAAGTATTTGTGTTCTTTATGTTATTACACTTGAAGTATACTGAACACCAAAATAAATAACACATTTCTATCATTAAAAAACACAAATGAAAATAATATTATTTTTTTTCCTTTAAAGCGAATGTCTTCTTATAATTTTTCGAAGGATTGCATATTTTAAGAATATGAGTGTACAATAGGCGAGAGCAATAATATGTTCTGTTTCCAGTCAGATGATATGCTGGTTTATGAACAACAATGTTACAAATCCATTTACCATTTGTCTCAGTGGGATCTTTTCGTTAATACATACACAAATTTATTCTTTGCATCCTCTGATAATGTATTTCAAAATTATAATGGAGACTGAGTTTCGTTTGTAAAATAGACATATATTGATATAGATGTGTTGATTATTTTTCAGGATCATTGTTCCGACCTTACGATATTCTAACCAATCATTGATCATGCAGTGCAAATCTCTCATTTATAAGAAATTAGAACATTTCATTTTACGTCAAACTAACGGACGAAACATACGTTACCAAATAAAAAACTATTGTTGCCATTACATAGTCGTTATTTTCTGGATTCTTCGTTATTATACAAAATGAATTTTCACAACATTGACTAAATATCATTAACAAAAATGACAAAAAATAAAAAACAGCACACCCTCAGAAAAGCTCCAACATCTAACTGTAATGTCGTATAAACAGAGACAAAATCGATACCCCTAATACTCGCATGCATAAAACATCACTTCCTTGTTTTAACAAAGGCACTGTGTCACTGTATTGAAAGTGTTTTCCATATTTGCATGGTACTGAGTTAACAACTATTTAATATATACATTTCTTTAATACTTGTATATAGGTGTAGCATTTCAGTCTGATGTACAGTATATTTAAGTGTAATTATCGGTTCAGTTGATATGCATCCAAAGGAATTCAAAGGAAGTATAACATATCACAGTTTATAAAAATATAGTTTTAAACACTTTACAACATGGCCGATTATAGGCATTGTATTTTGCATAGTGTTGTCTTGTTGATTTGCTTTAAAAGAGGAACTGAAGCTGATGGTAAGTCTACAATAAATATTACTAATTATTTATATGATGTTTGATAAGTCTACCCAGGAATCCATCTTACATACTGACTGATATGTCTCAATTCCAGCCTTGTCTTGAAACAGTGCTAAAACAGTGGTATTAGTAACAATATTACTCACTGTGACAACACTTTTTGTAGATCGGAATTACTACCTATGTACGTGTTTGACACATTTTATATGTCAATTGATTCAAGCATCTTACTTCGAAGCAACCAACAATTATATAAAAAAGCAATTAGCAATTATGTCGGCCGTCACACAATAAAAGAATGTTCGACTGACGCAATATTTGGCACCCTGCCCTCCAACTCACAAAATTTAAATTTCTACTGGATAAAAAGATGTGAGGAAAAGCTTGAAGATGCAAAAACGGTCATCAAAAGCCGTAAATTGAAGAAGAACAGGCAACACTATGGCCAAAAAAAAAACGGACAAAAGGACAAACAGTGATGAACAAAACAATAAACACAAAACTAAAGATCCAGCAACAGGAACCCCACCAAACAGCGGGTATGAACTATGAACTCTGGAAGTGTATACATTTCCTGTCCCGCATCTGGCACCCGTAGTGTTGCTCTTGTTGCAAGCAGTGTGATCAGCTGAACTCGTTCAGTGAAGGTCACTTCGTGTCATAGGATTCGTGTCCACATTTTGTTCTATTGAAATCACAGTCATTGATTGTAAATTATTAAAATTGGCTGTAATTAAAAACATATTTATGATACTAAAATTTCGGAAAAAAAGATTATAAAATCCAGCAATTTATATTGACCTATATTTGGAAATTCAGCAAATCAAAATCAAGCTTTCATTTTCACTTCGGTTAACAGCGTTTGTGATGTAAATAACAGTCTTAAGCTACATACAAATTATGGCTTTCACGAATGATTGTTAAAGTAACAAGCTTAATAAAAAAATGTATAGCTATTTTCTAATGTGACGTTAAAATGACGTCACTCTTATTACATTGCTTAATATTCGACAGATGAATTTTTCATCGCATCTCTTATCTCAAGTTTCACCTTTAATGCGACATTACTCCCAGAAATCCATTCTCACAAGAAAAGACAACAGTGGAATATATGTATACTCTAAGCAATGCAATGCTATACAGGACCATGTGTTTGCATGCTATTTGTAGTGTGGAGCTGTACTTGATTAATTGACGAAATCATAGTCAATTGTCTTTAATAAAGTATATGCATCAAGGTTTTTTTTTTAATAAAACGTTCAAGATTTTACAATCGGAATATGTTAGCTGTTGTTGAAACACGATCGTTAATTATTTTTTTTCTTTTTGGAAAATATAAATCTATGTCCATTTTTCTTAACTTTCAAAATTTTTAAATGACTGACATATCGCATAAAGCACAATATTGTCAATGATATGGTTTACCGACATATTAGCCGACATTTTGATTATACGCAAACAATGGAAATTGCTTTCGCTCTGACAAAAACCAACAAACATAGCAACGTTTGTGCTTAAATATTTGCAAAATTCTTTGGTGAATTCTATAGTATTTCGAATCGTATAAAAGGACTGTGATGTCATTGTAAAGATGTCGTATGCATTTCGTTTTTCCTTGCTCTTAGCACGATTGAAATATATGTTTTATGATTCAGATTTAGTCAGATTGTACTCAGATTTTTGTGAAAAAATTAAAACGAAAGTCTTACAATATTTTAGAATGGCCTTTTCTACACGTCAAAGCATTATGCCAATATGACTAGCATATCTTCGCTCGCTTCTCGGGTCGCATCTAACATCAATACCAGGAATGTTCATATGATGGGCGTCATAACCAAAGATATACAATCCTCTCCTTAAACAGTCAAATCCTAATCTATAATATTAATGATGCTGATATATTATATTTTAGATCCTTGTTTTACAACAAATACAATCGACGAATGGGAGCGTTCTGTGGCAAATGCCGATTATAATAAAATATGTGACAACTTATTAATACCAGGATGGTATCGGATTATATCTGTTGCTGGCGAAAAAATGCCAACAACTTGTCCATTTGGAGGATTTCGGTGTGGAACAACTTCTCCTATGTGGCTGTCATCAAGTAAGATATGTATTTGTTAATAGAATAATGATAATAACAATATAACAGACCACCACAATAGTTCACAAAATGGAAAACAAAAAGTAGAAACACAGGTAAAATCGATAGATATAAAGGCACATGTACATGAACGGCGACGTTTTAGGTTTAGTATAGGCAAATCAATGAAAAGTGGCGTGGTTAAATTAGCTTGATATATGGACCCAAATAGTTAAGTTAGATAATTCATTGTTGTGATATATAATGGAAGTTTAAGTTACATCTACCAATGCATTTCATGCAATTGGTTTCACTAAAGATGTAAATTTTACTCCTGATTAAACTGTGTGTAGCTAAATATCAACTGCGGCATGACTGGTTTCCTCCTCTTAGTACAAGTTATTCCGTCATCCCCATGACATAAACAGAAATATAATCACGGTGGCATTACAAAGACACCAATCCAATGTAAACCAATGTCAGTTACTAT
This sequence comes from Gigantidas platifrons, assembly GCA_002080005.1. Classification (NCBI taxonomy): domain Eukaryota; kingdom Metazoa; phylum Mollusca; class Bivalvia; order Mytilida; family Modiolidae; genus Gigantidas; species Gigantidas platifrons. Next base: position 113,806 of record MJUT01051416.1, read on the forward strand.
AAATGTTCGTTGCTAACTTTCACCTTTGTCTACTACTCTGGATATTAGTGAAGATTCATCTATGGTTCAAACCTGAGTTGCTCAGCGAGTTTCCGTGTATATGAATAGTGGATCCCATCCTATTTTTGTGGAGGGGGGTGTTATCAGGTTATTATGCGGAAGATCTGAAGGTTAACCATAGCCCTAATGACCCAACAATACCCAGCTCTCTATACATCAGTGGCAGTCAAAGGTCGTTGACCATAATGACCCATCACTACCCAGCTCTCTATACGTCAGTGGCCGTCAATAGTTTACCCTAATGACCCATCACTGAACAGCTTTCTATACGTCTGTGGCAGTCAAAATCGTTGACCCTAATGACCTATCACTACCCAACTCTCTATACGTCAGTGGCAGTCAACAGTCGTTGACACTAATGACCCATCATTACCAAGCTCTCTATACGTCAGTGACAGTCAATAGTTGACCCTAATGGCACATCACTACTCAGCTCTCTATACGTTAGTGGCAGTCAAATATCGTTGACCCTAATGACCCATCACTACCCAGCTCTCTATGCGTCAGTGGCAGTCAAAGGTCGTTGACCCTAATGACCCATCACTACCCAGCTCTCTATACATCGGTGACAGTCAAAGGTCGTTGACCCTAATCACTCATCACTACCCAGCTCTCTATGCGTCAGTGGCAGTCAAAGGTCGTTTACTCTAATGACCCATCACTACCCAGCTCTCTATACGTCAGTAGCGGTCAAAGGTCGTTGACTCTAATGACCCATCACTCCCCAGCTCTCTATGCGTCAGTAGCCGTCAAAGATTGTTGACCCTAATGACCCATCACCACCCAGCTCTCTATGTGTCAGTGACAGTCAAAGATCGTTAACACTAATGACCCATCACTACCCAGCTCTCTATGCGTCAGTGGCAGTCAAAGGTCGTTGACTCTAGTGACCCATCACTACCCAGCTCTCTATGCGTCAATGGCAGTCAAAGGTCGTTGACCCAAATGACCCATCACTACCCTGCTCTTTATACGTTAGTAGCAGTCACTGGTTGTTGACCCTAATGACCCATCACTTCCCTCATCTCTATATAGTTTTTATATATTACTGAACTTGTTCTCGTCCTGAATATAATTGCTATGATTCTCAATGTACGCAATAATCAATCAATAAATATATTCTGCTAAAGTAAAGTATCCAATGAATTCCTACACTCTTGTTGGCTAATCAAGACGGGGATATCCGACCGTATTCCCTGGGTAAGGACGGGAATATTGAAAACAGTTTCAAACTGGCGACGTCTATTTATCGCTTTACATATTTGTGTTAACATCAAAATATTAAAACATAAATAGAAAGGTCTTGAATAAAACTTTTTATAAAAAGATGCATTTTACGGAATCTTTCGTCTCCATCCCCATTTTGTCTTTGTACTCAACAAGGGAGATAACAAGTAATTTAGCGTCTGCTAAAATGGCAAAAGAAAAGATTTGCATCTCACGTGGAAAGTGAAATTAATCTATATTTTGGTGTAATGATTGGCCTTGAACAATTGGAAATAGCTTATGTGAAGCAGGTACGAATTCAGACAGAGTGTGCTCCCAGTATAGTATTCTGAATCTTTGGTTGTTGTTGGTCGGTCAGAATTTTCTCTTAGTTCTTCAATAGTTGTGGTCAAAAGTAGGTCTTCAACAATGGGAAATATCATATTCAGAGAATGATATACTGTTTAATATTGGTGCAAGAAGACTTTAGCAGAATATAATTGATATTCGGGTTTCACACAGACAGGCAATATGAACCCGTATCCCCTGTGAAGATCTCGAATAACATATATTATTATACCTAATATATTAATTACCATAAATAGATTAATTTGATTGGACAATGGCTAAAAATCAGAACATGTGATCACACAGGACAATAAAATAAAAATCATATTCCACCACATCGGAAAACCCACCAGAGTTATCGTTCTTTGACAGAAAAACGTATCCTTTGCAGGCAACCGTTACAATATGGTTTTTAAATATTTGAGACAACGTTCCAATGGACTTAGAATATGTTTGTCAGCAATATTTTACATGTGTGTTTTCTTGATTTAATAAAACATTTATAGCATGCGGGTACAGGAAATATGAAAAATTATTCACCCACGAGTATCATATTCCCCTCTGGCGATGCCCTTGGGAAATATGATACTCTTAGGTGAATAAATTTTCATATTTCCCCCACCAGCATGCAATAAATGTATAATATCCACTATGCCATTAAAATATCAGACGAAGATAATGCATTTAGCTTTACGTAGTTTGGTAAACAATTCGTTGAGAACATCTGTTCAGAAAGAGCAATGGAAAATGCACAAACATTAGCTTAACCCCGTCATTCTTTACTGGAATGGCTATATCAAGTCAGGAAAGTGCCGCACTGATTGTTCGAATGGCAGGAAATACCTCAAATGATGACATATGGAAACAATGTTTAAATTTGTTGGTTAAAAAAGGTTTGATTGTTGGCCAAACATCTTTTTGTTTTGGCCCAACAGTGCATCGCTCAACAAAATAATTTCTGATTGATTTTCGTCTCAGTTTGTTTACTAAATTTCCTTGTTGGCGATATGCTTCCCAGTTTTTCTTTGATCTTAAATGTAAATATTTGTTGTGTAGCATTTGTTTTTTGTATATTGCTTTTCTTAGTTGTTGATTTATGACAGGCGCTGGTTTGTGTACAGTTTTTCGTTTTTTTCATTGGCATGTGGTTGTCAACTATACCCATTAATTTAGTATAGAAGGTGTTGTATGCCTCATTTACATTATCCTCATTTTCTATCAATGTGGTTAAATTTGCCTGTTCCAGATCTTGCAAGAACTTTTCTTCATTTAGTTGTTTATAGCTTCTGTATGTTTTAAACGTTTTTTTGGTAGATGGCATATCTGATTTCATTTGTGCCGAAATGATGTTATGGACGTCGCTCAATTAAAATGTGTGGTGTTTTGGAGCAAGGTTTTTTCTGTTTGTTAGAATGACGTCATTTAATGTAGGTTTTGCATTTTTGTGAAACAAGTTGCACCTTTTATTATATTTTCAATTCCACAAATATCACAAACTGTGCTTAATGGTGTGCCCTTTTCTACTGAAAGTAAATCATAATTTAAATCACCTAGAAAAATCATATTATCATACTTTACAGATATTTTATCATAGGTCTTAGTAAAGTCATTAATACATTCATTATCAGAAATTGTTTGTGGTCTATACATTCCAGATATTAACATTTTTTTACCATTTACTAACAGTTATACTGCTATGGATTCAATAGTCTCACACTCCAGATTCTTCTTTCTCTCGCATCCCTGATCGCATCGAAGATATATCACTAGTCAACCACCATTCCACTTTCTGTCCTTTCTCCATATATGAAAATTGGCAACCTTAAAATTGTGCATCAAGAAATGACTGGTCCAATTTTGTTTCTGCAATGATTAAAAGATCCACTATGTTTTTACACAAAAGTTCTTTAATTGAGCAGAATTTGTAGCGTAGGCTGTTAATATTTAGGTAAGGGCTGATGAATTTATTTGGGTGTTGTTTTCTTACCCTACAAAGTTCTTGAAATATATCATTTGAAGCATCAACGAATTGATTCCCGGTTATAGAAATAAATAAGACATTTTGGACCGGGGCGGCCCACGTAAAAAGTTATGTTTTCTTTGGTTTTGGAAAGAATAAGTACACAATATGAAAGTTTCGAGTGTTTTTTACCCGATGTATGGTACTACCTTTGGTAGAACCCTATAGTTGATCAAAGTAACAGCATTACATTCAAGATATAGCCAACATTAACTAAATTTGTTTTCTTAGCGCAACATCGCGATCTTTAACGTTATATTATTGCCTAGCAACATCCGGGAATATGGATTGTTTATACCGGTGGTTTTAACCAATCAAAAGTTGTTATAATTTTCAAACCGGGGATAATTAGTTTAATCAACATAACAATAAAGATATTTACAACTACCTTTATTGCATATTATATGAATAGAGAACACTGATGGATCCCATTTATATCCTGTGAATGGTAACATGGTCAATAGAACTGTTTGTGCAGCAAATTACGATGGTAGCTGTTGCTACCAAGAACTAGACATCCAAATTAAAGATTGTGGCTGCTACTACGTATATTACTTAATACCAACAACAGGATGTTTAAGGGCTTATTGTTTTGGTGAGTTGCATTACTTAATATCAACAACAAGATATGTCACGGCTTATTGGTTTCTTGAGTTGTAGTACTTAATACCAACATCATGATGTTTCAGGGCTAATTGTTTTGATATGTTATATTACCTAATACCATCAACAGGATGTGTCACGGCTTATTGTTTTGATAAGGTGTATTACTTAACACCAACGACAGTATGTATCAGGATCTACACATTTGGTGAGTTGTAACACTTTATATCAAAAACAGGATGTGTCACGGCTTATTGTTTTAGTAAGTTGTATTACCTTATTCCAACAATAGGATGTGTCATAGCTTATTGTTTTGGTCAGTTGTTTTGCCTTATATAAAAACAGGAGGTATCACGGTTTATTGTTTTGGTGAGTTGTATTACTTACTACCAACAATAGAATGTGTCACGGGTTCTTACTTTGGTGGGTTGTATTGCCTTATACCAACAACAGGATGTGTCACGGCTTATTGTTTTTGGTGAGTTGTATAACTTAATACCGACAACAGGATGCTTCAGGATCTACTGTTTTGGTGAGTAGTAATACTTTTGATCAAAAACAGATGTGTTACGGCTTATTGCTTTAGTAAGTTGCATTACCTGATACCAACACTAGGATGTGTCACGGCTTATTTTTTTGTTAAGTTGTATTACCTTATATCAACAATAGGATGTGTCACAGCTTATTGTTTTGTTCAGTTGTTTTGCCTTTTATCAAAACAGGAGGTATCACGGTTTATTGTTTTGGTGAGTTGTATTACTTACTGCCAACAATAGAATGTGTCATGGGTTATTACTTTGGTGGGTTGCATTGCATTATTCCAACAACAGGATGTGTCACAGTTTATTGTTTTGGTGATTTGTATTACTTATTACCAACAACAGGATGTGTCTCAGCTTATTGACTTGGTGAGTTGCATTGAATAATACCAACTACAGTATGTGTCACGGCTTATTATTTTGGTGAGTTGTATTACTTAATACCAACAACAGAATGTGTCACGGCTTATTGTTTTTGTAAGTTTTATTGCTTAATGCCAACAACAGTATGTGTCGCAGCTTATTGATTTGGTGAGTTGCATTACTTAATACCAACTACAGGAGGTATCACGGCTTATCGTTTTGGTGAGTTTGGCTAATACAGAGGAAGGCATCGGTTTCTTAAAAATCACTATAAAAATGAGATTAATGTCGATGTTTTCAATAAAGCGTATAATAAATAACTACATCAACGCAAAATGAACTATATTGTTGAGAAATAACCTGTTTATATATGATCTTGTTCTTGATAGGTGTATTATACATATAGAGCGAAACCAATAATTTATTGAATTAGTTGTTTTGATTATTTCTGAAGTATGCTCGCCACTACTATAATTATGACTGTTTATTACATCAGAGAGAAACATTCACAAGTTAATCTTTTCAATAATCAGGCATACATTGTACTCTTCACATTACATCTCTTGGGAACAGACATAGAATGGCCGCGGCCCAGTATTGTTTCTATTAAAATTTGTATAATGTGTTGGGTGTACTTTGACTCTCGGGAGTAGATAACTCCACCACGGGGACCCTTAAATCTGCGCCCTGATTGGGAGT
>MJUT01051416.1:137577-154494 GCA_002080005.1 Gigantidas platifrons
TCATACAAAGTAGTTATTGGGTTAATGTTAAGTAAGACTGTTGGTACTTTATAAGAAACTGGAATTGATTCCCTTCTAGAGCAGCTGGGTATACTCCCGCTATTTGGTAGGGCCCGTGTTACTATCTATATCGTTGTCTGTGCTTTGTTTATCTGCTTTGTTTGTTTTCATTCTCTGCCGTGTACCCAATGATGTATGTGTCTGTGAATTGTCTGTACCTGATTACCAATACGGTTCTCTAACGTTTAATTGAACCATTTGTGATTTAAGTAGCATGTACTGAAGAATTGAATATTATAATTGTTTTACTGACGTGTAACGAAACTGAATAAATTAGTGTGTTATCGCTTTCATATACAAATATACTTCAATAAAAATTGAGGAAAACAATTATGTTCTATATTTATATTTATAATTTCAAAATAGAAAAACAAGTTTTAATGTTTGTTTTCATGGATGCGGGCGTGGTTGCATGATAATGTGTCATTTCGGGAGTCACGTATCAATTAGCTTCCTAATTACACGATCCTTCTAAATAGAATATACGTAATATAATCATGTGTATCACAAACGATAATCATAACAATAGAGATGTAGTTAAAGTTCAAAGTGCACATACATTACATACATTGCAGAACATCGCAGACCGACGAGATTCACACCAATCGATATGAATACAATAATAATGTCACAGAAAGGATCCTCCCTTCTCTCCCCCCCCATTTTCTTGAACACCGATTTTTTTTCACATCGAAATTGTATTCATGTATACAACATTTTGCAACTCTCTATGTATCACTTCATTACATATGTACAATAAATACAAGCAAACAGTAGTTTCTATCCACACCGGGTTTCTGACATCTCTTATATACATGCCAGAAACCCGGTGTGGATAGAAGCTACTCTTTGCTTGTATTTATTCTTCAACATTTGGGCCTTATAGAGGCTTTAATTAGACAACAGTCTGAGATGGGGTCTAGAATTGGCATCATAATCAGTCTATAAAGGGGTCGTATACAGCGGCCCCGGAACCCCACACCATTTTGTGTAAGACTTAAGGGACCGACCATTTAACTTGAAGGGGGAGGCAATGACTTTTTTTGTACCAAATTTTTCTGAAGTTTGGAAGAAAAAAGTATTTAATGCAAAGTAATTAATTTTTATATATTTGGCTGGGCATATGTTAGAAACAAATGTAACTTACTTTCCATTTCACGCTGGCTAGATTTTCAGGTCATATAGACGTACAATTCCCAAGTATTGTGTCTAAACTTGATTATGTTTTATTTCTTTCCAAAATTAAGGAGGAGGGGGCGCTCGCACTCCTCGCAGCCCCTTCCTATGTGCATGTCTACTCCCCTCTTTAAGTTATTTGGTCGGTCCCTAAGTCTTAAAACAGAAATTTAACATGTAAATTTGCAAGACGAGTGTACCGTGTTAAGCAGTATACTGTTTACTTTTTGCCAGATTGGTCACTTTGGTTTAACATGTCTTTTTTTCTCGACAGTCTTTCTGATAATAATAGAAGCCATAATGTGTTGCATATTTGAATATGAATATATGTTGTTTATATCATCGTTAGCAAGGGGTAAACTTTTAAGAAAACAACGAAAAAAAAATCAACAGGCAAAAACTGAAAAAAATACATGTAATAAATAATTGAATAATTAAGCAACAACGGTAATTTTGCAATTATTTCGAAGCGGCACTATTAATCATTATCAAGTAACAGTACCAGCCTACCTTACACAATAGTGAGATGCGTGTTCTTCTGAGGCCGCTGAACTCCGACCCCTTTACAGACTGATTATGATGCCAATTTTAGACCCCGTATCAGACTGTTATCTAACTAAACCATCTTTAAGCCCCCAATTTTTGAAGAATAATCCAAGCAAAAACCTATTCCCTTTTTCAGACAATTGTGACAAAAAGCATGCCCCATGCCAGACATAAAATCAAAAATAGGACCCCGATTGTCAAAACAACACCATGTATATATAGGAAGTTATTCCCCCACGTAACAGTCGTTTTCATTTCGTCATTCGGCACAGTATAGCTGGAATATCACTGATGTGGCGTTTAGCAGTAATTCTAACATGACGTCCTTCATTGGCTATATAAATAATACAGTGATAAAACTCACGATATATTTTAATTCGCTCATGCGTATTGACGAACAAATTACAAACATAATTCCCTAGTGAATTTATGTATTCATACAGCACTGTGGTGCATAACAAACATAAAAATGTTCGTATTGTTTTTGCCTATATTTTTCCGGAATAAATACCTAAGACAACCATCAATGGACTTTGACTTTTGAAATTTAACATCTTTCGCTGATGACATTGAAAGACATGGTTACTAATTTATTTTTAAGATTTTGTGAGCATTTTACTTGTTTAAGTTGCTAAATTCAAAATGCCATTAAATTGGAAAATATAAGTAACTTCATAGCATCACAGTCTATTTATGCATACAAGAAAAACAACTGTAAACTGCAAAACATGAAGGTTAGTGCATTTTGTTATGAAATGCATTTCCATTACCGACTTCCACTTCAAAAAAAAAAGTTAGATTTTTCCTACTAGAAACGAAATAGTTCATGGAAGCCAGAGTTTGTATCACGTTTTAACATGGGTAACATTATTTTCGTTGCATTTTATCCCTCGCTAACGCTCGGGATAAAATTTGTACGAAAATAATGCTACCCATGTTAAAACTGTATACTCTGGCTTCCATGAATTATTTCTTAAAAAATAGATAAATCAATCATTTCGTCATTGCTAGATGAAGAACGATTTTGTTTTATTTGACCTGGAAAACAATGAACTATCTTTTTCTACGCTTAAATGATACTTTCTCTGTTTTTTTTCAGGGGCCTGGATGGCTCAATACGGCGTGGTTTCGCGCCCGAATTTGTAAATTACAAAAAGGGTGCACTCGACTCGCAGCCGCAAGTGATAAAGTTTACCAGTTGCTTGCCCATGGTCGGTGGTTCTCTCCAGGTACTCCGGCTTCTTCCATCACTAAAACTGGTCGCCATGATATAGCTGAAATTTGTTGAAAGTGGCGTTAAGCACCAAAAATCAAATCAAATCAATCAATCATCTATTTTTTTCATTTAATTTTTGTCTTGTTTTTCCCCAAGAAATTGTTTCGTTAACATAGGTTTTATTTTATTTTCTATTATTGCGTTTCGTTTCGTTTCGGTCAATTTCATTTCGATTTATTCCGTTTCGTATCGATTTCGTTTCGTTTCTGTGAATTTCGTTTGGTTTGGTTTCGTTTCGTTTCGTTTCGGTATATTTCGTTTCGCGTTTCGTTTCGCATTTTACAGGTACCCCTTGTTTGATAAATATAGACATTCTGGCATTTTCAGGTATAGTTACAAACGGGCCTTCAGTTGTTCTGCATACGGCACAAATTCTCGTAGCTTTACCAACAGTAACGATTGGAAATGTAATACATGTAGAAGTTGCACCTGAGGGTGGTGATTTATGCTGATCATTTTTCGCCTTTTCTTTGTTTTTTTCCATTACCATAAACAAGTTGTCTACATTGATTACAAATAATTTCATTTTCAAGAACATAATTTCCTTGACTTTGAAAATATTCTATTTGCTTCTCAGTTATTTTCGTGGTTTTGCCTGTTTTATGTTTATGGCATACACAACACTTGATTTTCATTGTTGCTGTAATAATTACAAACGGACATATTTATGTTTTGGTCGCCATTTTTTGAATAACTTACTGTTTATGTTTGTAAAGTTTTGAAGAATGTAATTGTAAACAAACTCACGGGAATAGGAAGTATGATTTGATATACATAAGAACCGGGCATAATACTATAAATATAAGCAAGATAAATATAATTGATGCCAACTGGTGTATTTGCTTAGCTTTCATAAAGTCAAGTGCTCACCAATGATTTTTTTTACCAAGAATATAAAATTTGTAAGAAAAAAAATTACATCTGTTGACAAGACTCGAACCCATAACAAAAACCACACCTCACTTCGCAATTACATGACATCGACCCATCATACCGATTGAGCTACCAAACTCATACTAATCGTGGCGAAATTATATACATATAGCTCATAGGTAAGTGCCCTGTGCGTTTTTTCTAAACATTTTTTTTTCTATATATAGGACCTTGACAACCAAACTCAATTTTTGTGGATGATTAAAAGACATATAGACGATTATAAAAAAAAACATACTTCATGTTGGTTGTGGAGGTGCGTCATAGGGGATTCCCTGTTCCAAGTGCCTGAAATCCTTGGAATATGTACAAATTACGATTTTGTTGGTTTTTCATGGTAGTTTTTCTCCGTTTTAATGACCGTAATACATGACAATTGTAAACAAAAATGTCGAACAGTAGTTTTATTTCTTAAATTCATCATTTAATACCACGTATGTTTGAAATTCGCCCTCCTAGTGAAACAAAATAAGGAGAAAGTGGCCCATACTCTTTCGTCAAAATATTTTATTTTGGATACAAAATTAGATAAAATTTCACAAGACAAAGAAAAATTAGATTGTGATGGGGAGGTAACTGTTACCGAATGTTCTGAGGCTATATGATGCATGAAATTAAATAAATCTTCAGGTTTAGATGGGTTAACCGTAGAATTGTGCAGAGCATTTTGGGGGAAAGTCATTTTTTTCTTACTAATATCTATAATAAGAGTAATAATAAAGCTTTAATGTCTTATTCACAACGGTCAAATATTTTATCGTTACTATTTAAAGAGGGGGGTCCCTTATATCTTCATAACTATCGTTCGATTTCTCTTTTGAATGTATATCTTAAACTGCTTTCAAGATGAAGAATATTTACATTACTTTATTTCTTGTTCCTATCTGTAAGAGTTTTGGGTAAAAATACAACAAATATTGAAAAAAAACTAATATAGAAGGTTTTGTCACATTAAAACATAATGTCTTTGTGTATAAGATATTTGATAAAGATTATTTTGATTTCAACAATTTTTTAACAATTTCATGATTTTCTATATGACAAGGCATATTATGTATCTGAACAAAAGACTAAACAAGTCAGCATATGTTGTTTATTTCTGAGAGAATATATTACTAGAATAAGCAAGGTAGTAAACTGTTAACAAAAATAGAGAACACTATTGAAATGTGAATGTAGATGTGTATATGTATACATGTATATGTGTGTGTACATGTATACATGCATATGTATGTGTGTATATGTATGTGTATGTGTATGTGTGTAGAAGTAGGTATAGATTTAAAGACAAATTCAATTAAAGTCTGATTCGTATCAATCATAATGTATTATTTGAAATAATTATAGATTAATACATGGCCTTTTTCATATTGCCCTTGCTATCAGCACGAGACCTTGATAACGGCCCAGATGGCTTTTGTAGAGGGACGATATCAGTCGAGGGCTGATGACGAGGGCAATATGAAAAAAGGCCATGTATTAATTTATTTATCACATATTTTGCAAGGACAGATAACATGTCATTGTCCTCGTAAAATGGTATTGCCACGGAGTCAAATAAAACACAGAAAATTATGTTTTTATTACGCATGCAAATTCGGCGTTGTTTCAATAAAATATGTGATAATATTCATTATTATTATAAGAAAATAATAATATGAAATACTTCATTAGTAGCTTGGGCTTTTGAAGTAAGAATGTAACAAGCGTTTTGAATAAAACAATATCATATTCTTGTAAAAAAAATTAAAAGATATGCTCCGGTTTAAGAGAAATAGCCAGTAATTGAACTATTATATTAATAGTACGCACCGGTGTAAGGATACTATCCATTAAATTGACTATTAGATTGATAAAACGCTCCGGTGTAAGGATAATTATAGATTAATACATGGCCTTTTTCATATTGTCCTTGTTATCAGCACGAGACCTTGATATCAGCCCCGAGTGCTTTAGCCCGAGGGTCGATATCAGTCGAGGACTGATTACAAGGGCAATATGAAAAAGGCCATGTATTAATCTATTTATGACATATTTTGTCAGGGCAGATAACATGTCATTGCCCTTCACATGAGTGCAGATAACATGTTATTGCCCTCGTAAAATGGTACTGGCCCGGAGGTAAATAAAACACTGCAAATTATGCTTTTCTTACACATGCACATTCAGCGTTATTTCAATAAAATATGTGATAATATCCAGTAAATGGACTATTAGATTAATAATACGCTCTGGTGTAAGGAAAATAGCCAGTAAATGGACTATTTAATTAATAATACGCTCCGATGTAAGAGAAATAGCCAGTAAAAGGACTATTAGATTACTATGGATTAGGCACAGCATACAGGCGAGCATCGCATAGACGTGTACATGTATTTTACTAGTCTATGATTATGAGTTCACAGTCACTTGGAGTATCAAAAATAAAAAACAAATCAGAAAAACTTGTTTTCTTATTTTTTTATAATTTTATTTTTGAAACTTCAAGTGACTGTGATGAGTGAAACGTCTATCATTTAAAAAAGTATCCATTTCATCCGGGGGTCGTATTGCTCGTATGTGTGTATGTACATGTTTTGTAAAATAAATGATGAAAGTTCATAACGTTAAATTTTGACATGATTATTTGCAAAAATGTGGTTCAAAGTCCACCGAAATGTCAATGATATAAGAAATCAAATAATAGGTTTCATAAAAAAACATATAATCATCCTTTTCACGCACAAATCAATTCATAACTCCGACAGAAAAGGCATAAAATATCGAATGTCTTACCCCCGCTGATCCACTTCTCTTGTTATAAACAAACAATTTTGATCGGATCATTCGGCAGTTGATCAAAATGAAACAAGTAAGAGAAACCAGCTACCTCACGATCCTACGACCAACCCTGGAATACACAGCAATGGTTTGTGATCCCACCACCCAAATCCTGATACAAACATTAGAAATTGTACAAAGAAGAGCTTCCCGCTTACATCAGCAGCACACCAGGATGGATGACAAACATGCTAACATCACTTGAATGGCAGACTTTAGAACAACGGAGGGGGACAAGCAGACTCGTCATGATGCATAAGATCCAGCATCAACTCGTGGACATCGATTTCCAAATTTTCAAAACATTTAAAAAATTTCAAAATTTTGATACTATAAATGATATACATACACATGTCCAAACAATAAAAACATGTCAATTGTTATATTTTCAAACCTAACGGATATTAAAAGAGTAGAGATTACATCAAGTTGGCAGCAACACATACACTTTTTTTCAGTTTGTTAATAAAAGTATCAAGGAATGGGTGTTTTTATAATGGCCCTGTTATATGCCCTCGATCTGTAATAATGGCCTTCGGAGGTTGTAATGGCACTCGGCGTTGCCTCGGGCCAAAAAACCTCCTCTGACCATTATTATTGACCTTGGGCATATAACAGGGCCATTATAAAAACACCCATTCCTTAATAAAATGGGGAATATTTTAGATCTTGTGATATACTTCTAATAAACTTGTAAATTTCTTAAAGAATTTCACAGTTATCTTCATACGTTCGATTTTTATTCTAGTAAATAAATAAATCAAGACAAATTTATATGTTAAATCGATTGATATAAGTTAAGAAATCACTCCTAATATTGGTGTATGTACTATATTACACCACAAGCACAATTTGGACTACATATTATATTAGGTTTGTTCAGAAATGTCTTGATTTTAAATTAACTGCTAAGATTACAGTCAAGTCTGCTAATAGGGCCTTTGGCTTAATAATGGAGAAATGCAAGACAATTGGTGATGTGTCCTTTGGTGTGGTTAAGAAACTGTACGATTCACTTGTATGTCGTATAATGGAACATGGTGCTGTAATATGGGGTTACAAAAGTTATTCATGTATTAATAATATGCAGTTGCGAGCGTGTCGCTTTTTCTTGCTGTTGATGGACATACTCCCAACCAGTGCCGGATTTAGCTGAAGAGAGACCATAGGCTATTCCACAAGTAAAGCCCCTACTCATCCCTCACTAGGGAAAGATGGAAGAGTATTTTAAACAAAATCCAACGAAGCCGATTAAATACCCACCAAGCGTAGGATCATCAGGTGTGCGTAGTATCTGTTGGAAGAAAATCTCTTGTGTCACGATTTTAAAACAAATGTGATTTCTGACAATACCTTGCTAGCTCATCTGACCCAAAGGGTCATGTGGGCGATTGTCATCATTTAGCGTCTGTCTTCCTCGTTCGTAACTTTTACATGTTTACCTTCTCTGAAACCACTAAGCCAATTGGAATCAAACTTGGCATAAATGTTCAATTGATGGTATGTTTTATTTTTTGATCAGAAGTACACAAAAGAAACAAGAGACCCAACGATGTCAAAAGGATGTGTCCATATATTTGGGTATAAGTTATTTGTTGTTCATAAATAAAAGTGGTAAAACGGGAGAATTAAAAAACTTGAGGAACGTTTTTATTTTCATCCAATGTTAATCCAGTTGGATTTGTTAAGTGTTCATCGCTATGAGTTATTGATGGGCCATGATTGTTTTTGCTATTTTATTTCAAAAAGGGGTCTAAAAGTGACTCAAATTTGCCTGTTTGAAAGGTATATATATACATATTTTTTACTTTTCATCCAATTTCGATGTGATTTTTGTCTTGTTGAATGGATTGTGTTTATATATTTCGGTAGTATGTAGACGGATTTCCTCTATCCTGTACGGTTTCCGTTTATTTGCCATCCCATTGTAATGCAGGTTTTGAAAAGTGTTCATCTTAATGGGTTATTCTGGGCCATACAGAATTAACAATTTCATTTCGAAAAAAGGTAATAAAGGGGCCTAAATTTCCGAATTTTGCATATATGAAAGATTTATAGCATTAATGAGTTACACTTAAACATCGGATGATATGTAAAAATGAATATTATAAATTTTCTTAAAATCTAGACTTCATTGAACATTGAACACAAACTTGCATATGAATAAGCAGGTGAGCAATACAAGCTCCGATGAGTTTCTAGTGTTAACAACTTATCTATCACATTGCTATCTTCGATGGACATAATCAATACATAATTCAATGCTAGTGTCGAGACAGTATTATTCTGATATGGACTGCAAGGAAAATTAGAGAATGGTTGCTTAGAGACTAACATGCGATATATAAAAAATGTCTATGCCAATGTCAAAAATATTATGCACTTTGGCCGGATTCCGTCAAGAATTTGAGGCCCTAGACTTCAGCCTAGCAAGCCTATGGTGAAATCTGGCACTGCTCCCAACCAAACCTTCATTGGCAACATGGGTCGGATCCCAAGTTATCACAGACAATGGATGGCGATAACTAGCCAGTGGTGTAAACTTGTTAAAATGGAACAAAATCGAATGACCAGAAAAATGTTTTGCGATGTTCGTTTGAAACGTTTAAGCGTTAAATACTAGAACTATGTCGTTAGAAAACATCTTACTGATTTAGAACTTACTAATTATTGTAATTTAAATAGGGACATAGATTAGCTTACGCTAAATTACTTGCTGATGTCAAACATGTTTTTAAAATATATTAAAAGTTGCCATATCAATGTGAATGCCTTCGCTTCTATGACAGGAAACGAACGAAATATATTGAGAACCTATGAACTGTTTGAGTATGATGTTGAAAATTATTGTAAAGTCTTAGTGCCTTTTAATGATTGTAGTGTTTTTGAAAGATATAGGTGTGTGTGACTCCAATAAGAATGCAACCTGACCGATATGAAAATATAAAACTTGAAGAAAGAGTCTGGGTTAACTTAATTCCATTAGTGCACATTTTTATATCACAATGCTGCTTCATTCCATATACAATTTCATTTCCATTCTTTGTTCTCAAAGACTTCCAGAAAATTTCCCCATTTCAGCATGTGTGATTGTTTGGAACACAAGGTGACAAGAACTCTGACTCTATTTATCTTAGGGGATTAAATTTAGGCATATTTAAATCTACATATCATAATCCGAGTAAAGTGATTTACTATAATGATTGAATATCCAATGCTGGTTCTTAAGCAAAAAACATGTCTTTACGCTCCTCCATTATAATCTTACGTTACATTATGAAAAGAAAGTGGTGGATAACAATTCAATTAATATCAACAAAACGAACAATCATCTCTCAACGTAACTCACTGAACACAAAATAAGACCACAACATTAGACGTGGACATCCAGGCTTCGTTCAGGCATAAAAAATGTAACGGGGTTAAACCGGTAATTGGAATCTCAACACTTCCCTCTTGATAAATGGATCTCCAACGGCAATAAATATAAACTAACGGCAACTGAGCATCCACATGTAATCTTTAAGTCTCACAGATTGAATCCCATATACGACGGGGTCTTTATTTGTACAAAATATCATAAATGATTTGTGTCATTTATCCGATTGATCGCGTTGACAATTATGTTGATGCTTTTATGAACAGACCAATTTTGCAGTTTGAGTTGTCAACATAAATAATTCTTTCTACGTCGGAGCAAATGAGTTCAGCCTAATTTTTGTGAAGTTCGTGTTGCTCAATCTTTTTCTTATATTTCTGTGCAGTGTTTTGTACATCATTGTTTGTCCTTTTATCCCGTTTCTTTGGACCAATGTGTTGTCTTCTCCTATTTACGACTTCTCATTACGCCTTTGGTATTTTCAAACTTCTCTTCCATAGCATCCTAAGCAACAATTTAGAACCCACAGAACGGACCTCATCAGGGGCGGATTCAAGAGGGGGGGCGCATCCGGCGCTCGCCCCCCCCCTAAAATTGGAAAAAAAATATGATTTTTTTGCGTATAGTCGTGATTTTTCATACGAAATACCCCCAAAATTTTCTTTAGTGCGCCCCCTAACTTAAAATCCTGGATCCGCCCCTGCTCGTGCTCACCCAGGTCGGCCCTCGTTTGTAAAATCGGGAATCTGCATGTCGTAATAATGATTCACACCATATACGTTTACATTTCCTTTAAGATGCACTTAATTTCCCCCGTTTTATTGTCTCAACGATAGTTCCACGTGTAAGAGAATGTTAAAATATTTAAAAAAAAAATCACCGATGTCAGGCGACAGACGTAAACTAGTACTAACATATCTTGGTCTTTTGTCAGATGGGATAGATACAAAGTAATCAATAACATATTTCGGATTTTCCTATGACATACTCTATTTAAATATATACGACAATACGATTGGTCAAGCACACAATGATTGTCTATCAGTGATGAAAATCTGCCAAGACTTTACATTTATTCTATAATATTGATTACTGATAATGGAAAGAAGTTTTACGAAAAAATTTAAATAACCAGGAAGTTACTAATGATAGTTAATTGGCAATCCAATAAATAACATTTAAATATATTCTTAAAGGATGGGGATGCCTATTACCTGTATTTTAAAGAGTTATTCGGGGACGTAACACATATTATTATGTAATACATGTTTTTATTTTCCATATTGTTATGAGGATTTCTTTACCTTTTCTACCATCATGAGACTATATATCTTTCCACTTTTGGGCATTGGCATTATAACGCTGGTTATTGCAGACGGTATGTACATGTTATCACAATACAATATAGCAACGATTTGATTGAATTATTTGCTACTGAAACTGAAACGAGATCACATTTGGGAGGGGGTGCGTCGTGGACGTGATCGTATGGTAGTTGGATTTACAACTGCATATGCAATCGGTGCCTTTCACCACTGATGTTGTTGGTTCGAATACCATTCAGGGCGTAATGTACAACATTATGTGATACAGTTTGCTATTGACTTGCGGCTGGTCGGTGAGTTGCTTCGGGTACTCCGGTTTCCTTCATCAAAAAAACTGACCGCCTCGATATAACTGATATATTGTTGAAAGTGGCTTTAAACATCATAAAACCAAATCACATTTAGGGAGTTAGTTATGTTCTGTTGATATTATTACCAGGTTCAAGGTAGCGGCCAATTCCTAGCGACCACAAAGCTAACGACCAATAAGGCGATCTGTCTTAAAAAAAGCAAAATTAATAGGAGTATAATGTACTTTTAAAGATTTCTAACAAATACATTACTGTAAATGCATATTCAACACATTGAACCGACATCTTGGCATACATGACAAATTCCTGGAACACTCCCTCCCCACTCCCCACAATACAAAGTTGACATTTGACACCCTACTGTGGATTCCCACACAGGCACTCAGGTGCGTAAAAGATCCGGGCAATACATTTTATGGTCTGTTTCACATTTTCACCCGAACATAAACTATTTTTTTCTTTACTGGGCTTAATGATGAAGACAGACATGATCAAAATTTGGAATTGGTTCAAGGCTATTGGAAGGTTTGTAGGTAAAATCAAAGAAAAAAACACAAGTGCCGATTTGTCAAATTGAGGTGCCGAATTGTCCGGGTGCCGATTTGTCGTGGTACCGAAATGTCTCACACAGGTAACGAAGTGTCCTGGTGCCGATGAGTCTAGGATTCAGTTACCTGATGACCAAGATGTGTCACCTTTTATATAGAAATATCTTAATTTGTCTAATTACCTTGTCTTGTCAGATTTTATTTGCAATGAATAAATGCATTTGAGTATCAAAATATGTATTTTGAACGTATGTTAAAAAAAAATTATTTTAAACATTAATCGGTGTTATTTTGTATTTTCTTAAGACAAAATGTTGGAATAGATGCATGCTTACCAAAATCTCTTAATCCCAGCCATTTATCTAGAAGGTGTCCTGATTTACTTTGAATGCCCGATATATGATAAAAAAAAAATTGAGTTTTAATTATTTTATTCAATTTTTGTCATCTAAGACATACATATACAAACAAAAACATACAAAATGTGCATATTAATTAATATAAGCTAAAGTGTTTATCTTTTCACTTAGGTTCTTTCATTGACTGTTCTCTTTCGTTAACCAGGCTTTGTTTTGATGGTTCGGGTTTTATTCCATGTAGAATACTTTCCATCGGCTGACTGTATCCGGTCACTACATTTCTTTCTCTTAGAGTCTTTGAGAAACTTATCGAAAGCATTGTCTTTTTGTTCTTTTGTTTTTTTTTGCTGCCATACTGCCTCTTGTACAGCATATATTGTGTATTGGGAGTGCAGACATAAATTACCGGCTCCGTACAGGACACGTCTGGCACTATTCATTTGACNCAAAATGTGCATATTAATTAATATAAGCTAAAGTGTTTATTTTTCACTTAGGTTCTTTCATTGACTGTTCTCTTTCGTTAACCAGGCTTTGTTTTGATGGTTCGGGTTTTATTCCATGTAGAATACTTTCCATCGGCTGACTGTATCCGGTCACTACATTTCTTTCTCTTAGAGTCTTTGAGAAACTTATCGAAAGCATTGTCTTTTTGTTCTTTTTTTTTTCTGCCATACTGCGTGTTGTACAGCATATATTGTGTATTGGGAGTGCAGACAGAAATTACCGGCTCCGTACAGGACACGTCTGGCACTATTCATTTGACGTTTTTGTAGAGCAAAGTTTTATCATATTTAAGCTTGAACAACACTGTATTTCGAAATAAACTATTGTTTTCACAGAGAAATTCATGTAAATAAAGCGGATAAATTGTACGGCGAATGGTTGTTTACTGTACGGGGAATAGATACTTTACTATTTGCCGTACAGCGATGTCGCTTTATTTACATGAATTTCTCTGTGAAAACAATAGTTAATTTCGAAATACAGTGTTCTGCAAGCTTAAATATGATAAAACTTTGCTCTACAAAAACGTCAAATGAATAGTTGAAGGATAAACGTGTTTTTTACAACTTTGAACTCGTCACATGCTTCTTTGAACAGGTACCACCCGGTCCGATTCTGACGATTTGATGAGAGAAAAAGCCAATTATGGATCATAATCAGCCTACATTATTAGGAATCAATATCACAAAACTTTACTTGTCAGCAAAACGTAGAATATAATGAAAATAAGAAAGAATTTGACCTTATCTGACTTCACGAGGTACCTATATCCGGTGGTGATGCTACACAGTGATCAAGCAACAACTATGAAAGAGACATTGCGCCACATAGCCAGAAATGATGGGTATTTTGATCATTTGCATATCTAAGATGGCGACGCCGGGATATCTGCAATTTTCATATGATCTATATACTTGTAGACGATAACATTGATAATATTGCATGTGTGTCATTTTCTGAACTTGAAAATGATACATTGAATCAAGCTGAATTAAATGAAATAAAGATTAACGGAAGCAATTAAATATTCGAGGTTACTGGGCTAAATGAATATCCGAGGCGACGAACCCTTATTTGGCCTTAAGAGTCTATGTAAAAATGTCTGAAATACATGAAACTGGTTTCGTGTGACACAAAATTTAACAATGAATGACATTTGGCGACATATTTTCTGAAATTAATTTAGATTCCTCAATATATATGTAATTATATTGACTTACCTTATATTTCTAGCTTTTAAACTCGGGGTTCCCACATTAAATATAATATGATCATTTTTGCATGATCGCGATATCAAAGACATGTCTAAAATCGTTACAAAACAACAATATTTGAATTTTGGCAGACGAAAAACTTTGCGGAAATAAACAATAACTTTTAATTTTCGAATCATTGACGGACACATTTAATTTCTGTACAGTATGCTATTTTTTGACAAATCTAATAAACGATCCATCAAGCTTGAAACTGCAGTCACGTGATTAAAATCTAATTTAAATATGATGAATATTTATGAGGAAAGTACCATCAATTTCTGGATATGAATCTTTCCAGTTTCTTCCACCATGACTTTTCATAAACTTATACAAGTGAAAAACAATGAATAATTCATGATGAATACAATTTCAGAAGGTAACCATGTATATTGTTTTCCCTCTTGGCATTAAAGTTTCGAATGGTATACAGTAACGTGATCATCCGTCCGTCCGTGAGAGATCTGTCTGTGTAGTCAATAACATTAAAGTTTTAGTTTGTTCGTAGTGGTATTGTCAAAAAGGAACACAATAATGTGAATTTCATTTTCAAAAGCACTTCCAAAATGATCAAAAACGTCACCCTTTCTGTTGTATAGTCCTTGATCACCCGGGAACGTTGCCTCAGGACCTACTGGAAGCCGTGGTAGTCCCCATATTTGTTACGTATATTTTAAATAGTTATTCAGGGACTTAACACATGTAATTGTGTACTCATTATTTTCCCTATTTGTATAAGGAGTTCTGTAATTTTTCTACCATTATGAGACTATATATCTTTCCACTTGTGGGCATTGTCATTATAACTCTGGTTATACCAGAAGGTATGAATGTACCTGTTAACATGTTACCATATAGCCACAATTTGATTGGATTATTTACTACTGATGCGAGGTTACATGCATATTTTAGGAGCTATTCTTTCTCTTTTGATATAAGTTTGGACTTTTCCTTCTTAAGACATGCTTGTACTTGAACCATTCTTTTTATAGACTGTCATAAAGAAATGATCATTATATATTATATTTACATTTTCCTCGTCTCGAAGTGCTTCCATTTATGTGTTTGATTCATTATCTGACCTGACACTCGCCTAAAATTGACGGTGCGTGTGAATTTCAAGAACATGCAACAATTAGAGGCGCTTAACATAGTGATGCTATTTTATTTATTTAATTGTGAAAAGACACTCTTAATAGTACTAGTTATGGTATAATAATGAATTATTTCCAAAGAAATTGTAGACATCTTTCCTTTTTAGAACTGAGACAAAAATATATTGTCATTAGAAAAAACCCCAACAACAATTCTTAAAACGGAATTATGAGCCCTTAGAAATAGCTTCACGTCACCACTCATTATTGACATACAAGTTTTAAGTCAGGAGGGTGATCGATCGCTCATGTATGTTTGATAGCCATATCCATTGTGCGTATGTTTCGTCGATTTTCTGATTGGATATCAGTACTGTTTTGCCGATTTGTTATTTTTTTTTTAAATATATTTATCTATTCATTAGTTATATCTTTATTATTAAACAAGATAGGATAAGCAATATTCGCATTCTTTTTACATTTTGCGGCAATGCAATGTACATACACCGCGGTGGTTGTGATCGTATGGTAGTTGAATTGATAACAAGTGACAACCGTATAATTTATCTGTCCCACTGGATCCCAAAATTACTTGGGATCCAGTTAATACTAAATATTAAATATACGTCTGAAAATGAAACCAAACAGTGTTATAATTAGATTTTTGAGGTGTCAAATTTTTGTTCTTCCCTCGATGGGATTTGAACTCACACCATTGATACACTGCAGCACCATTCGCTTAGCCGTACGTCCAGCGCCCTAGACCACTCGACTACATCCACTCCTTAAAAATAGAGCTTCAATAGTCGTAGTGTTACATTGTCTCGTAAGGATTTAATCTAGGGATAGACGTCAGACATGTGTATAAGCGTGTGTAGATGGTATATATATATACTAAATATTATAATTTGACTGCAATCTAATTAAGTAATTTTTAATATATTGTATAGGATAATGAAGAATTTGGCAGCTTCAAAATCTAATTCCACTGTTTGGTTTAATTTTCAGACGTATATATATATATATATAAAGTCTAAGGGAATCAACCAACCAGAAAACTTAATAGGTAACGGATCGCTATATATATATATAGAAGCATAGGAGATTGTGCAGCGATACAGTACCGATAAAGATGTTACAAAAACTATATTGACAAAATGTTCAATCAACAAATGACCTTCTTCAGTGTCTATCAAGATTAGACTGAGTTTGTAAAAATTAGCTGGTATAATTACAACTCACTAAATAGTGAGGTGACAAAGTGTGATGTATTAAAAATTCACGCATAAAAATCTTTAACTCCCCCATTTCAATGTAAAAAAATATGTTG
>MJUT01051416.1:155921-199072 GCA_002080005.1 Gigantidas platifrons
TAGCTACGAACAATATACCAGTTTGAAACGATTACCCGCGGGCACTATACTGCGTCATGTTTATATATTTTCGGCAAGATCTACATCCGTTCAAACAGACGGCGCCTTAGTTTCAGTATCGTTAGCTGTCAATATGGCGAGGTTTGGCAATATAAACGCACGCGAATTTACCTACCTTAGTTTTATTCGCTTACGTTCAGCATGAGATGCTATGTACTAAATATATTATTGTCTTCTCCCTCGGGAACATTTTTCGCATAGTGTTGTCTGACGTGATATAGTGCCTTCGTCGTTGTCTCGTACAATATTCCTCACCAGACAACGCTATGCGAAAACAGTTCACGTAGGAAGAGAAAGATATGTACTTAATTTTCCCCTTTTAAGGTCTGTGCGATTCCTCCACATGGAGGAAAAGTTAAAATACATGTACAAAAATGTATCTATAAATAAAGAAGAAAAAAAGTAACGATAATAATCGACGACCGTAAAGCACTTGGTCTTTTGCCATGTGGGATACATACAAATATTTTGGATTTTCATATGATATACTCTATTCGTTAAATATATACGAGAATACAATTGATCAAGCACATAATGATTGTCTATCAGTAATGGAATTTGCCAAACCTTTACATTTATTCTATAATATTGCTGATAATGGAAAGGTTTGCGAACAGTTTATGAGAACCAGGGCGTTACTAATTATAGTTAATCGGCAATCCAATAAATAACATTTAAATATATTCTTAAAGGCAGGGAATGACAATTACCTATATTTTAATGAGTTATTCGGGGACGTAACACATATTATTGTGCAATACATGAACTTATTTTCCATATTGTTATGAGGATTTCTTTGACATGTTATTCCGACTTAATGCTACATTTTAGTTTCTTGATTTTAATCCAAAGCAGTGATCAACACAACAATTATAATTATCTTTTAATAAGATACAGATCATATACAACTTAAAATTAACTTCAGGCGAGTTGTATTTGATACACGGTTGTCTTTCTGTCTTATTGAAATATACACAACATTACGGGACAGTCGTGGACATGATCACATGGTAGCTGGATTTATGACTACCTATGCAATAAGTGCCTGTCAATACTAATGTTGTGAGTTCGAATTCCGCTTAAGAGAGGTGTACTCGGTGCAACATTATTTGAGAAAACTTGTCGGTGATTTGTGGCAGGTTGGTGGTTTTCTCCTTGTACTCCGGTTTGCTCCACCAATAAAACTGACCGCCACGATATTTATATTGTTGAAATATTAATAAAAGTGGCGTTAAACACCAAAATCAAAAGCCTAAAATAAATTTTCAAACTTATTAGCGCCATATTGTTAGCATCTCAAAAGTTAATAAATCATTTTCACCACTTCGAGCGTGAAATGAGTATATCTCGCATGCTCTCTTAATGTGTGCACGTGGCGAATCATGGGTTCAATCCCCAATCGGGAAAAACAAGGCTATAAAATTGATAATGCTGCTCTGTTGCTATATACACATGCAGTATTAATAAGCAAGATCAAAAACTGATTGGTTGTATGAAGGATGATATTTCTGATATGTCTGCCCGTGGACTGTTGTGTCTTTCAGCTAACACTATGAATAACACAGTAAGCGTGGTTGTCTTGTGCAAGCAGGCATCTATGATATAACATGTAATGTTCCTCGTAGTGCATTAAATAACAAAACTTTGCATGAATATGACATAAAAATGTGTAGGACCCAATCATACATTGCATAGCTGAGAGTCGATCCATTCCCCGTCCCTTTGTACTTTAATATAAGAAGTGACAGTGAGCATGGATTTTAAAGAGTGAACAAAATCAACAACAATAATAACAAGAAATGTGTGCATCAAAAAACACACATGTCTATATAAATTAGCAAACGGTATAGTGGTAATTCAGTCAAACAACTAATCATGTGACCTAATAATCCCAAATTAATATAGGGTTCTTCCCCTTCTACATGGCAATCATGTGGTCAAGCTTGGTAAAGACTCAATATACAGAACTAAAGTTGTCATGTGGAAACGACCCTGTTGTCAAAAATGATATGTATAGTAAAGTTCACCTTGACCTTTGACATAATGACCCCAAAATAAATACAGGGGAAACATGTGGCCAATTGTGGTATTGATCCGATACACAGAACTAAAGTTATTGTGCGAAAACATGTGTGGACGCACACCCGCCCATCCGCCGCAAGCGCCCGCCCGCCATACCCAATCACGTAGTACGGCCCGTCTCGAGACGGGCGTATAATAATGTAGTGCGGACGACAAGTTTCAGAAAATAACCTTCATCGTGTATCCTCAAAAGTCAAAATATTGGAAAGACAAATACATAAGTCTTTCGGAACAAGATAAACAGGATCGCCAAAAACAGACATGTCGTGTAATCAAAGAATTAATTTTTATGTGTGTAAGTTCAGATTGTTCGACAGTTACAATTTATCGGGCAGTTGAAAGGAAACACTTAGAAGATATTTTTCTTTATAAAATTGGTTTTATTTGGTTGAGATTGTCTGTTTATTTAGATGCACATGTCTAGAAGATAACGTTGATAATAAAAAAAAATAGATCAGCCTATCATTGTCTAAATGTCGTTTTTCCTTTTTTTTCATTATTTACGGAACGACCATTTAACTTGAAGGAGGGAGGAGGGGTTATGGTTTTTCCTAAAAAAATATTCTGATTCCCAATGTTGCTGAAAAAAATATTCTGATTTTGGTGGAGGAAACAACAAATAATCTGCTTCAGAATTTTTGTCATTTAACCTAATGCTAAATTAAGTAAAAGAAAATTTCGCGCTTTGCGAGACAAAAAAATAAATATTCTATCTCTCGTGTTGGCCGAAAACAAATTGCTGAACGAAAAAAAAAGCCATAACCTCCCTCCTACCCCTTCCCCCTGCAAGTTAAATGTTCGGTCCCTTAATGTTTCCTCATGATGTGCTCTGTGGTAAATGTTGACGTACAAAGTAAACATAATATATTAAATAGGTATCCACGAGGGAAGCTCGGTGTATAAATATTTCCTCGTGGCATGCTGTTTTGTGGTAAATTTTCACGTACAAAGTAAACACATATATTTGATAGTTATTATATAGATAGGTGCGAATTAGGGGGATTTATCAGTGAAATAAATTCCGGAATCTCGCATGTGAAATATCAGTTTTTTTTCCCGCGGAACTACTTTTACGCAACTATGAGTGTGGTGGTTACGTCCCTTGTTGTGCGACAGTGGACACACATACGATTGTAAGCTGAAAAAAACCGCGAAATGTCATTGACGACTTTGACACATAACCAAAATGACGTCATTGAGGTCACATGAAGACTTCCAGTTTGAAACGTAAAGATTATATGGTATTTGGCTTCGTGCACGCTCCAATTTTGGTCAAATTTAACTAAAAAAAGTTTTCAAGGTAAGCATTTTAATTATTTTTGTGCATTGTTGCAATTATGACATGTAGGATTTCACATTTTCAAGATGGCAGACACTTCCAGTTGGACCCCATAGTATCATTGCTCGTAGATTCACACGCGTGGAATGAAATATACAAATAACAAAAATATTATATCAGAAATTTTGAAAGTCTACATAATAAACATTATAGCTAAATCATACATTTTGAATATCAAAAAAGGACCACTCGTGACCGAATACGCATTAATGCTTAAACTCGTGGACGGGACAAGTTCCGCCCACTCGCATAATCCTTATGCGTACTTAGGTCACTCGTGGTCTTATTTTAATATTCAAAATCTACGACTAGTTATACATATGTATTATATATACCATGGATCTTACGAATTAATTTATTTAAACCAACGAATCTGAAGGAGGAGTTGGCTTAAATAAGTTCACGAGTAAGATCCATGGTATATATGGTTTGTAACAGAAATTAATATTGGGTGCTTTCGTCCAGGTCCACAAAATCATGGAATAGCATCACGATCTTGATGTTATTCCATAATTTTCATGTTAGACCATGGATTGTAAAAGTTCACTATTTTTAAGGTGACTACTGCATAAAAAATCAAAGGAAAAATGCGTATTTATGTTACAATAAATAGTTATCCTTGGGGAAAACTCAGTGTATACTGTGTTGACCGCTATGGAATATCTGTGTCACAAATGGCCACCAATATATTCCACTTTCAGGTCTTTTAATTATCCATTACTTATCACCGAGTTTATATCTAGAGTAAAACGACAGGTGTCACTGGTGTAGCAGGACCTGTTTATCCTTCCGGAACACCTGCATTCATCCCCGGTTTTAGTTGGCTTCGTGTTACTCGATCTTTAGTTTGATGTGCATGTTTTGTATATCGTTGTTTGTTCTTTTGTCCTTTTCTCTTGGTCATTGTGTTGTCTGTCCATCTCAGATTTTCAGATTCTGATGACCTCTATGATAACTTCAAACTCTTCATATAACAGGACCCAGTTTATCCGCGATAGGTACATCCCGTATAAAGAGGGACAACAGATAGTTGTGAGATAGATGATAAATACCTTGTGTTTGTAAAATTTCGCTCACATATGAATATGGATCTAGCTCGTGGGTGACAGCAGTCACGACTCACCATCAGACCTTGGACAAAGTTCAGAACCAGGCACTAGGAATCATCACAGGTGCTATGAAGTCAACACGAATACAAAGTGTGGAAGAAATTACAAACATACCACCATTATGTAAGAGAAGGGAATGCAAGGCCATGATACAGTCCAACAACTAACAGTGCCCTCAATACCATCCAATGAATACAAGATTAAAGCAACTTTCCTCAGGCAGACTCAAGAGATTGAGCTTTGCATGAGAAGTTTTACCAAAGAATGTTAAATCCATAGCTTTCACACTGAGTGATGCACCTGTGAAGATAAACTGGAAAATTTCACCATCCAGACCCCAGTTGCAAATATCACTACCAAAGCGGAACAGGCTAGCATTGTGAAAAAACAGCTGACAATGAGCATACTAGAAGTAAAATACCCTTCTGAATCAAGGGTGAGAGTTTATGCAGATGGATCAGCCACAAATACTAACGAAAGGAGGGGCTGGTATATACATTCAATATCCTAACGGAGAGCAGCTATCAGAAGTAATACTAACATGCCTATGTTGTTCCAACTACAAAGCTGAAGGGGAAGCCACAATTCATGCTGCACATACCACCAAGTGAAAAGTTGACAACACTCACGTATTATTTCTGACTAATGCCCTCTCAGTGTTACAAGCGTTGATGAATAACAACCTACCTCAGCATAAGCAGGAGTTATACACCATCAACATCATTAGAATGTTACAGTACTAAAATGGCTCCCTTCTCATTGTGGAGTTCATGGTAATGAATAAGCTGACACATTAGCTAAGCATGGTGCTAGACACCAACAGCAAGAAAACCCAGTCTGCCTCACAGAGATGAAGACCATAATCAAATCTCTATTCAAGACTCCCCAGCAACAAGACAGTTACAACTAGCTGACAAGATCTGACCAAACTACCATCTTTAGACTGAGGACATAGACAACAGACTCAACCAACATCTGAACAGGGTCATGAAAATCATACCATCTCCGACGTACTCCTGGAGAGGTAGAGCAAGATATCACCCACATTTTACAGATATGCAAGAACCATCAGGCATTGAGATTTATGGATCCATGGATACCCTTCATAAGACTACCAGATCCGTCGCGGAAACTGAAATTCAAGTGTAAAGGCGAACGAAAAGAAGAAGACTTAAGATGAAATTGATATAACATATTTGCATAAACATTTTTTGCAATTCTTTTATTCCGAAAACAATCTTTATCTGCATAGTGTCTAAATTTTCTAAATGTTAAACATGTTACATGTATAGAATTTAACTACTAGTATCTTTTTAACTATCACTATGGTATTCATCTTCTAATATAAATGAAATTGAACAAAGATTAAATTCAGATATGATAACAATTTACAATTGGTCAACAAAATGGTTAGTGGATTTTAATCCCCAAAGAGCTAAATGTATGCTATTCTCAACAAATCAGGGAAATATTAAACCTCAAATACTTTTCAATAATGAGGATGTTGAATTTGTAGAAAACCATAAACATTTGGGTGTTACGTTTTCATCGAATTGTAAATGGCATTGTCACATTCAAAATATATTAAAAAGCACATCTGGTCAACTGTCTATGCTACGTAAATTCAAAACTAAACTTAACAGGGAAAATCTCGAAAAAATATATTTTACTTATATAAGGCCATTATTAGAGTATGCGTGTGAACTGTGGGATGGTTGTACTATTTTGGATTTAAATAAAATTGAACAAATACAACACAAAGCTGCTAGAATTGTTACTGGGTTGCCAAAATTTGTAAGCATAGAATCCCTATATTTTGAAACTGGGTGGGAACCCCTCCATTCTCGTAGACATAGTATAAAATTAAACTTGTTTTACAAAATACGTAATAATGATAGTCCATTATATTCACACGTACGAGAGAAAAAATTAAATAAATTTGCGCAACCAAACCGAATGTAGAAATCCCTTCACTAGATTACAATTATTCGCAAACTCCCTTTTCCCTTCTACTATTAAATCATGGAATAAATTAAGTCCACAATTAAGAAATGCACCTACTCTAAATAGATTCAAACAAGCAACTAAACATCAAACAATAAAACCCCCCAAATTTTACAATACTGGATGTAGAATATTAAATATAATTCACACTAGACTGAGACATAGATCCAGTAGCTTGAATGCTGATCTGTTTCGTGTGCATTTGGCTAATGATCCAGGCTGTATATGTGGTTGTGCATTTGAAGATGCAATTCATTTTATATTCCAATGTTGGCTTTACAACGAAGCAAGAGAAGAATTGAAATTAAGACTAGTTTTTCTTCATGAACTAAAAATTGAAGTCCTACTTTTTGGCGATGACACCTTAACTGAGATGCAAAATCTACAAATTTTCAAATCTGTACAACTGGACATAAAACAAACAAAACGTTTTACCCATTTATGATCATAACCCCCCTCCCCCTCCAATATGTATTTTCTTAAATAAATGCTTTTTTAAATTTCTATTCGATATCCAAGCAGAAGACAAATTAAACAATGGGAGTGTATGATACCATTAACCGGTGTAAACCAGCTACATTTGTGTGCCTGTCCCAAACTAGAACATGGATTATCAACATCATTTGTGATGATCTTATCTTTGTGCTCAGTGAGTTCAGTTAAGAGCACAAGTGATTGTTAGTTTTGTTAATATTTGTGGAATTGATGACCATGACTGCTTAAACTTTCTTTTCATAATAATTAAATGTGCATTGCTGCTTATCTTTTGTTCGTTTTTACTACAAATTACATTATGTTCTTGTAATGTACTATCTATATCAAAAAGTATTCATCTCGCTCAAATATAACCAACTACTAGAATTTGATCTTTCTACTCGATTTTTCTCTCTCCCGTATCGACCCCTCACCACTGCACCCCTCATCTTTCACCCCGATGACCCTAAAGCTCGTGCACAGCTTTAGCCATGTGTAGCATTACGTCTCCAAACTAAGTCTGTTTTATATGTTTCTCCGTCTGTAAATATTGACAAGTTTATTATTTTTTTATACATTTTATTTTATTTTTACTTTTCGGGAGGTGATTAGGTGGCCACACACAACGATATTGTTGGACCATGAATTACACTCTGAACGAATATTTGTAATAAATAATCACCTATATGTAACCTTATATTTCCAAATTGAATCATTTAAAGATTGTATTCTGATCTTTATATATTGTTTGTGATCTCTATATAATACATTTATTATATTACAATTTTGTAGCTAAGGATATTCAAAAAATTTCTCCGGGTACTCCGGTTTACCTCACCAATGAAAATGACCAACAAGATATTACTGAAATATTGTTGAAAGCGGCGTTAAGCACAGTGAAACCAAGCCAACCGAAACTTTGGGTGTTATAGTAAATATTTCAAATTTCTTAAATAACGAAATTGTAATATAAAAAATGCATGGATTGTTTACATCTTATGGTGTCAAACCACTAATTCAGCCTTTCTATCTGGAGCAGAGGTGTCTATTTCATAATACAATTTGTGATATTGACCAACAAAATCACACTTTTTACATGTTAACCTCTCTTTCCAAGCAAATCCACACTTTTTGGATGCAACGGAGTAAATCTGTCGTTCTCCATCACAACAGCATGTCGATTCAAGATAATCATCGAGAACTTCAGGACTCTTGGGACGAGGACGTACCAACCATGGAGAACACGGGGATTGGTTAACATCCATAATTGTAAGAACTCCATCACTGTCTTATGTGAATCTAACCTCAAAAACCTCTTGATTTAACCACATAACAGGTTCAGAACTAGAATTGTTTTAATAATGTAATTTCTTACCCTTATGACTGGTAGTGTGCCCTTCCTTATAGCCAAATGTGTTGGACATTTGTCTCCTTTTTCTTCCCATTTCTGCCTTCAAATTTGTTATAAAACTGTTCATATGATTTTAATTTCGTCCAAAATGTGAAGGAATATTTATTTTTAACTAAAAACCAAACATTTATAGCAAATTTATATATCTAATTGATAACATCCATTTATTGGACCCCTCTGAAAATTATAAGAATTGCGGGTATTATACCTGCTGAGGCAGAAGTGCCCTGGAGGAAGATGGTAACTAGGTTTGGAGACAATATGTGAACAAAATATTTGGATAATGTTTATTTATAGGTTTTCATATTTTCTATAAATTTTAAAATTTAATGTCTTAAAAATTAAAATTAAAATTTTAAATTTCATTTAAACCAAAATTAAATTTGATTTCTACCGATCTTGTTTAATATGTACTCAATATATTTCTCTAGGACAATTTTTCATTGTTGTTGCTTAATGACTTGAAATTTCCATTTTCCAAAAGCAGCGTTATGACACATATTTAAGAAAAATATCTGTTAACATTCCATATAAAGGCTTTACATTTTTTATATTTTTGGGAAAGCCGAAATTCTGAAATTGTACTCGATATTCATATTACTAAGTTTTTAGTAAGTAATAAATTTAAAGGCCAAACTGTTGCTCTTTATGAGTAAAAACACTAATTCAACAAATCGGAGCTTAGAACACGAAAGTAGTCCTTTTTAAAGAAAATAGTTCCTTTCGCTTTGTAGTATGGTGAGAAATACTGAATGGAATGGAAACATTAACATTGATAATTGAAGTACAATATATAAGGATTATATTGAGCCAATAATACCTCTATGGAGGATTTGATGCATGACCTATAAAAACAAACTTTTTGGGGGATAACAGAGGTATGGTGTTTCTCATAGCCTGGCATTTCACTGCAAGATTTTAAACATGGCGTCAAATTCTAACAGAACGTAGAGGAATTATGCATGTTCCAGAAAATATATGGTCTTGGAAAGGTTAAACATAAGATAAATTGGCCAGGTAGGCTCGAAAAAACACAAATTTAGTAGAAAACCTAAAAGAAATCAATTAGTGGTTTTACACCTTAAAACAACTATTATGTAGCTTTTTTTTTCTTTATTGGATTAAAGCCAGGAAACGTAGACTTTACTTATCATTTCTTTCATATACACTAAACAGACAAGAAGCTACTAACACTATTTATAAGGTTGATGACTGCTACAAAGTCTTCTGTCTAAAATGTGTAGGTACATCTACAATAGTATGTTAAAACAGAATAGGGACACCTTATCTAAAACAATATTTCCGAATATGGTATGCAATACGTTTCATGACTTTCAAACTAGTATATGGAATGACCTTTTACTCTGGGAAGGGATTATTTGAAGAAAACACATTCTGTTACCAAGACAAAAATATTGAACCTTATAAATACAGATGCCAAATAAGTAATCTAACCCTGCAGTTGTATTTGGTGAGCAACTTTTCTGGTTCAATGCAGCACAAAACAATCCCCCCTTTTTTCGCTCCTGTATATGTAATTGATCCCCGAGAAATAAAATAAATAGTAAACATTTCAAATGGAATGGTTTTAATTGCATTACACTTAGTAATGTAGAAAATTAATATAATCTTGAACATTGTATGTATTTTGAAAATAAATTTCAAAATTATTATATAATAGAAATCTGTACGAATTTCAGATTACGTAACGTCCATTAAAACAATAAGCAGATGAAGCGATATTTTGTTAAAGACGACTTCTTGATCACTACTGTCTGGGATACCCGATTGGCTAATTGTTAATACAAAAGTTATTGAAAATTTTTTGTCGTTTATGGAAAATCCCAGCGTGTCAAAATATTTGGCAAAATAGCAATTATTTCATTGTACACTGTGATATATTAAAACATTTTTAATTGAATGGCTTACAAGGAGAACATGATATATTGAGTGCACATGTGTTGCAAGGTGTCATTTTACTTAGAGGTCATTTAAATAATGATGTCAACTATTTAATTTTATTTTCGTTAACTGTACTATTAAACATCTGTAATTTGTTTTCTAAATACAATAATATTGAAGTTCCCGTAACAAACAACGTAAGTGAGTCGATCGTGCATATGTGTGCTAGAGGTGTCGAGACCTCGCCATATGAAGGAGATTACTGGGTCATAATACGGAAAGCCTGTTGGAGGACAATAAATGAAAGCGTGCTTAGGGTGGACCATACTACATGCACGTTACATACCTTGACTGGGTTACACAGACCTCAATTAAATTTAAGTATCAATTAAACCTTAAGTGTAAATTACTTCTATGTCGATTTGAAGTAATTTTAAACTTTAATTAAGTTGTAATTGACACTAAAGTTTAAATAAGGATTGTGTAACCCAGTCACTGTATGTATATTTAAAAAAAAGAGAAGACGCATTGTAACCGCTATAAAAAGGCTATATTTTTCGTTCTTTCCCACCATTTTTACATTATTGTGTCAGAACTAACCAGGCACAAGCTATCGGCCAATTTCTAGTGACCACTAAGCTAGCGATCAATCAAACGATATGTCTCAAAACCAATAAAAAAATAAATAAGGGCAAAATGTACTTTTAAAGATTTCCAGCGACCAATAATATATATTACTGTAATTGCACATTCAACACATTGAATCGACATCTGGGCATACAGGAAATATTTCTGGACCCCCCTTTCCACAATACAAAGTTGACATTTGACACCCTACTGTGGACCTAAGGTGCAGAATCTCACATAGACACTCATGTTCACCCAAGCATATATTATTTCTTCTCTTTACTGGGCTAAATAACGATGACAGACACAACTATATTTTGGAATGGCGAACTTACAAAACAGTTTGCCAACTTTAAATAAATACAGCGAAAATAAATAATTTACTTTCAAATTCGCTATAAGACATGGCAGTGATATAGTTAGGTAGGATATCATATGGTATATAAACAAAAGCATGTAGATGTCGAATTTAGTGCACTTGACCAATTTCTGGAATAAATTATCAGAATATTGGAAAGCTAACTAATAATACAATCTTTAAATTTGGGACGGACAAAACCAAAAGGAAGCCAGCTGAATAAAGCTACCCATGGTTAAAGTAGATCCAGATTACTTAGGAACCGTATAAATTTCAATGATAAATATATCATATAAATGCTGAAACACTTCCTACTATGGAAAATGATACCTTCTGGGACTTATCAGTTATATTGAGAAAAAGTAACTACTTTATTCATGAGGCCTTTCTGGAATAGTCGTCATCGGATACGCTCAAAGTAAGAAGTTGTAATTTGCTTACTATTAATACACTAAACATTTGTGATAGAATGAACAAGTAAAGTGAGTGATTGGAAGTAATTGCAAGTGATCAATACTATAAGTATGTCATGAAGAGAACAAGTTAAACAAAGTGTCAATCAACAATCCACATGTAGACCTTTAGTTCCACGTCAACCAGTCCGTCGTTCTTCTTACTTCGTAGTTCTGCATCCTCAGCGAAGGACCAACCACGTATAATTTTCACAGTATTTGGTTGGAACAGAAATTGTATTGAGTCACACGATTCCCTACATACCAACGAACAAATAAATCATTACACTACCGAAGTGGACCTGGTGGCCGTAGTGGTCGAGATCGAATAGTAGTTGGATTTACAACTACTTGTGCAATCAGTACATATCACAAATAATGCTATGGTTTCGAGCCCCGTTCATTGCGAGGTGTATTCCACACAACATTATGTGATAGAGTTTGTCCGTGACTTGCGATATGTCGATGGTTTTCTCCAGGTATTCTTGTTTCCTCCATCAATAAAACTGACTGCCGTGATATAACCGAAATATTGTTGAAATTGGGATTAAACATTAAAAATTAAAACAAAATAACACTTATTTCAACAAAACCGAAAGGATATTGAACCAAACGATCATCCACATTTGACACATCAGTTTTGGTTTCTCTCTCTCTTTTCTAGTTTCATGACATTGCTTGTTCTTTACATTATGTTTTGCAATATTCATGTTAATCTCTGTTATAGAGGAACATAATTTAATAAAAGTTAATATATTGTCTAAAGGAAGATAACTCCTACGATAATTTAGTAATCTCTACAATTATATTCTGTTGCTGAAGTAGTAGTTTTAGATTTAGTAATCAATTTATCCACATCGGCGGTGTAATGGTATATACTCCTTTAGTTCAATAGGCTGTGCATTTGAGTGTCGGTAATTATATAACGTCAGATATAAGACTATTGAATAGGTGTATGCTGCTTCTCCCCCAAGTATGCAGCACGCAGGACTTAGAGCAAATAAAAGAACAGTCAAGCTTTATTTAATATTTATAGAATGCAAGAATTTTGAATGCAAGAAATAATCTGCACAAAATGGTTGATACAGAAATGTAAAGGAGCTGACCTTCAAGTAAGATGTAAAGATGTGAAGATAAGATAATTTTCCATGTGACTATCAGACAAGAAATTCGGTCAGTCAGATATGTCCAGCCAGTAACAAAATAAATGAAGTCTATAACAATAGAAGGAAAGAGAGTTTCCCGCCTAAAGTTCACCTGACCAAAGTGACCAATAAGAAATTAAAAGGACAAAATAATATGGAGCATTCATTTAACATAATCGCTAAATGAATAAATATCTAAACTGTTAATACTGATAAAAATAACTATATGTTACTGAAGCATAAATAGAAATATATTAAGGATTAAATACAAATGTATTTGATCATTATCAGCTAATAATCTTTTAATAAGTAGAAATAAATTGTTAATACAAATAATCATTATACTGAAACAAATATGTACAAATTCACTGTACCACACTAGCATGCATAAATACATCATGTGATCAATAATTGTGCTATGGAGAATATTAAACAATTTGCAGTTCTAAATACCAAAAGTATAAAACCAAAGGTATATCAAAATGAGGATGGACGGGCAATTGATATGGTATGGAATGGTATGCATCATGTGGACGGCACTTACAACTTTAGTTTATTCATAGTGATCTGTCGCTTGTGAAATATTAGTACAAATGTACCATCACGAACTGCAATCAAAACTGCAGACTGTGTGTGACGTTTCAACGTCAGCATTATTATGTGCGGAATAGAATAGTAAATACAGAGGACACAGTACACGGTGCCTATGGGAGAAAAAAATTGAATATCATGGCAATCTGTCAGATGGTTGCGTGAAGTAACAAACGCTATCCGGTCGGCACATATCAGCTCTACTGAGTTCAGAACGTGATCAATACCTTGGGACACTTCACAAATTGTGGCACTTTCTGTTCAGTGATGAATCTCGGTTTAGTCTCGGTTTCACTGGAGAACGGAACGAACGTTTTCCAGATGTATATGTTTGATATCCGATCATTTTGTGCTGTAATGGAAATCGTTGTTTGCTATACATTGTGCATTAGAGCAATGGTCAGATCAAAAACTCAAGACTATTCAGCAGGTATTTGCTACTTTGCCGTTAAGCACACATTATTAGGACGTAAGAGCAAGGATTTGGTTGGCTCGGAATTTACAGAACTATAAATATTATGCGCTATTTCTTACAGCTTTGAACTGCAACAAAAGAAATGTATAAATATATCCGTGTCTGAAACAACGTTGTTAGACCATGCTAAAATATGATAGGGAACAACTGTTGGATGAAATATAACATCCGGACCTTTTCATATTTTATTAAATTAGTGGGTATTCGAACCTTGTTATATTTGGTTAAATTAAGATATGTTCGAACCTTTGTTATATTTGGTTAATTTAACAAGTATTCCAATCTTGCTATATTTGGTTAAATTAACAAGTATTCGAACCTTGTTATATCTGGTTAAATTAGCAAGTATTCGAATCCTGTTAAATTTAGTTAAGTTGAGCTAGTATTCACTGTTGCTTTTACATACTACAAAGGGGTCATATGCAATAAAATAATGTATCTATTTTTGGGGTTAAAGTGGTTCAATTACTTTATAATAAAATGTAGATATCAAATTTAGTGCGCACAATGCAATTCTGGAATAACCTTCATCAGGTACGCTCAAAATCGAAAGGTTGGAAAGCCAAATAATTTAAAAAGTGTTGGGGGCAAGTAAACCAAAGAGCCTAACTAGGATAGCCAAAATCAGCTAAGGTCACCCATGTCTAAGGGAGGAGAGCAAGTAAACCAAAGAGTCTCAATAGGATCATCAAAATCAGCTAAGGTCACCCATGGCTGAGGGAGGAGAGCAAGTAAACCAAAGAGTCTCAATAGGATTACCAAAATCAGATAAGTTCACCTATGTTTGGCGGAGGAGAGCAAGTAATCCAAAGAGTCTCAATAGGATCATCAAAATAAGCTAACGTGACCTATGTATGAGGGAGGAGAGCAAGTAAACCAAAGAGTCTCAATAGGATTACCAAAATAAGCTAACGTGACCTATGTCTGAGGGAGGAGTGCAAGTAAACCAAAGAGTCTCAATAGGATCACCAAAATATGCTAAGGTCACCTATGTCTGTTGGTGGAGAGCAAGTAAACCAAAGAGTCTTAATAGGATCACCAAAATCAGCTAAGGTCATCTATGTCTGAGGGAGGAGAGCAAGTAAACCAAAGAGTCTCAATAGGATCACCAAAATATGCCAAGGTCACCTATGTCTGTTGGTGGAGAGCAAGTAAACCAAAGAGTCTTAATAGGATCACCAAAATCAGCTAAGGTCACCTATGTCTGAGGGAGGAGAGCAAGTAAACTAAAATAGTCTCAATAGGATCACAAAAATAAGCTAAGGTCACCTACATGTGAGGGAGGAGAGCAAGTAAACCAAACTAATCTCAATAGGATAACAAAAATCAGCTAAGGTCACCTTACATGTGAGGGAGGAGAGCAAGTAAACTAAAGAGTCTTAATAGGATTACCAAAATCGGCTAAGGTCACCTATGTCTGAGGAGGAGGAACTTAGTTTGAATATACTTTCATTATTTAGGAACTCTAAATTTCAATAACACATTTATCTATTAAACCATGTAAATGCTGAAGCACTGACTACTGGGCGGATGATACCCTCGGAGACTAATAGTCCACCAGCAGAGGTATCGACCCAGTGAAATACTTCGTCTTGTTTTTTTTTAAATCGTTATCATAGGCAAAACATGTGTAATGTACATACGATAAAAGTAAAATATCTATCTGATGAAGCAAATTAAACAACACAAGATAGATAGACAAGTGGCACAAATAAGTGAATGATTCATCTAAAACAAAGATCGCAAATCGCGAATTACAACAGGAGACCAGCATTGAATCATGACTCTGAATGACGTATATATTCGCTTCTTATATCGGACGTAGGAGAAGGCACCAATGTTATCATAACTTCATCTTCTTTTTTCTTTTATTATTTTGTCTTTTAAGGGCGGAGACGCTAAAATATTATATTATGTAAGTAATAAAACTAAAAAAAAGAAACAAACAAAGTAAACTTAAATCATAAACAATTCAAAACGCATATGAATTGGACTGTACAATTATGACATGATGACCAAAAAAAAAAAAAGAGCTGATTTGGATTTTCTGAAAATATGATTGACATATATCATAATGGAATCTAGAACATGTACACACTATAGTAAAGGGAAATCATATTACAACAAAATATATTAACTAACGTTAATAGTACAACACTGTTTTTTTAAGCAATGTTTGATATTTAGTCGTATCATAAGGTACGTCAAGAAGTTGTTATAATATATATATTTATATAAATACAATATTGGTGTATTGACAGTAAACATATAATTTATATGGCGAGGCTCAGAAACGGTTA
This sequence comes from Gigantidas platifrons, assembly GCA_002080005.1. NCBI lineage: Eukaryota > Metazoa > Mollusca > Bivalvia > Mytilida > Modiolidae > Gigantidas > Gigantidas platifrons. Next base: position 172,251 of record MJUT01051416.1, read on the forward strand.
AAAGACGAGCTTTAGCGAGTCTGACCATCCGTTTTATGCCGAGCAACAACAATTCTATATTAATTGTCATTGCACCAATATTGTATTTATCATGCAATAAAATTTGCAAGAAAAAATGTTATTTAATTTAATAATAAAAAAAGATAACTGAAACCCCATTGCAACCTCAATAGTAGTTCCTGTAAGGGGCGTGGCTTAATATATTATTAGGCTAATGTGGAAACTGTTAGTATGACAGGGGGTGTCTTAATTGCATTATTAGGCTAAAATGAAGTTCGCTCACTTCTCTGGCTTGGTACAGACACCCCACGAACATGTGTTAGGATTAGCCTTTATTTGATTGATCCGAGAGTCCCTTCATACTGCAATGATGAGGTCATACAAGTATAATGCACATGCTAAGCTGAATTATTCTGTCGATTAGAAAGCCCTGTCTACCATTCTATATTAAAGCAGCATAAACAAATACAAATAAACATAAACAGTCAGGTAAGTAAAAGATAAAAATAGAATAAGATACACAGATAGACAACGACTAAAATAATAAAATATGATATAGATATAACAGACAATAATCAGATTACTTCCTATATGGAAGGAAGGACATCATAAACCGACATGTCATCACTTATATCATCCTATACACGATGTCGTTATATACTGATGTATTGTCAACAACAAAAGATCCAGCTGTTACATGTAACATTTAGTTGTAATATTATGATTGGCGATAATATTAAGTAATACAAGCTTATAGATCATATTTATAACATGACATTTGACTACATGGTTGATCATGTTATATCATCTATTGAAAATGAAGCGAGGAAGTGATAACTTTTCTGCATTAAATAAAATTTCATGTTAGTAATTTTTTTAAAAGTATTTTGCACACATTTTCATCAACAGCTCTAAACATATTTATTTTTACTATTTCCCAATTAACAGAGACATAACTTTAATTTACCTGAACTTATTTAACTCACGGGAACATCATAATTTGACAAAATCCACCGTTTTAAATGTTTAGTAGTAAAAATTAATAGCATGTCCACCCTTTCCATGATAAAATCATTTAATTTGTGTATGCGGATTCTATGTTCTCTGTTCGCCCTGTTACTAGTATATGGGAGAGTTAGCATTTTTACTCACATTTGAAAACACTTGCATGACCTATGATGTCACTAAGATATGAGGTTTAACCCAAACAACTAGCTCACCTACCACTTGTTTATGAATGACCTGTACATATAATACATAAATGCTATTATGGTTATAGGGTAACGGATAAACAGACCTAGCAATAGTAAGATCAAAAGTATGTGCCAATGCATATTCATTCACTTGATGTAATGTACCTATAAATAGAGAAGTAATTGTATATACTCATTAAGATATATTTCTTGAATTAATGAAAGTAGACAGGACATGGTTTGGAGAAAAGCTTGGGATTATATGGCGAGCATGAAATATGACAAGAAGATAACAAGTCCCAGGCGAGTCTGACAATGGCTATACATTTGGAGTGTTGCAAGCCATATTCATATTTCATGCACGCCAGAGAATCATAAGTTTTCCCCATTTCCTCATTAATCTTAGAAAGAGATCTGAAGCAGACTTCAATTTCGAGTTTCAAACATTACTAACACACTACGTCAAAACTGATGACAAAGTTTGGACACACAGCCATGATAATATGCAAGTATAATAGGCAATTTATAAAAATCGGTTGTTTGATTTATGGTTTCTAGCGCCACTTTCAACAATATTTCAGCTACATCGTGGTGATCAATTTTATTGATGGAGGAAACCGGAGTACCCAACGAAAAGCACCCACCTTTATCCCATTATATTGTATCGTGCATACATCGCTATCAACGGCGGTGCACGAACTCACAACTTTGGTGATGATATGCACTAATTTTAGATTAACTTTATATTTTAGATTTTGATGCATTTCAATATCGAATTATATTTATTTTATCCCCAATTTCAAAATTAATGCACAATGGTTGAGATCTGGGACAATCTTTATTATTCAGAATTTTCATAATTTGACGGTTGCATTTGCATATCATCGTGGCTGCATATTCAAACTGTGTTAGCTGTGGTGTGATGTAGTGTGATGATAATTATATGAAACTCGCTGACCAGACTGCTTCAGTTCTCTTCATTGGATTAGTTAAAAGAGGACAAAACTTGGCTTAGTGAGAAGGAAATGCTCTTCTGGTGTGAATGAAATATGACTGTCCGATAACAAGTCATATGCGAGTCAGTGTTTAAAGCTGCTTCAATTTCGAGTTTCGCACATTACCACCACAGTACATCACAACACCAAGCAAAGTATGAATATGAAGCCATGATAGCATACAAGTATAACAGGTAAGTTAATAAAATCGGAAAAATAAAGATTGGGTCCGATCCAAACCATAGCGAACAAAATATGGTCATCCAGCTAGGTGATGATATATTGATAATAATTGTATTTTTGTGAATTAGAAAATTAATGTTTTCCAACATATACTGGTAATTAACGCTACCGTCAACACTTTCAGAACGAACTTTCCTAAACCACAAAGTTGTTCCAAATGATAGCCATGAAATTTGCTACCTTAATAATACATTAAAAATACTATTCCAGTTATTCCCCTTTTACCAGGTTTGGATAGATTTTTGATAATTATGATTTTTGAACGAACAAAAAAGGGGATGAATGTAGGCGAGGAGATCGATTTTAAATATATAGATTTATCACAGAAAGGGATATAGCAATATCCTATTCATTTACATGGAGCCAAAGCTGGATGAAAATCAGTTATTTCGACATAAAATATAAATAAATTCAAGTCTAATAATAGATAATGCATTTTCCGTTTTGCATAACAAAATGTATATATCTATTCCAAAGAAATAAGACGCTTAGTTATAAAAAGCAATAACGCTCATGTGGTTAAATAGTAAAGAATACTCGCATCATGTGCGGTAGATCGTGGTTTCGATCAACGATCTGATCAAATCAAAGACTATGACATTTATATTGGCACATGGCGTAAATGGATAAAGGGACATATTAGTTGACTCATAGTGAGCATAATTTGTTTATTGCATTGGATAGAAGTCATGAAGTTTTCCATGACGTATATTCCATGCAATGAAAAATTATGCTAATTACGAGTGCCATACACTGGAGAGATGCAACCTACCTTGCATCTGTCCAGTGTATGGCATATGTTTCAAAGTGTTATCCATGAAAATAAACTATCTTGCACCATTCAAACATAAGCATCAGAAGCTTTCCCATTAAAATTACCTACCTGACATTCCTTCATTGCATGGAGTCATGACCTTTTACATGAAAATAAGCTACCTTGCATCTGTTCAATGTATGACACATATTTCAAAGTGTTATCCATGAAAATGACATACCTTGCAACATTCGAACATAGGCATACGCATCATACGCATGCCCATGCAATTTAGTTACCTGACATTCCTTCATTGCATGAGATAGGAGTCATGATAGTTTCCATGAAAATAAGCTACCTTGCATCTGTTCAATATATGACACAAGTTCCATGAACATATACTACTTTCGACCATTCAAACATAAACATAAGCATCAGAAGATTGTCCATGAAAATTAGCAAACTCGCATCCCTTCACTGCATGGCCCATGAAAATTGGCTACCTGACCTTTCTGCATTGCATGGAATATGAGTCATGAAGTTTTCCATGAAAATATGTTACCTCACGTCTGTTCAATATATGACACAGGTCTGAAAGTGTTATCCATGAAAATAAACTAACTTGAACCATTCCAGAATAAGCATAAGCATCGGAATCTTGGCCATGGTAATTGGTTACCTCACATTCCTTCATTGCATGGTCCATGAAAATTAGCCACCTGACCTTTCGTAATTGCATGGAATAGGAGTCATGAGGTCTTCCATGGAAATAAGCTCCCTCACATCTGTTTAAAGTGTTATCCATGAAAGAAAACAGACCCTCTATAAATATTGCTCATTTAGTCCCGATCCCTTAACAAACATGTCCGCCACAGGCAATTCTTGTTTCAGATTGGTCGATTTCTCAAAATCTTATTATCTGAAACTGCTTTGTCAAATGAACTGAAATTTAGTGCGAAGCATATATGGAAGGCTCTCTATTAAGCTTTCTGAAAGCAAAATGAAAGTTGAGCGACACAGGCTCAGCCCACTGAGCATCTAGTCTATATATTGTATTGTATTATATGTATGTTAATGTTCCACCATACTGGTCTGAGTTTTTCCAACAAAATCGTTAAGAAATAACTTGTGTTAAGATACTTTGTGTGTAAGATATAAGTATGTATGATTACTGTTTAGTTATTAAATTGACAAGTATGTATATTAAAACTATCTGTACTTACAAAACATACCACTATGATGCAAAATATTTATTTGAGCTATATTCAATGCCATTACAGACATTTTCATATGTTGTACCAGCGTCTGACAATCTACTTTCTAAAAGGTTCAGTACATCATCCAAGTGATGACCAGTACAGTGAAAGATAAATGAGGTGTATGCAGCTTGTTAAGCCTCTCTCCCATCAAAGCTCTGATTTAATACAAACGCAAACCTCTAAATTTGTATTGATAAAGAATAGAAATACATACGAAATTAGGATGCAGGCGCTAAAACTACTAAATATATCTTGAGCTGAAATGGTGGTTTTTGCTTTAAATTTACAAATTATAAATCTAGAGTAAAATACTGAATACATGGAATATTCTGTGGGAATACTCTTAAAGTACTACTTTATTCCAAGATGTATAAATATGTAGGCCATTCTGAAATTATATCCTCAAAACAGAAAAAAAAACGAAATAAAATTAGATAGTAATTATTTATTATTATTATTATTATTACAAGGCATTGCTATAGCACATTATATAACAATACAATTACTCTAAGCGCTTTACATGTTTAAAATATACACAAATTTGTACATAAATAAGAAAAATAAGTGAAGTAAGAACAATACATTTAAAAGCATGCCCAATTAAATCTAATCAAATACCGTATAAAAACTTTAAGAATCAAAAAGCTTAACCAAACTGAACTAAAAAAAATTGCATATTATAAGAGAATTAGGGAAAACATATCTAAAAATATTAATTAAAATAAAGGTATAAAAATGGACAAGAAATTGAATAATAACAAACTTAGCTATCCAAATCAGTGAATGTAACTAAAAAGACAATGAATCACAGTAAGGACTAAAAAGTAATTAAAATCAAAAGTATAAAACAATATTGTAGCAGAACAGCACCAATTAAAACAGTCAATCACATATCTAAATCTATACTCATTTCACAAAAGCGACTTTGAATAAATGAGTCTTTAGTCCCTTTTTAAATGCCTCAAGAGATTGTTTATTTCGAAGACTTGCTGGAAGGTTATTCCACAGAGTCCCGGCCGCCACATCAAACCTTCGCTCACCATATGTTTTAGTTCGTGCGTTTTTGGCGTTTCAATTAACGCAGCACTTTGAGATCGCAAGGATCGCGACGGTTTGTAAAAATGTATGAGTTCCCCAGATAAGAAGCAGTAAGTCCATGCAAGGCTTTCAATCAGAAAATCTTAACCAATCTGAACTAAAACAAATAAAAAAAAAGTAGAAAATTGCATATTATAAGAGAATTAGGGAAAACATATCTAAAAATATTAATTAAAATAAAGGTATAAAAATGGACAAGAAATTGAATAATAATAAACTTAGCTATCGAAATCAGTGAATGTAACTAAAAAGATAATGAATCACAGTAAGGACTAAAAAGTAATTAAAATCAAAAGTATAAAACAATATTGTAGCAGAACAGCACCAGTTAAAACAGTCAATCACAGATCTAAATCTATACTCATTTCACAAAAGCGACTTTGAATAAACGAGTCTTTAGTCCCTTATTAAATGCTCCAAGAGATTGTTTATTTCGAAGAATTGCTGGAAGGCTATCCCACAGAGTCCCGACCGCCACATCAAACCTCCGCTCACAATATGTTTTAGTTCGTGCGTTTTTTGGCATTTCAATTAACGCAGCACTTTGAGATCGCAAGGATCGCGCCCGTTTGTAAAAATGTATGAGTTCCCCAGATAAGAAGGAGTAAGTCCATGCAAGGCTTTGAATGCGTACAGTAACAGTTTATACTGGCATCGGAATTTAAATGGTAACCAGTGAAGAGCCGCAAGTGTGGGAGTTATATGTTCATATTTCTTTTACAAGTTACTAGCCTGGCAGCAGTGTTCTGAACACGCTGAAGTTTGGATACAATGGAGGCGTTCACACCATACATTAATGCATTACCATAATTCATTCGGGACGTTATATGAGAGCATACTAAAGTTTTGCAAGCGTCCACCGTTATATAGGATCGAATCCTTCCTATGTTCCGAATCTGATGAAAACAGGATTTGGTAATTGCAGAGGCATTTTGCTCCATACTGAGGGTTTGGTCGAAAAACAAATCCTAGATTTCGAACACAGGACGATTCACTAAGTATAGCTCCATCGAAATTAAATTGTAACTTAGTAAGACTTTTGACTTTGTGTTTTGGAGCGAAAACGATCAATTCGGTCTTATCCTGGTTCAACTTTAACATATTAGTACACATCCAAGATTTAATATAAAATAAACAAGCCTCCAGACGATCGGAAATGTCATCCCAGTTATCTATTGGTTTGATGACATGGTAAATTTGAGTATCATCTGCATAGCAGTGGCATGCCATACCATGTTTCTTACAGATGTCACCAACAGGTTTGGAAAACATGGAATAAAGTCTCGGACCAAGCACGAATCCCTGTGGAATGCCATATTTCAGAACCATATTGTCCGAGTGAACAGATCCAATGGAAACACACTGTGACCTATCCGTCAAGTACGAGCGAATCCAAGACAACGCTAAACCAGATATACCAAAAGAATACTGAAGACGATCGAAAAGAATGTCGTGATCGATGACGTCAAGCGCTGCTATGAGATCCAACATCAGCAAGATTACACAAGCGTTATTGTCTAGTGCATAGGTAATGTCATGATTAACACAGAGCAGTGCTGTTTCAGTTGAATGCCCGGTGCGATAGGCTGACTGCATATCGTCGTGTAAAGAGTTCAACATAATATGAGATTCAATTCTTGTGGCGATAACTCTCGCGACAACTTTGGATATAAATGGCAAGTTTGACATCGGGCGGTAATTTTTAAGAACTTCTTTGTCGGGGCTTGGTTTCTTTAGTAATGGCCTCACAACTGTTTTTTTTTAAAGTTGAAGGTACGCTCAATTCAACCAACGACATGTTCACTAGCCTCGTAATTACAGGTGCTAGAGTATCTAAGCACTGTTTGAGAAGGTGTGTCGGCAAGGGGTCCAGTTCGCAAAATTTAGATGGCGCTTTCAAAATAATGTTTCTGACTTCGTCTAGTGTTGCAGGAGATAAAACATGTAAATGCTCACCCTCGAATTCGTGATCAGCTGATAAAAAATCCCTTATTCCCGACATTTCGATCAATCGATGCACAAAAATCACTAAGAATAGTGTCAATTTTGCCAAGCAAGAATTCACAAAATCTGTTTGATAAACCCTTTTCATTCTGATACGACGGCAGAACCACTTCACGCTTGTTTCCTATTAGATCACTAGTTATTCGGTGTAATTGTTTCTGATTGTTACTGATCTCGGCAATTTTGTTTGAATAATAGTCCCGCTTACATTTCAGAAGCTGTTTGCCAGTCTGATTGCATTGTTCTTTGTACAATTGCTGATGAATAGTCAATTTGGTTTTTCGCATTTTGCGCTCCGCCCTCCGACATTCCCTTTTAGAATTTCGCAACTCGTCGGTATACCAGTCAGTATTAGGTCTAATTGTTATTGTCTTAGACTGAATTGGAGCGTGTTTGTCGATTACTGATTCAAGTTGAGAGTTGTAGATTTTTACCAATTGTTCAACTGACTCTTGGTTGGTCTCAGGATTTGATATGTTTCGTAAGTTATCAGTTTAATCAGATATGTCCATGTCACGGTAATTTCGGTAAGTAATTGTTTTTCGCTGTTTCGGTGGTTTTGAAACATTGATTTTGGTCATAAGTGCAAAGTGATCGCCCGATGGGTTCCCTTTTTTAGCACAAAGATTTGGATCTTGAACAAGCGGTGTTTCAGACAAGATTAAACTGTCCTCTCTTGTTATACATACATCAAGTATATGCCCACAAACATGTGTCGCACTTCGAATATGTTGTACTAGTTCGTGGTCTGTCAATGTTTCGAGAACTGTTCTTGCATCACAATTACTCGGATTATCCAGATGAAAGTTCAAATCGCCTGTTATAACAATATCGTCATTATTGACTGTAATTTGGTCAAGAAATTCTGACCATTCAGTGAAAAGTGTTGAAGTTTTAATATTGTTGGACTTGGATGGTGGTGGACGGTAAATTACATAAAGTTGAAAACGGTGATTTTGAGAAACCCCACCTCCTTTTTTACCAGATCTTGGAATTTGATACATGATCCTCAAGGAGTCAATTCTGATATTACACTTTTATCTACTGCTGTACCCAGCCAGGTTTCAGTGCGAGCGAGAATATCAACGTTGTTGGAGAGAATAAAGTCGTTTATAGAGGTAGCTTTATTCTTAACCGATCGGGGATTCAATAAAACGAGAGACACCTTGTTTTCTCGTTTTTTTTTTATCGATGCAACCGGTAGTATTGCTAAGTTGGAGAGAGTAGATTTTAATGTTTGATTTTCTATAACCAATCGAGGTCTTATAATTGGAAGAATACGATATTCATCTGTATTATTTGATAATGTGATACAAACTAGATTGAACTATTCACACCTAAGTCATGTTGCTGCTTGATTTTCCTTTGGACACTAACGACCGTTCTAATCGGACGAAACACATTTCTGTCGGCCTTGGTTCCCTGTCTGGTTCGGTGAGTAGGTTTCACGATAGACGTACTTTACTGATTTGTAATCAACGGATGACTGATTGCATGTTTTACATAGGTCGTAGGTTTAAATAACACTCTAACAAATGGGTTCATGTCTGATTGAACACAATGTAAATAATCGAAAAATATGAGTATCTTTAAAATGATGATTTTCCAAAAATAAACAAATACAAAGCAAAACAAAACAAACAAATCGTAAAAAAAATATCAAAAAGAAAAAAAACCCAACATGAATACACCATTTATCGATCTGACTTAGTTCTGTGCACATACTTTTCATAAGAGATACATGTAGCTACTTTACCTGGACATTGTTCATACATTTTGTATATATCATATTAAACAATGAGTGTATCTTGTTTTCTAAGAAAACATTCGGATAGCTACATTGCTAAAAAGAGGTCATTCAATTTTTTTTAGTGCACATGAACGTTTCTGGAATAGCCTTCATCAGGCAGCTCAATATCTGAAGATTGGAAAGCCAAATAATTTATTTGTTTTGGGAACACAAGATTTATGGGTGTTGGTGTTATGTAAGAGTTTGTTTACGCCTGATAGAGATATTGGGACTGTTGTTTTGATGGTGTTGGTTTTGGTGCAGTCTGGGATGTTGTCTTGTGATTGCACGGTGAATACGGACTGATACTGTTGGGGATGTTGGATTTTTGCTTTGTGTCACCTGTGATCTGTCCGTCGCTCCTCATTGGTGTGACACGTGTTTTGTCTGTACCTAAGGCTTTTATATATAACAGCTTCTTGGTTTTAAAATGATTGTTGATGTTTTGGTCAGGGTGATTTAAAAGTAGGTTCAGCATAATTTTGTTTTATAAAAGACTCGTAAGATGATCTTTGTTCTTTCATCACATGTTGCTAAGGATTTTGACCAAGATATAGTTTTTCTGGTACCTGATTCATGAATCATGTCATGAATGACGAGCGACGACAAGAAACTTACAATATAAACGCGGACGTCTAAGACGTTTAGAACGACGTATGTTTCTGCTCTTTTTAGGCAATTTTACAGTAGTTTTTGATTAACTATAAGACATTGCAGAATAAACACAATATACCTTACATTGTAGGGAAATATAAAAACTGTACATAACAGATTTGTTGTTTAACGCCAACTCAGCAATTTTATAGTTATATCATGGCGAGAACAAGTTAATTTGCAATGAGATGAATACCATGTCCGCTTTTTTCTAGACCAACACGCTTATTCTTTTTTCATCGTGTTAGCTCACTGAATCAACAGTCCTCGGATATACATCTCGCTCAACTTGGACACATTGTCCTGATTCCGAGTCAACAGGTCATTGCTCTTACTCTATTAATTCTGCGTGATTTGCATTATAAGCAACACATACCAGTTGATACTTTTTGGTTTGACCCGATCGGGACTCAAACCCACGGTCTACCGCACTCGAGGCGAGCACGCTAATGATTACACTACCGATGAGAGTCTTTGGTGAGCATTTCTGGTCTGTTTCTCAGCGAATACACATTCTCTAGATATAAGACAATTAGGGTATATTTGAAATTGTTGTACAGGTTATACAATATAACCTTGTTTGGGTCAGTTTCCGCATAATAAACCGCGAAGAAAAGCGTAAGCTGACCCAAACCAGTTTATGCAAGTATAACCTGTTCAGCAATTTCAAATATTCCTTATAATTTAATTTTTACAACAAAATTTAATGTTTCCTCGATTTCAATTACGATTATTTCGTGTCACTATTTTAATTTGTCGTTGGCGGATGAACACCTTGATGACGTCACAATACCAACCCAGGATATCGAGTATAACCATAATTTTCTCGAGGTAGATTATCCAATCAGAGTGCAGTATTCAAATCAAATTAAATTATTTGATAACGTAACAACGTCAATTAACTTTTCGCGCTTTCACAATCCTTCGGAAGACACATAAAAATCGACATTTTGAGTACATGTACATAAACAAATTTATATTTTGCCATCTTCCACATTCTGTTAAAAATTTATTATTTAGGGTTCTATTTTCACAAAATCCAAATAAGAAATTGTCACCAAGAGTGTGCAAATAGTTTCAGTTTCGAATTGGTCTTTGAAAATCTAGAGAAGATGTAATACATTTTTTATTATTATTCCAAAAAAATGAATCTAATAGCTACCAGTAGTATTGTAATAAATAAAGTTTCCAACGCTCAATATTAATATTTTCTCGCGGTTCGTTTAAGTATAGCTGGAAAATATTGTATTGCCGTTACTGTAGTTATAAATAGTTATTAGATATCTAGATTCGACCAATAAAATTGGTTGCTTCGTCATCCGGGTATTAGGTGTACTCGCTTAGGTTCTTCACTTTCTAGCCGCCGTGCAAACAGAAAACACTTTAAATTTGTATAAGTGTGATTGTATATAATTTATGATTTGTTTACTATTTAAGGTGAGGTCTGACACCTTATATCCCGAAATAGACTCGATAATTGTCGTCGGGCACATATTTCCATAATGCCTTCAAACATTGTTTCATGCTTCGGTTTTTCCTGGACGGCTTGTCTATTTGTGATGGATATTATCACATATATTTTTGTTGTTGAAGAAATGAGGTCATAATTGTAATGAATTATAAATATACAAATATATACATGTACATTGTAATACTATATTATGAATGAATATATCCGGCGTCTATCATGTACGACAGGCCGTCGGAAAATTGATATTTGCGTTTGTTTTTTATTATCATTTATAGTATATACATGCAGATAATACTAAATATGGAACACAATTGTATTTATTTCTTGAATTAAGAAGATAGTGTCAATAACTAAGTAAAGAGTTAATTTCTTTATTTCAAGAAGGTAATGTAACACGGTTAGCAATAATAAAAGTGTGATTAATAATTAATATATACAATAATCATAATACAATTCAAATACGTCTGTTCATCAAATTTGAATTCGGAAATGGAGCAAAATAATTTTCATTATCAGATGTGACCTTATTAGTTAAAGAATAATTTGTATAGTTTGAACATCAAATAAATATTAAATTCTGCCATAAATAGTCCATCAATCTATTTTAGATAGCTGTAAAAATGATACATCGCGTAAGTAAATTGAAAAAAAAGATAGTTTGTAACTTAATTTTCATAGGTAGCTAATTCTATAGCACGACCGTATGAAAATTAGCTACTGGAAGTTGGAAATAACTAAATTTTCATGGGGTAGCTACAAATTTAAAAACAAATAATATTTGTTTTCAAGAGACAATGAATAATAGTCCATACAGCACAAATACAATATTGATAAACCTCAAGACCAAAACAAAATTCTTCTTCTGGGAAGTCATGTTTATTTATAAATTATTGCACTAACATAATTTGTCATAAATATTAATATTAAATTAACTTTGACATGGGCTGGTAAAGTTTAAACAGGCATCTCAAACATACTTGATATCATCAAAATGACACATGCTACAGGTTGAATGCTAATCAGAGTTACGTGTTGATATCATGTTGTCCATCTGATAATATTCTGATCAGCTGTTTTCTCTGATCTATTGTACCATTATATGATAATTAATGTGATGACTCCCAGTATATCTACATGTCAACAGTGCCCCAGTGAAGACTAATGCCCACACTTGAATGGAATCATTTCAGAAAAAAAAATATTTATTTTAAAAAGTTATACAGCTTTCTCTAGAAACAACAGAAAGCGACAACACTACACAATTCAGTCTAATAGTGTGATAAACAAATAATATTGTTATTAATTCTGTCAAAAGGATGCCCCACACATGCATTAATTGCACACCATAAATATATTTCTATTTCGGTAATGTGGGGAGTTCCCTTTATAGTTCAATGTTTTATAGAATAAAACCGGTTTGTTAAATCATTTAAGGTCTGTTTGATTTGAAAATCAAAAATGCACGGGAAAGTTTTTGGCGGCAATACGGACAGGCTGTCACCGAGCTATAAATAGCTGATACACGAACATGTATAACTAATATTGAAACGTTCACAGTAACTTCGTGTTGGTAGTTCTGCACATTTTTTCACAGATCATATTTTGTTATTTTTGTTTAGATAAAATTGTACTACATGTGTATTAATGTTTTTGTTTGTATCTTTTAATAAATATTGCTTCGCAAAGAAAATACGAGGTTACTGCGAGCAAACAAGGCTAATCTAAGTCTTGTCTTTTATTTAGCCCTTATATTTGATTAGAAATTATTTAAAGTCGAACGATTTGAAGAGGGAGAATATAAGAAATACTCAAGTGCATTTGTGGCGACTCACGAGTTCATCTTTTACCCATAATGTTTTTGGGATTAAATTGATATTTTGAGGGGGTCGATCTCGGTTCGGTTTGTCTTTATAGTTAAACATATGAAATAATACTTCAAGATATATAGAATCTAACACCGGCAAACACGAGGCTCGCCGAGTCAGCAAACGATTGAAATCTTACCCGAGGGTGTCAGCTATTTCCCTGTCTTGCACTTTTTGCCGGTGTTTGCTTTTATTTCTCACTTTTATAAGCTGTTACCTAATTGTTTTGTTTACATTCCCGATCGAGCGTTTTCCCGCAAATTTTGTTTCCATTGCTGAAGTAAATATTCAATTTATTCATATGCATCCGTGTGTTGGCAGTATTTTAAATGTATTTCATAATCAAATACAATGTATTTAATAAATATATGATAAATATAACTCAAAACTACACCTGTGGCTGTGAAAAAATATTTGAATTTGGTCAAAGGGAGGTACGTTAGTTACTAACAAGGGAGATCACTTTATTATTTACTCAAAGTAAACAAACATTGACTTGAAGGTCATACACCGTGAAACATGAAAGGTGCACGATAGTTAAATTATTAGCTAGCAGAATAGTATACATACATTAATTTAAAAATACTTATGTAATAGAATCGTGGTTTTATTGGTGAAGCATGGAGAACTGGGGGCAGTTGAAATAAACTGTACAGCATGTATTTGCCGGTAAAACGCACGTGATTTTTTTTTTGTCTTGCACTAGTGCAAGATAAGACAATCTCACATCGCTAAAAATAGGAACTGGTTTATCTCAAAAGTGAGAAAAAAACATTGTATGATTAAATATATCTGTTATGTTTCATCATTATCTTCACTTCCTATTAAATCAGCTCCTCAATTGAATGATGTTGCACCAGTGATAAGTTTGTCTGCGCACAATAGGCTATATGCCTATTTTAACACAATTCGTCTACTTGTTATTACATCGTCAAAGGGATTAAATTGTGAATTATCGGCATAATCACCGGTAAATCAAAGCTAAATTTGATACTAGTTTTGCCCCACCTATATAAATGGATTCATATATAAAACGAAAATGTATACTATATAAGCACACGCGAAATATGAAAACATAACAATTAAATATTAATATTTAACCTTAAAACTATTCAAGCACACATCAAATATGAAAAGATAATAATGAATATTTATGCTATTCAAAACTATAAAGAAAAGCACACATCATAAATATGATTGATTGATTTTTGGTGTATAACGCCACTTTCAGCAATATTTCAGCTATATCATGGTGACCAGTTTTAGTGGTAGAAGAAGACAGAGTACCCGGTGAGAACCAACGACCATCAGCAAGCAACTGGTACACGTTATCACTTGCGGCTGCGAGTCGAGTTAACAATTTTTTAAATTGCAAAGCCGGCTCGAACACGCGCCGTATTGGTGATAGGAGTGTAGGAGTTTTTAGGGTAATGCAACTACCTAACTCATTGAGCAACCCGGGCCCTCACGTGAAGTATGAAATCATAATAATGAATATTTATATTAAGCTCTAGAACTATATAACCACCAATGAAATATGAAGAAAATAACATTTAAAAATAAAATTTTATAATATCTTCATTTTAAGAATATGGTCCATTGTCTTTTCGTTGAATGGTCGATATCTGTTTTACTGTTTTAAAGTGTACGATTTCTGTTAAAAAATTAATTTATGATTTATTTTCTTATTGCATATTTATTTCAAATAAAATGTCCATGCCTCACTCTTACATACAATATATTATTCCATTTCTATTTTCTAATATAATCATTAAATATAGTTTTTGCTATATAATTAATACATATGGTTGTACATGATGCACAGAATACAAAAACATTTAAATCAAATTCAATCAAAAAGTATACTAATATGTAAAAAATAAGATTCTGTCAAATTCAATATTCAAGCAATTTTACATCTTAACACTAAATCAACATCTAAAACAATTTCTTCTTTTGAGTTGTCTTATGATTATCGTTGAACAAGAGCTAAGTAAGATATTCTTTATGATATAATCATGCTTCACCCCGATAATAATGTTCTGTGGTCTTCCTAAAAATAACAATAATATCTTGGCAGTCAATGTATATGTGTACTGGGTTGTTGACATTGTCGTCCATTATGATACAATTACGCTGTCAAATTTTGAATGTATATTGTCTTTGTGTTTTTGTTATATTTAGATGTATTCTGTACAAGCTGTGTGTTGTCAAATTTTGATTGTATAATGTCTGTGTGTTTTTGTCATGTTTATATGTATTATATACAGATGTCTGCTGTCAACCTTTGATTGTATGTTGTCTGTGTTTTTGTCATGTCTACATGTATTATATACAGGTGTGTACTGTCAATCTTTCATTGTATGTTGT
Organism: Gigantidas platifrons; assembly: GCA_002080005.1. NCBI lineage: Eukaryota > Metazoa > Mollusca > Bivalvia > Mytilida > Modiolidae > Gigantidas > Gigantidas platifrons. The sequence continues at coordinate 187,946 of MJUT01051416.1, forward strand.
CTGTGTTTTGTCATGTTTATATGTATTGTATACAGCTGTGTACTGTCAATCTTTCAATGTATGTTGTCTGTGTTTATGTCATGTTTATGTGTATTATATACAGCTGTGTACAGTCAACCTTTGATGGTATGTTGTCTGTGTTTTTGTCATCTTTATATATATTGTATACTGGTATATACTGTCAAACTTTCATTTGATGTTGTCTGTGTGCCTTGTTCTGTTTGTATGTATAATATACAGCTATATTCTGTGAACCTCTGCTTGTATGTTGTCTTTGTTCTTGTCATATTTATGCATATTCTATACAGCTGTGTGCTGTCAATCTTCAATTCTATGCTATCTGTGTGTTGTTATGTTTGTATATGTTTTGCTATAAATATGTGTGTTGCCAACTTTGATATATTCTATACAGCTGTGTACTGTTCACATTTGATTGTATGTTTTTGTTTTGTTTATTTGTATTAGTTTACATGCGTTTTATGTTCTGATAATCGTTATATTATTATTCTTCACAACATATCAATATTATCAAATCATTTACTTAAACCAATACAATGTGTTAATAACGATTCAGATGAAAAGTCATGTACATGATTTTGATATATACGTTACTATTACGTTTATGTTTATGTTGCTAACAGCAACGATGATAAAAAAACATGAACTAGCTGTAATAATTTAGATCTCTGTAATAACACTATCATACCATTACTAACAGCAACGATGATAATAAAACATGAACTAGCTGTAATAATTTGGATCTCTGTAATAACACTTTCATGCCATTAAAATCATGATACTATAATTAAAGGTCTGATACTATTATAGTTATATTCAGTACATAGCTTTATACATAGTTAGAAAAAGTAACACATATCCCTTTAAACATACTAAGGTTGTGGCATAGCATCCGCTACAAACCCGAGTTAACCCAAATGTTAGGTACTTATTACGTATTAATCCCTCCTTTCATATCGAATTGAATTTTTGACAAAAAATATAATAATTTAATTATAATGCATTATCCACATGTAAAGGACCAATAGTATATCTTTGTGCAGATTGATTGCTGTATTTGTGATCTATTATATATGTCATGTCTATTATGGACGTACACGACAACACATATAATAGATGGTTAGACGAAGTACATGCTTTGACTTTATATCAAGCCTTCATTATTTCACTACTGACTCTAATCTAAGCATTACATAGTTTACTAGAGATCCAATAAACAGGAAAAGTGATCAACAACAATAATTCGATGATAACTAAAATGTTGTTTTTATCATCTATAACAGATAGTTTCTCTATCATATGACATTGTTATTTAATATATTGAAATATCATGTGGCTTTGTTGTGTCCATTGCATTTTGTTTCATAAAACATATTTATTAATTGTAATCGATATTGTTATTTGCTTTCTGGGACTTTCATATGTTAACAACTGAAAATATTAAAAATGTTACATTTCTCATTTAACAGTAGAAAGTGTTTCATCGACAGAATTATAACTGATATAGGTGTGTTGTATTATGCTCACTATTGCTTCGTTGACGGAGTGTTAATAGGGAAGATATAGCTATGTCAAGGGAAACCAGTGAGGGTTTGTTATTAGGGAAGACATTGCTATGACACGGGGAAACCGGCCAGGGTTTGTTATCGGCAATACAATGTTGTTGTCATGAATATATTGTTGAAGGTTTTCTTCCAGGAAGAAACCGTTGATAGTTTGCTCTCATAACAGAACTGACAGGAAATGTTCCAATAGAAGACAGTTTTACGGTATATAGTTTATTTCATTGGGCTTAGCGTCTATTAGAGGAATACTTGCTTTGTTAATATTGTTCACACTTACTCACATTTGGCGCAGGCCCTGAAACAAGACAAATATGAAAAAAATAGGTTACATGTTAGCATTCATTGAGCATGTCACAGTGTTCATATTAAAAAACGATTAACAACTTATTTTTAATATTCAACTAATAGTTTGCTTTATAGTAAGAACATCTTGTCACAATTGCAAACGGGTGTGAACCTAACAATTGCGTGTTATGTCAAACAAATAAGTGCTACGGTATAGCTTGCATACTGCTACAGTTTGCGTGGTTCACCAATCAATCAATGGTAAATATACACAACCTATTATTAGAAGGAACATAATCAACATATCTCCATTGTTTGGTAATTTAAAATTATTCAATTAATGTTGATCAAATCATGCTTATCATAGTAAAACATATAAATAAAAGGTCGAATATGTCGATCAAAATAAAATGTTTTGTTGGAAGCATAATGTATATTTGCTTGGGCAAACACCCAGTTGAACTTCATGTATTTGTTGTGTGCTGTTTGTCATAGATACTATGTGAAACAAATAAATGCCACGATATAGCTGACATACTGCTACAGTTGGCGTTAAATACCCAACACTAAATCATAGATACACACAACTTATTATTAGAAGGAACATTATATACAGCTTTCCATTGTTTGGTACGGTAATACTATTCTATTAATATTGATCATGTTTATCAAAATTAAACATGTAAATAGAAGGTCAGATATGTCGATCAAATTATAATGTATTGATGGGTTTTTTAATGCTCACATGCATAGAGAAATAACAATAATTTATATGGGCGATTCCGATTATTTATGTCTTCTACAACAAACATTTATTTGAACTTCAAGTAAATATTGTGTGCTGTTTGTCATAAATAATATGTGAACCAAATGAATGCCACGATATAGCTGAAATACTGCTACAGTTTACTTTAAACATACTTGATTGTTTTGATATAATTTGCGTTGATCACCAAATACAATCACTCATAAATGCACACCACTAATTATTAGAAGGAACATTATAACAATCAACATCATTCCATTGTTTGGTACAATAACACTAATCTATTTGTGTTGAACATGTTTATCATAGTAACACATATAAATAGAAGGTTATATTGGTCGATCAAATTAAAATGTGTTTTGCGGTATTTATTTCACAAATGCGCATAAAGAAATAACAATAATTTATATGAATGATTGCGATGAAGGCCAGGATTCATATCTTTTAAACCAAACATTTGATTGAACTTCAGATTAACGTTGTGTGATGTTTGTTATTCCATAGAATTACTAGTTTATACTTATGTTCTGTCATGTGTTCCTTCATTAGCACAACTTATTGCACCAATGATACAGTGTAATATTTTACTTAAACGTTGTACTGTTGATTTGTTTATATCATGTATCTGCTTGCGGTTACACACACATGTTTAAAGAGGGATCAACCGTGTATGCATCAGCCAATAATCTCAGAAATAGTCAGGTCTGTTTCAGATGTACCTAAGACATCTGATAATATCTTATGTCGTTTGTTTCAAACGTATTTAGTTGTCATAATAACACAAGGTACCGTATATAAGAAATAATTAGCGTCTATTTTTTTCAGATTTTATGTAATATACTACTGTACATGTATTATACTTACAGATACCCACTGTAAAAGAAAACAAAATAAAACATTACTCTTTAGTGAATGTAACAGTGAAGTAATGATGGTATCTAAATCAAGATATAAAGTGATATAACTATAATACTGGTATATCAGACATAGTGATCTGACATACAACCTGGTGTAAGTAGTGTTAACAGTGACAGATGGGTGTACATTCGTCATTAAATCAGACATACTGATCTTACATATAACATGGTGAAAGTAGTGTTATCAGTAACACATGCGTGTATATTTATCATTAAATCATACATAGTGATCTGACATACAACATGGTGTAAGGAGTTTTATCAGTAACACATGTGTGTACATTCATCATTACATCTGACGTAGTTTTCAAAGTTGGATGGTTTCGGTCACAATACAATGCAAATACAAAGAGTAGAGACAAACAAGAAGGTGTATGACTTCATTGCAAGCAGGTCAACACCTCGTTCACCTATACTCATTTTAATTGTAACTTTAGCTGATTTCTGTTATATATGCATAACTTTAGTTTATCATAAAGACATTCTTTTTTTACCTTAATTTTCTACTTGACGCTAGAGAACACTGAAGTGGCAATCAAAAATGGAAACTCCGAAGAAAATGGCAACATAGGGTACAGAAAACGAAGAAAAACAAAACACAATATGTACTGGACACAGCTATGCGCAAGCAAACACATATAGCGTACCTAAGACATGAGCCCTCCTGCAAACAAGTGGTGATAAAGACAAACCGAACATCGTTTATATGCGGAAATTGTAACGGACATCACAACCCAAAAAGATCAGCAAATATTGTCTGTGCATTTACGTGTTTAATACAAAAACAAATTGTTTAATTGATATCTGTCTTTTACAGAAAATGTTAAGAATTATTTAAGTTAAAACGCCTCATATCGATTGAAGTTTTTGCTATGTATTTTGAAAACGGAAGTCCAGTGCTTAACATTCCATCAAGATCACCTGATCTTGCAGAAGAAAACAAGAAAAAATTATTGACGGAATGGAAATGATTCGAAATAAGCGTATTTCATGTCTTTACCCTTGATGAACTCCACATCATTTCTTCGTAAAACGATGTTCGGTTCGTCACTACTCTCATTTGTTTTTTTATGCGAATCCTGTTTTATTTGTTAATGTTTACGTATCTGTTGTGGTCGTGGTAGTAGTTACGTTTACAGATACCTATCCAATCAGTTTCTTTCATCACTTATGTTGTAGGTTCGAATCCCGCTCATAGCAAATGTACTCGATACAACATTATGTGATAAAGTTGGTCAGTGACTTGTGACAGGTCTGAGGTATTCTCCGGGTACTCTGGTTTCTCCACCAATAGAACTGACTGCCATGATATAGCTAAAATACTGATAAACACAATAACCATACTCTTAGCCATAGCCCTAATCCATATATAGTGTTATCAAGCACGATGCTCGCGTTATGTTAGATTAAGACGACGGGTGTCACTAGTGAAGGAGAAACTGTATTTCCTTTCGGCGAAACAGAGTTGACCCCTGTTTTTTATGGGTTGTTGCTGAACAATGTATATATTTCAGAGTGGTGTTTTGTAGATCATTGTAAGTCCATTAGTCCCTCTTTGCTTTAGCCATTGTATTGTTTATCCTTCAACTTATTGCTTCAGATTACAACTTTGTAAAAAAAACAATGTACATGATAGAGTTATATCGGTTAATGATATCTCCCCTCGTAATATCGAAGTGTCAGGTGGGAGTCATACACGTATATAAACAAACAACTGAAAATATGCACAGATTCATCCATACAATTGAATAGCTAAGGTTGCTTACATTATATCATACATGTTGTTGTCAGTTCATCCGTATAATTTCCGATCTATGTTTGTTTTGAATATCAATATCCTATCTTTGTCAGGACATCCGTACAATTTTCTAGATTTAATGTAGTTCTATTTACTACTAAAACTGTCTACATCAAAACAATTTTGCCTGAAATCCCAGAGGAATGTTATTTTTTTCCTATGCTATCAATCCATTTGTTAGAAAAAAATGATACACTTCGGATATTTGAAAGAAATCAAATGCATACGCATGTATGTCGACCGGGTAAAAAAGGTACGACCATCCGATTACAGGTACCAACTTATGTGTTACCTCATCATACACAATAATTAAACTTATTCATTTTGGGATAATAATTACTGGTACAGTAATGAATGAGTTCACAGTTCGTCAATAATGTAGTATCAAAGACTGTGTTTACTCTTCCTCGCGCTCATGATATTTAGGGTCTTTGGTTTTCTTCCACTTTTGACATTTGAGTCATCGAAGATATCATCCACCCAGCAGTCAGTGTGCTGGATTGCCATGCATTATATGATATATAAATTATTGCTATTTATAATTCATAGCTAATGTAATTATTATTACTTTACGATAGCGACTCTATTTTATAATAATGTCAATGTCATAATGATATTTAGTACAAGATATGATATACTGGATGCTGTATGCCAGTACTGAAGATGTTACAAGTATATCCTGTGTAAGTCATGATATGTAAGATAATCTACAAAGGTACCGTATAACATAAGATGTAAACATATTATATACACAAGTACTTACCTTACACGAGATTATATTATTTGATTAAACTAAAGGAGCTCTAATGAACATAATACTTACTAGGTACTGAAAAATAAATAAAAATAAATAATTAGCTATGCATTAAAACTGTCATAAATAAACTTAAAATACAATAATAATGAACTTTTAATGTATTAATGGTCTATACAATGAAAACCTTATATTATAAAAACGATTGAAATGATCTTACTACAGTTAACAAGATAGCTATGTTACTCAGATACGGTATTGCATCAATAAACATAAATGTGATAGCGTTATGTTAAACGAGTTGTATACAAATACATGTGATCAAACAGAACTATGACATCGGTGTATTACATGTATAACACACGGAATATCAAACCATATCAAATGATCTTGTTGTATAAATATCATGAGGTCATCATATATAAAGGTAAATTATGAAAATTAACGCCAAACAAATCAACTGACCAATATTGCTCATCACTATAATATGTAATGTTACTAGGTATATTTTATATTTGTCAATACATACATTGTAGTCAATTTAACATTTGAACAATTATCATCAGAAAATGCTGCAACATAATTTATTTTTCTGCAAGCATTTAAGGAAATGGAGAAAATAAAAATTATAACAATGTAGAAACGTCATTTTTTTTAATCGAAAAACACAATTTATGAACAATGTTTACAGTTAAAAATAGAATACCATACAAGAGTAATGCAAAGGGAGAACAAAAGGTTGATTACACAAATGTTTTCAAACGAAAGGCGCAATATATTTAAACAAAAAAGGTAGTCATGACTCACAATTGAACAAAATGAGATAAATATAATCACGTAGGCATATAAACAAGAACATACGGAATATCAGATTCGTTTTCAAAACGGTTCGTTTAATATGTGGTCTGTTTATATTGTAGTTAATCTAACATTTGAACATTTATCTTAAACAAAATATGACAATATAATTTATTTTTCTGCAAAGATTTAAGGAAATTGAGATGTAACATGTCAAAACTTTCCATTAAATTATTTTTGAGTTGTCTCTCTTTTTATATTAAGATAGCATTCACTTCAGTAATTACAGGTAAAAAAAGTACTCACTAAAAAACTCACTTTTGATTAACAACTGAGACAGGGTACATGATTTTATGTCACAGAAATTTTGGACAAAGAGATTGAATAAGAATTCTTTTAGAAAGAAATAAGGTAGATCAATGTTTTATTGCAATTAGAAAGATGTTGTTTTGGCTGTGAATTTTGTCTACCATTTCCTTATTTAGGCGTTGCTAATTTAGATCTTATTTATGTGAAATGTATGTGTCATTCCAATATTATATATATACAATGAGTGAAAAATAAATTCATCATGAACCTGATATTTGTATTTTTGTAAGCCAATTGATAGCTTTCGGAGGTTACAGAGAAAATAAAAAATTCTAACAATGGGGAGACGTCATTTTTTTAAATCGAAAAACACGATTTTTGAGCAAGTTTTACCGTTAAACATATACTTCCATGCAAGAGTGGTGTAAAGGGAGATAATACAAGCTGATTGCACAATTTTTTCAAACATTAAGCACAATATATCTAAACAAGGTATATAAACCTATATGTAAAGGTAATCATGACTCATAATTGAACAAAATAAGATAAATGGAAGCACCTAGTCATAAAAACAAGAAAAATCGGAATATCAGATTCGTTTTCAAAACGTTTTATTTAATATGTGGTCTGTATGAATGTGAAATGGTGCCGAATAGTCGGTATTATTTATTGTGTGGTGTCATGTCATATACTGGTTAATTATTGTACAAAAGCTAAATAAGATATTACATACATATATGACACAAGCGAAAAACAAAAGCAAAATACATAAGAAATTTTCGTCCGACTTTAAATATGTAACGCCATAAATTGACACAGCATGAATTCACAGAATTAACAGAAAAGAAGACACACGTAAAGCAAAATAACAAAATATGAAGAACAGCAATAAGAGGCTGTTTCTTTATTTGATCGTGTGTCTTTGTGTAATAAATGTTAGATATATACCGACGGGGTAATCAAATATGAACAATTCAGAGAAAATGGCAGATAGGGTACACAAGCCGATGACAAACAAAACACAAACACAACACAATATGTGTTGCACGCCATTATCCGCAACCAAACACAACTAACGTATATAACACATGACTTCTCCTACTGGCAACTAAAGGTAAATATGAACTGAATATTTAATGCGGGAATCGTAACGGACATCACAACACGGAAATCACTCATAAAATGCCATTACAAAAAAATAATTATAAAAAGATTAGCAACCCGAACACCACAAACAAATTCGAGGGTGAAATGTCATGTTAGACTCTATTTTATATGGAACGCATTTTTTGCCGATTCGCTTTAATAAATGGTTGTAAACTATGATAAGCAAATTACTCTTTGGGGCAGATTATGCTAAATGTATGAAGAACATTCCTAATTGTTAATTTGTATCGAAAAAATGATGTCTACGAAATACAATATTGTCGTAAGTTTCCCATAAATACACGTTTCTGGAAGGACATTCATTAACTACGCTCAAATAAATAAGACAAATTATAATCTAAAAGTCTTTGGAGGCACCAAGACCAGAGCGAATAGACAGGATAGACAATTAAAATCAAATGGTTATTTTCAAGTGTCAAATGGTATTGTCGGAAATAACTAATATTGATCCCTTAGAATTAGATTAGGAATTAAAACATGTAGACAATTATCACATCTTCGCTTCTTCACCTATGTAACAACCATATTTATATTAAATGGCAGTGTTTCCGAGGAAACCGAGCGTGTATGTCGAGTAATACAGCAATCGTTCTAACAATAAAATAGCTCATTTTATATTGGTCTTACCAATCTTCTAGTGAGACTAGATCTCTGTGAGACAGGTTGCTGTCAGCCTGTTTATGCTGGATCGAAATATCAGGCAATCACTCGTAAGCATATAGGGTCTACCACCGGGAGAGGCGCAAGATAGTAAAATCTATGACACCCGAGGGTAAGATTTAAATCGTATCGGACGAAGCTTGTCCGAGTCTGATACGAGTTAAATTTTACCCGAGGGTGTCACAGATTTTACTATATTGCACCTTTTACGGTGTTTGACTCTTTTTCTCACCCCTTTCTACCGTGTCAATGTTTGTTTATTTTTTGTGTAGTTTGGCGCATTAATTTGCGAACCGTATCACAGGTCTGGACCAAAGTGCCACGTAATAAAATAAAACAAGATTTTCATTTTACAACTTTAAAGAGGATCAAAATAATAAAGTTAACAAAGTTGTGATATATTCTACAATAAACAAATCGTGCACCTTTTACGAGACGTGCCTCTTTTGCTCATCTCTTTCTATCGTCTCAATATTTGTTTACGCTGAGAAAATATAGAGTGCTCTCCCTTGTTAGGTAACTAACGTAAATAAAAAAATGACCTCCCTTTGACCAACGTCAAATAACTTTTGCACATGCATTTATCGTTGTTGTAGTAACATTTATAATATATTTATAAAATACATTGTATGTTATTGTGAAATACATTTAAAATAATGCCAAGTCACTTTAAATCGACAATTTAATTCAACAATGGAAAACAATGTTGCAGGAAAAACGACGTGTAGCTTGTCTTACCCTGGAGCCGGGGTAAGATAGACAAATATTTTTCACCTCAATTAATGGACTACTTTGTCCAGGGGGTGAGGAAATCTTGTCTCGGATGAAGTTGCTATTTTTGGTATGTCTTTGATAAAGTTCAGAAACGATATATTGCAATAGAAATACACCAGAAACGCCTGGGACTAACAGACATTGCCTTCAAGTGTAACACTCGTTTTGAAATCCCCGATGAAGGATAGCATTATAAGCTAACATTCAGACCTTTTAGCACAATATAAGTTTAATTCCTGTTTGATGAACTTTAGTGTTGTGAAGGTCAACATCAAAATGAACATCGGAGTGTCCACGTAGAAAGGTCAGAACATGAAGACAGATGTTTGTATCCTCGAGTTACGGAATAGGGGAGTGAGTGTGTGAGTGTTACCTGTTTTAACGTAAAAGTCAGCAATTGCTCGGCAATATCATGGCGAGATAGATTACAGTTCTTTGAGCTGATGATGATGGTCGTTTTAACAAAGCGAACACGATTTGTTTAATTAGTATGGTGCTTGCTCATTCAAGCAAGAGTCTGTGCGAAGATAAGTCAAAATGACACATAATCATAATTCCGCGATACCAGTTTCGTCTTTCTCCTTAAAGTTGTGCACTTAGCACAGAAGCAGCAAATGCCAATTTCTAGCCATAATAGATATGAGTTAAGCAACATGAAATCATATAGCATTAGCTTGTCGATAAGAAAAAATAAAGTTCAAATTATAAAACCGCATTTATAAATAAGTCAAAATATATTCTGAAAAATAGTTGACAGGCTTTTGAAGTTGCCATGATAGCTATCAAATAAAGAAATAAACGGCCCTTTCAATACATAGAAAATCTCAGAGATGCTTTAAGGTTGTAGGCCTGGGGTATGGGAGATAACTCTATTCTCAGTGTCTTCTCAAATATATAATCACCTGTGTGTTTGAAAATTCCACCTCAATTCTAAGCTTCTTAGTGACAAAGATTGTTTACATTGGATATGGCCAATTAAAAATGATTCCTTTTCCATTTAACTATCCATAGCTGTGCTCCTTGTATTTTTTTATATCTTATTGCTGCTTATGCCAGTGTCAGGCCGTATGTTATTATTACATTGTATATGCCGGTGCCCACAAAATATCATTGAAATATCTCTTTCCAGAAAAATGTTCATCGAAATATGCTGTAAAAAATGCCAGAAATGTAACACAATTTGTGTGACAACCTTTTTTCAAGTGTTTGTCAAGAAAAAGGTTAAATATATACACCAGAAGCTTTATATATATGAAACTATAGAGAACATTCATGCTATGGTAGTAAAAAAATAGAAAGCTATGTTTGGGGAAAAA